>QEYB01001414.1:0-20923 GCA_017562135.1 Dipylidium caninum | reverse complement strand
AGACTTAACCAGGCAAGATTTTGTCAAGGACCTCGTTAGCTTTCTGATCCGAACGCCATAAACTTACTGTTCTTACTGCCAATTGAAAGATAACGGGCCAATTAGGGTAAGGAAGGAGTAATAAATGGCATCGAGTCTACGAGTAAGGCCCTTATCACTGCCTTATGAGAGATCTTCTTAATGTGTGACACAAGGCATAATAATTTAAATAGTCGTGGAAGTCCTATATGGGGTCTTCAATACACTGAAAGTCAGAGGGGTGCGAACAACAAACCATCATTGCAATACAGGATGAGTTCTGTTAACATGAAACACTAATTCTATTAAATTTTGTGGAGATCACGAAAGGTGGATGAGGCCAAATGCCTAAGGAACCCCCATTTCCGCTCGATTTGTTTCCTCGCCTGGCCCCACTGCTTATGGCTGTAGGAGAACTCGCAATTTCAGATTGAATGTTGAGATAGAATTGAGCTGTCATCATTCAGATGTGACGCGAGATATACCTCCTAATGTGGCGCCTCGTCCCCTTTCTCCGGCCGGTATCGCGTGACTTTGGCATTTTCGTCTGATCCGACTGTATCTCACGACCAGTTTATGTTATATTCCTTAACCGAGGTCGAAAATCTGCTTATTCATCGCCAGGCCGCCTTAATACATCAATTAAAGCACCCTTCGGTTCTGTTTCCGGGACGCAACGAACAGGTTCTCGTTTACTCTGTACTGGACTCATTCAAAAGTTCTCGTTTACACAAATGTCGTCTTCCTTGGGTGAGGAACGAGGCTTTACGAAAAGAAAAGCAAGTTGTGTCCGGTGCCAACCATTTTATGTTTTTCGAACGTGGAAAGAAACGGTTCCAATCCCCATCTCCTATAATGCTTGACTTCAGAAAAACCATTTGCTGGCGACAAAAGGGTCATATTATTAATGATTTCGGGGGTAATTTCGGTTCGCCTAAGCACTGGGTTGTTTTGCTCTCCAATCACAGGCACTTACTCAGACCTTGATTGAGCACGTGCCCATGGGGAAATACGCCTCCCGTCCATTTGGAATGTGTGCATTTGGTGCAGTTAAAAGTAGTGAGAGAACGAGAAAGAGAGAGAGAGAAAGAGAGGGAGCTGGCGATGAGGGAGTCTGATAGAGGCCTGTCGAAAGATCGCAGTTAGAGAGCGAACGAGAGGTGTGTGCGACTCGATAAGTACGCAAAACCTGTTTTCCAAAATGGAATTTTCCATATGTCCACTCATTGGTCCCAAAGGGGCGCTTTGGTGCGGCTCGAGGCGATAAGATCTCCGCTAAGGATCTGCGCGATCCGTCCCCCTCTTCTGTGTGTTGTCGTGTTGTGTGAGATGGGAGGTTAAGGTTTTGAACGGGCGAACAGACATATGAAATCCCCACTCTCCTTCGCACGAGTCCACAAACTGCCTTTCAAAGGAGGCTGAAAGCTGTCACCTATGGCAGGTCAAGAGGCCATTATGTCAAAACACTGCCACCTGTTAGTCATGGAGAGAGGAAAACTATCCAAAAGTACCATGAATGAGTGGATAGACGAAATCTTATATCTCTTAAGTTAAACTCAGGAGACATCGAAGATTTGTCTCTCGTAGTATAAAGTCGCGATGGCGTCAGCAAAACTTACTCAAATTTAACCACTTTCAAATGTGTCGTTGACATTTCATGTGTGTGTGTGTGTTCATTAGACGTGAATTGTCCACAATGACAAGGGGAAAGTCTAAGAGCAGCATTCTTGTTGTCCCGTTATTGTCTTACTAAAGTGACGTGTGTCCTAATCCCGCCGATACTGTCGACAATTTCCTAAAAAAAATTTTACAATTTTACATATCATCTGTCCGTAGAAAGTATCTCTTCGGTCGATTCCTCTCAGGACAACCTCTACTTGCTCTGATTTCTATTTTTCAAGGCGAAGGAGGCATTTTTAGAGCTGTTACTTCGGAAACTATGAAACGGTTGTTTTTATTTAGTCTGCGTTCAGCTGTCACTGGGAGAGCTGTCATGTAGCGTGCATTCAGTATCTTTGTTTATAAATTTTAAAAGTATCCTTCTTACTCACCTTTTAAATTACTCCCTGTTGTATTCTCCTTCATTTTACTTTTCGCCTAAAACACCTGGGAACACGACACGATTTACATCTACCTATCTCAGCTCAAAATGCTTGGAGGTATACTGATGAGGCATTCGCAGATGGATCCACTGCTGATGAAAACAAAGTCCTCGATCTTAGTTTCAAAAAATGTAGTTCTGGAAATTTGAGCAACGTGAAGAAGCCGCGGGGAAGATCACCAGCCCATGATGATATTGAGGAGGAAGGACTGAGGGACGACTGTGGAATCCGATCCACACACAAATAGTTGTGAACTAGGAATTAGCCATTCATACGCCATTGTTAAATTGTCTGCGTACAATAATAATAAGGAAAAAAGGGGGGAATCATATGTGTCTGCGGTAAGAAATGAGGCATAACAGCGGCAGAGTTCTCCTATGGCCGGGAAACTCATGAGGGTAAAACAAACATCCCGGCGCAATGTGACTGTACGATGGTAGCACTGCACGACGACGTCACAAGGCGTCAATTACTGTTTATAAATTATATAATCGCTCTACAATATGAAATTACACCATATCCTCCCACATACGCCAGACATTTCACCGACTGTTTGTTACTTGTAATTAACGAGTGTTTATGAGAGAATAAAGCACAATAACCGGAATAATATTGCCAAATACTTTGAATCGTTTATTAACTATAAAATCGTTGAGGGAAATGAGAAGGATTGAGCTTTTTGTTTTCTCGTCATCATCGACGCCCGTTTTACAGTTTCCAATGTAATTTTTGATTTTAGTTTCGCTGTGCTGTACTAAAATTTTACTCAAATTAACTAATTTTCAATCCCCATTCACGGTGACATTAATTACTGTTTTCTTCGCCATCCTTCCACATTTCCCATGCTAGATGGAAATGAAGTTATTATTCGTGACGAGATGAAAAATCATTCTCAAAAATCCTCTTCTAAAATTACTCAAATTCTTCTACACAGCGGTTGTATTCAGAATGCAAAATCACCTGCAGCCCTTTGACTGCTAAAGAACGATGTTAACATTGTGAGTGGAACGCGCTTTCGGGGGCGCAGGCCTTCGCAGGCCTTTTGCGAGTCGGCGGGGCTGCGGTCCACCTTTCCCCAGTTGACAGGGTCAAGCGGCCACCAGGTTCGCGAGAGGAGGTGTTTACTCGAGCACTCCACGCCGGGTTGATGAGGTTGAGTAGCAAAACGGAGGCGATTAGGCGGTCAGACCGAAACTCCCTTTGATTTGATATGTCACATCACCTCAGGGATTTTGTAAGCGTCGTCTTGGGGTTTCAGAACAGTATGGAGCAAAAATTTGGCTTACGTGGTCCAGAAGGCTCAGTTCTTCAATGAGGTTATTTCAAATCCCATCGCCGTCTCTTCGCCCAAGACCATGAGGGAACGTTGCGACCCTCTCACTTGGGCAAAATTCTATCGACTGGATGACAACCCAAACTTGGTACCTTTTGACTTTTGAAATGGCTTTGGCTTGCCCACGAGAGACGCACTACTTTACCAGTCACCTGGCCGTATTCTACGCAACATCGTCTTTCCGCATTTGGTGAGCACAAGAGCTCATCCCCTGGTAAGATCCTTCATGGACAGTGGCACTCGAGAAGATTTGGACAGACTGGAGCCATTGCGTTAACTGTCAGGTGGGACAAGCTGAAAATGCTTGTGGATTTAGAAGGTATGTGGGAAAGAGGAGGTCGTTCCCCCTTGAAAGACAGCGCTTATGGGCGGAAGGGGAAGGAAGAAAAGGTTTGGCTTTTTAACCGAGCCTGAGAGACATTTTAACAATTTATCAAGTGGCAATAAAAAGAAGTCCCACAGGATACAATGGGGGAAAGTTGTGATCAAAGACGAGCTCAACCGGCTCTGACCACCAGCAGACAACAATGAGGCCTTTGACTTCGGCCCATTTCCCGTTGGTCATTTTATCGTCGTTTTTGTGGCAGCAGGCAGTGGCAGTAGAACAATTGTGGTCTTTGTTCTCGACTCGAGAGAGTGTAGATGGCGCGTGATAGACCCTTCCCCACCTCCCCCCTCCTCCTCCCGTCTCCGCCGCCCCCTCTCCTCTCCTCTTCTTTCCTCCGCCCCCAGCCCCGCCCAGCCGAGCCCAGCCCAGCCCAGCCCGTCCCGGCGCTCGGTGACTGGGGGCCGGGGAGGGCCGATACTGCTGGCGCCCTCCACAATTTCTCGTCTGCGACCAGGCGGGGGGAAAGGGGAGGAGGGAGGAGCGAGGTGGGGAGAGTCCAGATTCTCACGCTATCTCCTTCTCCCAAGACAATGAGCTCCTCCTCGCGTAGCTTGCAGAGGCGAGATTTCACAGGCTGATTAACGGACACACAATACAATGAACCCTGCCAGTGTGTGGGGAAGCAATATGAAAGTTGACTTTTTGTGTTGTAGCTGATGAAGTCCAGCGGCTATTGGTGATTTCCCCAGGACGGGGGGATTCAATTAAAGTTCCAAGCGGATCCACCACGCGGTCCGCGCCTACCTCCAAAGAGGGGCGATATGGAGACGTTTTACTCGGTGGTGGCTTCAAGAAACGGCCACCTCCACCCTCGAGGAGGTTTCGAGTGGTTCTTCTGAGGGCCTCTTTCCCACTCCGCCTCTCGTCAGAAGGAGGTGCCGCAGTGGAAGCACGCATCTGCCTTCCAACCTCTCGTTCGCACCCCAGGCAAATGTTGGAGCCGAGCAAGCGGGGTCGAGTTAGTCCGCCTTCTCTTACCATATCCACGCTCATCGAGATGATGAGATTTGGGCGAGACAAGACACTCCAATGGATTGCAATGTTGTTAACGTCAGAACCATTTACTGCTTACAACCCAACGGGAGTGTTTAACTTTATAGATTCAATTCAATTTACTTTGAATGCGGGAGGACTCAAACTCTACCTCAAACTCATTGCGGATTATGTCGACGGATGGATTTTAAACCTTCTTTTTTTCTTCAACGTGATCGATACTTTTTTTCCTTCTCGTTTCGACTTCTACCTTTCATTTAACGTAAAATTACACGGTTTAGTCGTACAATTTTGTTTTTATCAGAATTTAAAAATGGCAGAACAAAACGTCTACTTCTGTACTATTTTCACGTATTACGTATACTGGAAAGTTCTGTCCTTTTGGAACTTAACAGAATACATTTGTACCGTCAACAAATATAATGAAATAATTAAAAATGTCATTGTTATTAATGACCTCTTGCCAGGGTGAGAAATGTGTATATCCTATCTTTTGATAGAAAAGTTCAACCAGTGCTTGTTTGAAAACTTCTTCATTACTGCATTTTTGCCCTTCACAAAATTTTGTAAGGAGGAAAACAAGTAATAGTCTAAGGGTGCTAAGTACGGAGAAAAGGGGGAATGCGAGAGCATTTTCCAGCTTCCTTCTAAAATTCTTTGACGAGTCCTCAAAGCAGCATGTGGCCTGACATTATCTTAATTCGGTATGAGGTCTTCTCTCTTCAACGTCGCCCACCTCTTTTCTTCAACTGGTGTCTGTAAGTCATCCACTCGCCGACATTGTTTTTCCAAATTGAGCTTTCCCTTCCGTTATGCGGCGCTCATAATGCCTTGAACCTTAGATGCGCCACCATACACACCACAGAGTCAAATTTGCTCTAGAGGCGGAAGGACCAGGTTCTCCGGGTTCACAGTGCGCCGCTTTCCTTAAGATTTTTTCGCAAACAAACCATTTATCATTCCCAGCCATCATTCGGTTCAAGAAGGGCTCGATTTTGCTCCGAGCAAGAGGAGATGTGCACATGTTTACTCGATCATCTCAATTATCCTGAGTTCCTTCGCGTGGCAGCCATCTTGAATATTTCCACATCATTCCTATCCTCCGCATATGGTTCGAAACCATTTGTTGAGCTAAATTAAGCCTCTCTGCGATCTTCGATGTTCTTGGCAAAAGATCCTCCTCCAACAATCGTTGTCAATCAAAGCTGTTAACCCAGAACGTGGCTCATTAGAGAGGTAGAAATCGCCTTTTCCCAATTTTTCCAACTATCTTTTGCATGTCCTATGAGAAATTGCACCTTCACCAAAGACTTCCTATACATTTTTCCATGACGCTGAAGCATGTTTGCTTCGTTGAGACTCGTATGAAATGCGGTGGAGTAAATAAACTCAATCAGGAGCCATGGCTACACTGTCGACCTACACTTAAAACTAACGTGTGAATCAACTCTTTTTAGTCAATTTCTTTTCTCCCTGTGTGTATGAATTAAGCGATAAAAGTAGAGAGCCCAAAATGCGCCAAATAAACGTACTAAGTGGGGACAAGTGTTGTCATAGAAACGGACAGAATTTTGCGACATGCCATGTATTATTTTTGAAAAATCGAGAATACATCACAAGCACACAAGAACTTTTTTGTTGTACATGGGAATGAAGCCTTGAAAGAAAGACTAGCTTCCGTTTTGGTGATTTTTCATGAAAAATGCTCAACAATATGGCCGTCTGTCCGTCCGTCCAGCCGAAGACAACCAGACCCACGTCTACCGAGGCCACCGTCGCTTCAGATCGTCAGGGCACGGCGCGTGATGTCGCAGAGAAGCTGCACGTCGTACATACATGCATTGAAAGAAAAATTTAAAAAAATGTCTGGCTACGTCAAGCAACTCGATCTTTGGACCCCTCGCCAGAACAACGTGAATCGGAAGAGATCGTGAGTGATGCGAATATGAACCAGCCCAGACAACATCACAAGCAGAGATTCGCCAAAAAAAGATTATGCTGCCAGTCTGGTGGGAGTATGAAAGGGGATTCTGCACTTTAAACTTCGACCAAACAACCAAACGACCAATTCAAAGGTGTGCGTTCAGCAACTCACCAAAGTGAGCGACGCAATTCGAGCAACTGGTGAGGATGTTGTTTTCCACCGCGAAAATGCAAAGCCCCACACGTCTTTGGTTCCTCGCCGAAAACTGTCGTATTCAGTGGGGATGAGTTGAAGCGCCCGCCAGGCGGCCCTGGTCGTGCGCCTTCAATCCGCCATTTATTCCGTTGTTGCATGCAGAACTCCTCAAGTGGTGGAATGTTTAATGACTTCAAATCACACTTAATTCAGTTTGTTGATAATAAAAACGAGGCATTGTGTGGACGTGGAATTCTGGCACTGCCTGCACGATGACAAAAAGTCATGCCTCATTAAAGTAAATTTTATTTTTAAGCAAAACTTTTGAATTTTCATTCTTATCTTTTAGTTTACATTCGTCCGCATGGTCAATCAGAAGATTAGTGGCGGTTATTCGGAAAAAGCACCTTCTCCACCGCACTATCGCTCCAAGAGGAGCCCCAGTGAAGGGGTCTCCAGGCGAGAACGGATCAATGGCGACGAGTGAGGGCATCTCCTAAAGGGCGCTTGCCTCCGCTTGCAGGTTTTGTCAATGCCACTGGGGATGAGGCGAGGACGTCTTCTCGAGACTGTTTGTGGTGTTCACGGCCGAGTTGCATTTCCACTCCCTCTGCTGTCCCCGAGGCAACCGTAAAACTGAAATATTCACGCTTTTTGTTATCAGATTAAGATAGACACAGGCGAATGCAAGCCTTTTATTTGGGAAGTCAGATCTCCACATGCGATTACATCAAAGGCGGGCGTGGAATCACAGACATCGGGACTTTTCCTTTTTTAGTCCCCTAACATATCCCCCAATTCCATTCGAGGGGATCACAATGTCGCACCATGGTTTTTTTACGTCCCTTTCCATTATGTGTTGCCTCTTCAGTTTTTCCGTTGAGGGCCAGTGCCTCTGTGAGCTATAAATTATTTAGGGAATTAGACAAAGCCCAATGTTATAAATTCACATGATTACCCTCCTCTCTCTCCAGCGTCGAGGAATACGAGCACTGCGAGTGAGACGCGGGATGTGAGTGTGGAGACAAAAAAGGGAGGAAGAAAGATAGGCACTGTTTGGTGAATTTGAGAGCTGCGTAAGGAAGTGACGGTTTCTAAAGGTCCACCGATGCCAGTCAGTAGCACTAAGGGGAACAGAGGTTATATTTTTAGCTTATTATCAAGAAATGTTAATGTACGAGGCTAGAAAATTAACAAGTTGCTGGTTCAAACAACTTATTTAACAATTGAGAGTCCTAAATTTTCATTTGTCATTAATAATTTGGAACAATAGTAAGGATGAGGAGCGGGATTATCGGCCAGGTCAGATGGCCCCTTCAGCGTAGGTGACTAGGAGGCAAACCGTGGATCCCAGCCAGTCCCTTTGCGTTCCACCACAAAGGACGCTACTTGAACACCTTTGACTTCCCACAGCCCCGGTAAATCACAGTTCTGAAAAGAAAACAGGAATTCAACCAAATTAGCCGATTCCAGCCGCCGAGGGAGTCTCTCTGGGGCATCTGACGGGCAGACAGACAGACAGAACGGCCACTATTCGAGTCTGTCACAAAGTAGACGAGTCCATATGTGTGCCTGACAGATAGAAAAGAAGATTAGCATGGACAGAGTAACGGGAGCGGGGAGCAATGTGTTTTCACCCGGACTTTTTACCAAATGTGGATTCCTGTGGGTCTCTCTGACATACTTTTGCAGTACCTCGAGTGTGCAACTAAAATGGAGGCGATGTGATACTCTCCCTCTCTCCCTCCCTACGCACTTACGAAGGCGTCATCAGGCGGAATTGCCGATGGGCTTGGTTGCATTCCCTGGACGGTCTCTGTGCTAGAAGGTGTCAAATAATTGAGAATAGGAAACAGATGAAAGACAAGGAGGAGGAGGAGGAGCAGGAGGAGAAGCATCACTCCATTTTATCACTAATTTAACTTCGAATTGTTTATTGACATTTCTGCAGAAAGAACGCGATAATGGTGGTACTTTAAGCTAACTCACCCCCTCCCTCCCCTCCTTTGCTCTTCCGGGCCAGCAGTGGCCAACTGAGGAGCGTCGGACAGAGGACGGCTGCGCCCGCGATGGAAAGAGACAATGCCAGATGGTACTACAGCCTCGGCATGTGTTTGAGCTCCTCCTCCTCCTCCTCCGCCGCCACCAACACCTCCTGCGATAGCGCTAACGCCACTGTGTCGTTGATGGGTCTTATCACTGCACCGATGACTGAACAGGTGGCCGGTTTGTGCGGACTTGAGTTAGTGCTTCTACCCAGTTGATTAAATTGGCATCACAGTCCCATTCACTCCACTCCTCGATGCGCCCGATTCGTTGATTAAGGCAAAAATCGAGTGGTAAGTCTGCTGTAGTATAACAACGAATGTCCAGGATGTCACACATCAGCACATTTTACTCATGTCCTCATCGTTACTCCTCAATTCTGTGATGTTACACACAACGTGCCGGTTTCCAATGGAAACGTGGTCCATGAGATCGTCGAGGACTGGAAGGTGGCAATGTAAGTGACAACGGAGTGTGAAATTTGCTTGGATAGTTGTTAAAATGGTAAATGTGGTCTTTCGTCTTGCGGAAACTTTAAAGCTCAATTGCCGAAAAAGGACCAACCCCTTTACAACCTATTCTCGTCTCAATAAATTCGAGGAGCAAATCGGCACTCCGAATGGTTTAGGAAGAAATATATTTTTAGGACCGCTGTCCCGGGCGGGAATTAACGACTATGAGATGGTGTTTGAATAAATAGGGAGAAATGATCCTATCGTCTTTCGCGGGAGAAATTGACCACAACAGAAGGTGAGTTGAGTCGCCGTGGCGAGGTCTTCCACAATATCGGTTGCTATTGTTTGTGATTGCTTTCCTGCGTCATGGCGCAGTGATGATGCCTCACGAAGGACCTGTTGGCGACATGGTGGCGCCCGCTCTTCGATACCTCTGCCTTCTTCTTATTAAATTCTGAAGGTTCTAAAGGCCAAAAATGTGGCATCAGTAAGAACGATGCCTCATCTCATCGTCCACGTATAAATTGCAAAAGCCGGGGCAGGCAAGTGTGGGCTGTAGACGGCTGAACATGGAGGAGGATTTTCACTCTCGAAATTTATGCAAGGCCCATTAAGGAGCAGGTCCTAGTGAGGATTTCGTAATTATCTTCGTAATTGTGGGCGAAATCAAAATCAGGCGACAGGTCGGACCCTTCTTCTGCGAATTGACTGAACACCCGTTGCCGTAACACGAGGTAATGCCGTGGCTGAATATCTTCGACTGTTGTACCATCTCTTCACGAAAAGCTTCTCTTCCGACACTACGTCGCCGCGGAAGTGGACACAGTCTTCGACCTGTCGTAGTACTCCGTCCCAGGCAACAAAACCTAGGGGCAGCTTTCCCTCACCGAAAATGACTCGATCTCAGACGTCAGAATCAACAAAAAAGTAAATTAACGAGGCGAAAAATGTGGAAAACCATAATCTGTAGAGACTTCAAACTTAGTGATTCCTATTTCAATGAAGTTGAATGTATATTGCTCCACTGAAGAGCGTTACGACGCAGGAGAAGCTTGAAGACTCTGAACATACCTCATCAAGAGAGGTCCAAAATAAATCCTCAGTGCACACAAAGTGTAGGGGATACTAGATGGAAACACTAACTGCGACCAGGTCAGTCCAGAGAGGATGGCTGATATTTTATCAGTGGTTCTTGCCTTACGAAAAAAGGAGTACAACAAGTGGCAAAAGAGTGAAGCCCTAAAATGGCATGTAGGGTTGTAAAAAGACACCTCACGTGATATATGGAGATGAAAATTGTTAAAGAAGGGTTTTGGACAACAAGTGGTGCTCCGTTAGCCTCAACGAGCAGGCACAGTAGTCAGTAGCACGCTACGGCAGCACCACTGCCAGAACACCAAACCGCGTATGGTCAAATGCCTGGTATGGGTGGATTGTGAAGAAGTACCTGGTAAAATGCGCAGATTACGAATATCCAAAAATATATTCCAAGAATCTTTGGCCTAAAGTGGCGTTTGTTAGGTTGTGAGTCTATTAGTAGCCGAGGCCCTCCCTAACACTCTCAGTCGGGCTCCGTTTAAAGCATTCTCAGTAAATCTCCGCGAGTGTCGTAAAAGCAAAGTCGCTTGAGCTCTGGGAAGACAATGCACTCGTCCACTTGTCAGCGTTGACCCAGCTGTCAATGTCAGGACTTGTGTCCATATGACTGTCATTGGACGAAAAATCGGGTGGTTCGGAGACGCTAGACGCTTCCCGAGTTAATGAAAGTGGCGTCGACGAGTGGAACCGGATACAAGCATAATTTAAGTAGACAAAATGCAGCAGCATCAAGTGGACGCACGCGAGGATGGTGAAGGGAGCCCAACGCCGCTACCAGCACCTACCTCCCGCCGTGGCTATAGTCTGAGTGATGCATCCTCGGAATGTCTATTTGAAATATCGTTTTATTTTTTGTTGTTTTCAACTTTTAAGTGTTCAGTTTAGTATAATCGTACCTACTCTTCCACTGGTATCGTTTGCCGAGCGAAGTAGTACCACCTGGATCTGAACACCTGCCATGACAATTATGACTGACTCAGGAGCATTTACTGGCTACTTCTCGTGGAGGACACATTTGCCATTTAGTGGAGAAGCCAAAAAATACAACTGAGATGGCCACGCGATTACCCAGTGTGACACGCTGCCTCTCAGGTTGGTCAGCTAATCTGATTTTCACTGATTTTCGTGATTGACGGATGTCAGAGCTGTAGTAGCAGCACCACCACCACCATAGCTGAAGCGGCAGCAACAGCAGTAGCAACATCATCATCATCACTAGCAGCAGCAGCAGTAGCTGTAGCATCAGCTACCGTTGCAGCTGTTATTGTGGTGGTTGTCGTCGTGAGTGGAGCATACCCACGCACTGGTCCAGAAGCGCGTACGCGCGGCAACTGATATCGCGGTACGACACACACACACACACACACACACACGACGTTAATGGACCGCCGGTGTGAATTGAGATTCGCAGCGGAGATTACCCCACGAACTATTCCCACTGGCGACATCTTAACCATACCCGTGTGTGTGTGTGTGTGTGATGCGTGTCAGCGGGATGCATTAACGTGGAAGCGCGACCAGATTGGGCTCATGATAGACCTGCGCCTGGCCCCCTCCCCGAGGCGCTCCTACCCTCCCCGGCCGCCCCCTCTTTTCTGCTCCACCCGCTCCACCTCCCTTTCACAGCAATGCAAGATGGCCCACTGATGGGAGGGCAGCGTATTATGGTCGTTGTTGCTGTTACTGTCCTTCTTATTATTATCAGCATTAACCGTAACGAGATAATAGTCGACACTGCCTCTTGGTCCTTAATCTGGCGGCTTAGCGCCCTCCTCTCGACCGCTGCATCACCAGTCCCAGACGTGTTCACCGAGGTGCAAGATGGTGTCTCTTTGGAATACAACCTTAACCGAACACTTTATGATTTACACATAATACGTCAGTTGCATCATTTCGAGCCCCTCCTCAACATCTCAGATGAAAACTTCGGCAAATTTAACCACTGCTATGTTCCCGGACCTTACTAATATCATTAAAAATGTATTTCCTAGTGTAAATGACGATAGTCTAAAGTGACATCCAATTTTACCGTGAATGAATCAAGTGACTTCTTTAACATTCTCCGATATTTCATCACCTAAGACATTCACACTCGCATAAAAGGGCCTCCTCTCACCTCAGTGGCGACATTATGCCGTCGGGGACAATGCACTTGAAGTTAGGTTATATTATTCGGTAAACCCAAAAGTAGTCACAATTTTTTTCGATGTGCTCATTTACATTTAGTTTGTGTGGAGACACGATCCAGTAAGTTTTAATACTGCCATCCTTTTTGATTATAAATTCGACTTGTTCGTTAAAATAATTTCGCTCTAGTGAGGAAGACGGACGTCAAAGCCGACAATGAAGAAGGACATTTACGTCATTGCATGCTATTTCCATCAGATCACGGATTGAAGGCAAATATAGAAGTGAAAAAAATTAACGACACTCGGCGATATTCTGAGAATAAACAAGGGACAGCGTCGGTTTAAAAAGTCTAAAAATGGAAACCACGGCCTCAGAAATGTTGAACTAAAGGGACGATATCAAAAATTATATGATTATGTCCTGACGACGAGGGTGGAACCAGATCCTCGTCAAACTATAAGGCAATTGCGACTCAGGATGGGCTGTTCGTGGTCTACAGTTCAGGATCATCTTCCTTGGGGAGAAAAAATGTATAGCAAATAAATTTGAGTTCCTCATGAATTAACGGAGACGGCACTCGATCGGCAGAGAAGTTGCATCTCTTTCGTTTCCGTGCGGAAACGTTATTTTGTTTGCGACAAAATGTCACTGGAGATGAGAAGTGGGTGTCGCACAATAAGCCTGTGGGATGAAAAACACTGGCTTTTCCCCTTAGGAGCACTTATTCCGATACATAAATCCTTACTAACAGTAAAGAAAAGCTCCCATTTGTGTGTGTTAGGATTTTTCAGGAATCACACGGTCGGATCATCGAGGATACAGCCCATTGTGAGCAAGTCAAACGAATCAAACAAGAGTTCTTGTCGAAACTATTTGTTTCTGTCAATTACGGAAAAAGAATGCCCTAACGCGAAAACGCAAAGCCTCATGCTGGAAGAGTGGCACGGGAAAACAGGAGGGAATTTTGGATTGAACATTTTCCTCACCCACCTCATTCACCAGATCTCGCGCCGTTGCATCACAACCTTTTCAAATTGTCGGAGCATGCTCCGAGAGGTAAACGCTTTAGCACTGTTGAACAAGTGAAAATGCACTGCGAAAAGTTTTCCATCACGAAATCGCAGGAACTTCTTTTTACGGACTGGAAAACTATACTCTGGCAAAAGTTATTAAAAATTATGAAAATTATAATGTTGATTAATGAAATGAAAAAAAATTGTCGTAAACATGAAATTTCGTTTACCTTTCGATTCACTTAATACTTAGAGGCATTTCCGAACTGGTCAGGAAGACTTTCGCCAAATTCCACATTTTGGTCGCGACGGTGTAGTATCCCGGATGACGCCCTTGTGGTTGAACTCGAAGATCATGTGGTTCCCCCTTATTCGCGGGTGTTGGAGAGGGAAAAACATGTCTGTGACACGCATGAGCCTGGTGCTGCCATTTTAGACAATAGGCATGCAACCACGAAACAAATGACAATCCGCTTCCTTGCGGTAAGAAAGAGCCCCAACTTATTACTCGTCCTCAACCATTGAAAAGGGAGAAAAGAGGATGGGATGCAGTGATTCTCCTTGTGTCACGGCCTGTGTCCTTCGAGTTGACTTCTACACCAAATAGTGTCTACTTACACCTTTTTGACTCTGTCATGTCCAGTGATTAAGTGGAGTCTCAAAAGTCAGTGGTTCCCTCCTTCTTCCTCCTCTTCCTGCTCCTGCTCCTCCTACTTCGGCATAGGAGGGTAGAATTAATTGCTTTATAACGTAGTAGAAATTTTAATTATTTTAATCTCTCACGAAATCACAGATTTTCTCTAGACGGAAAAGTGGGTGAGGGGGGAGCCAAGAAAATTTGATTTAAAACAAAAAATAAAATAAACATATCATTTAACCATCGCCTGTTGTCTATTATTTTGTCACGATGTTTGGTGGCAATATGAGATGGATGCTGGCATGTAAAGAATGAATAATATCTTTTTCCAAAGTAAATCTCATCTACCGACATCGGATAAGCGGAGAGGAGGCCTCAGCGAAGCTCCAGATAACCCTGGATGGGAAAATAAACCTTACAAAGTGAACGAGGACCCACAGGAGACTGCAACCTTGGCACTTCAACGTTTTCCCTGCTGATGCTGCTGCAAGGGGGAGTTGACTTTTTCATCAGCGCGGACTCGGCGTTGAGGGAGGTGGGTAAAAAGCATTCGAGCTCGTGAATCAAGCATCTCCTCACCTACTCACTTGTCTTGACAACGCCGTGGAATCGGCGGCGGAGGAGGTAAACACTCGCTACTACGTCACGCTTTGTAGGTACTAAAAGGCAATTTAAATAAATGAAAAACAACTCTTCATGCAAGTTGGACGAGCATTAGAATCTCCTAATTTTAATAAGAGGAGAAAAATGAAGTCCCAAAATTGCTAATCTTGGCAGTGGCAACCATTGCTAGTTCCTAAGTGGGGCTCTCGATTTCCCGGGGGTGGGGGAGGGGAAGGGCGGAGAGAGTGTTACCGTTTTATTAAAGAGTTATCGAGATGTCACGGCTGTTCTAAAGTGAACAATGTCTTACCCATGTGCATAAATGAAGTGAAACCTCATAAGTATGGTAACAAGATTGTGTGCAGATTTAAAAAACTGCCCGCATGAAAATGCACCAGTAAATTGCACAACTGTCTTTCGATTTGAAATGCTATCGTCGAAAAATAGCTACAATCCTCTCGGTAGTTACCATCGAGGGTCAAACATTAGCGAAGTCCCCGCCGACGCGGTGATCTCGAATGTCGAGTCGCCTCTCCTCATGGAATATCTACCCATGTCAAAGGGTGCTCTAGAGCACACACAGCCTGCTTACCGTGATGTTAACCGGTCCACCGAGAGGAAGAAAAGTTAACTTTCCTTTTAATGTTTTCATTTCCATTTTCACCTAATCGTAGTCTACAGTCGCGTGAAATCGAGATCGGCGATGAGGAGATGACGGCGATGGCGTTGCGATTCATCCATTCTGCTTCCGTAAGGTGGGGGGAACTGAAAAGCTTTAGCATTAACGCCAATGGAGATGGAGGGTCAAAGAGGACCGCTCCTGCTGTACACATTCCTCCCCTGTCTTATGCAGGCTACCAAGCCAAAGCGATTGTTTTTTCATACAAACACTCCTTATGATTCCCACAACTTGTAGTCTGTCACAAACCCTAGAGAGGCTCGGCCCTGAAGCATCTTCACCGACTGTCTCGATTGAAAGTTCTTCCCAGTCAAAAGGAAACGTCTCCCCGGAGGCTGTGATTTGCAGCCTGTTGGTAAACGGCGGCTAACAACAATAACAATTCATTCGTCGAGGGTTTTGATTTGATACTCCGCTTTCCTCTACATCGTCTCAAAGTACGCATTGCGAAAGACGATTAATTCACCGATTGTTTTCGAGTCGCCCAAATTTGCACTTGGAAAGAGATTCCTGGGTCACTACGTGTGCTCAACCTTTGGAGGTGTGTCAACCATCTCGATGGAGTTTCACGTCATTAGAAAGTTGATCCTGGGTGGAGAATATGGAAACAGTCTTAGTAGATCCACAGTGAATGAATTTATCTGGTAGCCCAAATTGACGACGTTGGGCTACGAGTCTACCTCGTCTGGCCTGAAAAATGCCAAATGACTGTTTTACTGTTGAAATCTCTCGTGACGGAATTACATCGACATGGTGGGCAGTTTCCAAGAGTTTGGAGAGTGAAGCATCCCTGACGGTTTCAATTAGCGCCTCCTTTCGCCAACATCATCAAAAATATGGCCATGATAGCCATGACGGTGAGGTCCGTCGAGCGCTTGTGGACGACTAATGTTGAATCACTTTATTGCACCAGTTTGAATGCCACCGACTGTTTCCCTCCACTGCAATGATGTCAGTCCATGGAAAAGGCAGTTTCTGCCATGGAATAGTGGATATGAGGTTAGTTCTATAACTAGGAGTGTAAATTTTAGGAGGGAATTCACATTCTACTGCTGTATTTACGTTAAGCCATGGTTTTCAACACCTTACTTCTAAACTACTCCACACCATTCGTTTAGAACTGGAGCACCAAATTTTCGCTACCTCGAGCGAGCGTTTGAAGCATCACAGCTACGGACAATCAGCTACGAAACAATTTCCGGTCTGCAGTCGTCCCTATTGGAGGTAAAGCGAGAAATTTTGCCACCAAAGACGAGACCGGAGAAAAAAGAGGCGCGCAATTAAAAGGCGTATCATTTATACGTGTTTTGCAAAACGTCTTCCATTTCCCAAGATAGCATATACTTTTTTTGCTTTCACATGAGGAGAAGTTAAGTTAGAGTCAAATTACTCGACCTTATGTTAGTGAGGATGAGGTGAAGAATTCGACGTAGCAATGAGAACGAGGCGAGACTAAAGAGCTGTGTATTCTGTTCTGATGGAGCTGGGGGCGTCCCCGCTCCCAGAAGTGGCCCGATTGTGTGACTCGGGCATATCTGCCTGCCGCCGCGCGTCGGCGTAATTGCCTCGGCGATAAGCGTCCGCCGATGGTGGAGTTGGGGGGCAGCGGTGTCGGGGCGGGGCGGGGCGGGGCGGAACGGGACAGGCATGATTGAAAGGACGCTCTTCGAATGTCGCCGCGATTAGAGAGCGGATAAGCCACACCGACTGGCGCCAAATCGTTTTGACTCTGAATTTTCCGACTACCATTGCCGCTGCAATAGTTAATAAATTTTTGCTTAAATATCTTGGAGTAGCCGCCAACAAATATGCCCTACTTCCTTGCTGACAAATTACCTCTAGTAACCCAGAACGACATAATTGCCCCCTTGAATCTAAAGATATGAGGTGTTCAGAAGGCGGAACCTATTAATGCTCGACGGATTTAAACCTTAAGTGCTAATAATTGCGTAAGATTCAGTAAATTACAAAAATTATTATTAAAGTTAATAATTTCTATAGACCACGGAAATAATGCCTGCCCAGTTGCTGATAAGCGGAGCGCCATTGCCAGATTGGGAAGGGGGGTAGAGAGGAGAGGAGAGAGGAGAGAGAGAGAGAGGATAATTTCATTTCGAATGCCGCCATGCTGTGATCGCAAGTTGGGATAAGCAACGGTCACTGGCGCCATAGTGTAGGCTCTCGCACCCTCTGACCCTGCTCTGCCCCTCCCCCCTCCACCGTTATCCACTCGCCGGTCGACCGCCTTTAGCGCCAGCGTTTTATCTGACCGTAGAGACTCGATCGCCGCGCGCGCGCTGCGCCGGTGTGTGCGTGCGTGCGTGCGCGCCGAGAGGAAGAGCCAATGGCGCGACAGTGGGTGAAGTGGTCGCGGCGGCCATTATAATCGGCAATGGCGCCATTCGACTTACCGAAGAAGGGAATCTCGTCGCCAATCTTTTCCTTCCTGCTCATCCAGTGGGGAGGGGGGGGGGAGGAGGCTGGTGTGTGAAATGGGCAAGGGAAGCGAGGGTAGCAGTCTCAAGGGGACTGGGCGAATGCCAGATTCAAATTAGCCAGACAAACACTCAGAAAGGAAAATGATTCGGTTTTCCTCTCTCCCTCTCCTCTAACACACACAACATCGGAGGATCGGAAAGGCCCCACAGTTAGTGATATTTGTAAGGTCCATTTGCAGAGCCTGTACAAAAGGAATTTAGATACTTCAGAAATCATGGAGACCCTTAAAGAGTTGGAAGAAGTTCTATTCTTCCCTCTCATACTGACGACTTTGTGGTCACACCAAGGCGATTACACGGTTAAACATGGGTGGGGAATAGGCGGAATACGAAACAAGGGCAAACTCACCAATGCTCTGTGGTAGACGACAAATGTCGACTTTAACTTTCATCACGAACTACTTTGGTCTTACTGCTCACTTGCTCAATTATGGTGAGAGAGTTTCATCTCCTTTACGGACTTTACTTCCTTCAGAAGTGTGCAATGGTGTCAGCACCCCATCGTCGCAATCCGCTTGTTGGACCGGTAGCGAGGCCCGCCGATTTCGTGAAGGGTTACCTTGGGAGTCACAGAACCTAAAGCATCGAAGTTGACAACAAAGAGGTTGCCACGGTGATGCAAACAGCCTCGTATATTGAGTGGACATCGTCGGGTTACTAGGG
Source organism: Dipylidium caninum (assembly GCA_017562135.1). Lineage (NCBI taxonomy): Eukaryota > Metazoa > Platyhelminthes > Cestoda > Cyclophyllidea > Dipylidiidae > Dipylidium > Dipylidium caninum. Next base: position 2,148 of record QEYB01001414.1, on the reverse strand, counting down.
AGTCGACTCTGCCAGCGTTGGATCAGCGGCAGTTCTACCTACTAGTAATGGAGACTTTCAAGTTGAATTTGCCTCTGCAACCCAAAATTGAGGAACTTCAAAGTTGACTGATAATACTACATAGCATTGTCTTCGAAATCACCACCAAGTGGACAGCAAGCCACAAACGTGTTGATACAGGAGGAGAACTTTTTTTGTTTTCAATAATTTAAAGTGAAGGTTGAATATCTACGCCATCAATAAGAATCTCTCCTGGTGTCGCGACAATAAACCGTGTGATGCGGTATTTACACGGTCCATTTGAGTTTTATGTCCAGAGCCTAGTCATCCGGCCCGAAAATGTATCTTAACGGAAACTTCTTTTTCATATATACGAATTATTCCAGATGATGCCGATTTCCTCCACGACCTATGTGCCCTATCTACATTATAACGGAGGGAAAGTCGGCTTTGGTGCAAGTGATTGATTCAAATATGCCTCATCCAAAGAATGCTTGCGACAAGTTGAATGCATCGCGGTTGGAGGAAATACAAGTGTCTCATACTGGACGCCTTTTTTCCCTCTCCTTCGCCAAATTTTTGACACTTTTGTCCTTGTTAGCCCAGTTTGTCGGGACTCTCAACTCTGCCAAGTGGCGGTTGAGCAGTGGATTTGCAGTTGTGAGAGAGCGGAAGCCTGAGGCCGCACAACAGGTTCTCAGCCAGTGGCGAAAATGCTTTAATTCCTACTTCAACACTCCCATGAAGCTGAGTTTTACGGTCTTGTTGGTAACGACGCCGGCTGCGTCAAAGTGGACAGGAAACAAAGAGATTTTACAGTAGAACGACAACCACAAATTCGAGACCTTTGTTATTCTAAAGACATGTTCACTCTTTTGTAATCGCTAGTCTTAAATTATGACAGAATTATAGACAGTGGGGCTTTGTCTCGGTGTGTGCATTGGGGCAATGATTTATAAGTAACGTATTAAGGTGGGAGAAGCGGCCTCTTTAATCGCCCACGATGAAGACTTTGATTTTATCTCCATCTCACTTTTCTTTTGTTCCAACCACCCTTTGCAAGCGCTAAGCGTTCTAACTTTTTGAAGTTATTACGTGTGGTGTCCAAATTTCACAGAATAGTCAACGACTCCCGTGAATAGCGCAGACACGGAGAAGTCAAACGGTGATAACGTTCAATCCTCGGGCAACCGTCACTGGGCACAGCGCGAATTTGACATTGAGGTCATACTGCATCTTGGCGTGTGGGGAGATTTTTGAGCTTTTGCTGCGGGGACAAATGCTCATGGGACGGTGGGTGAAACTAGGTTCTCCAGTGCTTGGTGCGGCAAGACGAGCATATTAGCCTCAGAAGCATGGGACCTTTGGGCCATTTAGCCCTCTTGGTTGCGCTCTAGGTGATGACGTTTGTTGTCAATACAGGCTAACAAATATCCTTTTTATTTGATCGAGGGGAATCCTTTGTTGACGTTGGGCGACAAAGCGCACATAATGAGTGATACAGAAAAAGTTTGCTTGGATGTGTAGCTTTAAGAGTTGTCAGTGGGATGACAATAAGAAACTTATTGGCAGATGTGCTCAGATTTTTAGGCGTAGAACATCATGTCATTGATGTCAAATAAGTGAGTTCCAGGCGCAGATGTCGGCGTTTGAAGAAAAAGGCGGTCATCCAAAGGCACCGTAAAGTCCCCAATTGTGTTTACTGGTGCATATTTAGCCGCTTAGGAGATAGTGCCAGAACTTGGGATACTCTCTGCATTATAGGCGCTTAAACACGCCCTGGGGATTTGGTTTCTCGGCCAATATCAACCTGAGCCGAAGTGACCAAAGTGATAGGGCTTTGAGCATTGTCCCTTTGTGAGCCGGGATCTGCCAGCCCCGTCGACCATGGCACAAATAGAGCCACAATGTCAAATAAAGCCTAGCCTTGAATATTCACACCTCATTCGTCGGGACAACATTTTTCGATGGTGTAGTAAGCACCCACGAAAATAAACTCTCCTTAGGGGGGAGATGCAGCAGTAGCATATGAGGGGCCTAAGGTTTGATGATGAGAAAAATTCTCGGCGGTTAAGTCTTCTGCCACTAGTGTTTAATGTCGGAGTTTACATTCAGGTGGATTGTGGGATCTTCTTCCTTTTTTTTTTT
>QEYB01001410.1:0-114933 GCA_017562135.1 Dipylidium caninum | reverse complement strand
CGACGTAAAAACTACCTCTATCCATCGTGTCACACTGCTCCGGCACCGCTCGCGTAGGAGCAGGACGAAGCTGTGGGTGAGTGAGTTTATTATGAGCTGGTCCTTTGATTCCTTGCAATCTTCTCTTACCGTAACCGAGGGTGCAGAGAGTCCAATAAGCCAATAATTCTCGCTGCTTACGAATAGAAATGACTCTCTGACCATTCTGTTGTCGCCATGGTTGATGATAATGATGACTTGCTGGCAATTCGACCTTGATTTGTGCAGTAACAGTCCATTCATAGTTTTTTGGCTTGTTTCTGTTTGCGATGGGGCGACACTGTGTTATTGTGCTGAGTGAAGCTAATGCCATATCTCCCCTATATGCACAGCAGCAGCAGCAGCAGCCGGAGGAGTGGTTGCGTGCAAAGGGCATCTTGTGGGGACAAGTGGTCATCCATGCCACGAATATACTAGTTCTCCTGAGTCTAGCAAGTGGGGGCATAAACGGCGCAAATTCTCACCAATTTCAGGATTCCGAGAGACAGGTCTGAATGGGGAGAGAGAAAGCGTTACGAATCCAGCAAGATGTGAGAGTGAAAAGAATCCTACCGAGTTTTTGTGGTGTCTAGTGCGCCCGCGGAACACTTGCTTTTTATTGAAGAATGGCGGTGAGTAGCCTGGCAATCATCGACGTCTGCTCAAACATCTCATATTCCTTCGACAAACACCACCTCTATCTACCACTTACGCAGCACCACCGAAGATTACATGAGTTAAAAGTAGGAAAATCATGATTTGACGGGATGGTCATGTTGCGTTCGGGATCGTGAATGGTCCGCGCCCAGACATGATAGGCCCCAAGAAAAATATACCATTCCTCGTTGACTATGTGGGATAGGTAACAGAACGAGAGTGAACCGTTAGCTGTGATGGCAACTGAACCTGGTCTTGCACAAGTGATCGGTCGACAAGACGAACGAAAAGTCTGCAACAGTTTGAAAATGGTCAGCGATGAATGGTTGCATTCACATCCTAAATTGCTTTGATACGGGGTCATTATACATTCGGTATTCATAGTCCGTTAGATAATGCTTTTCAGGTGAGATAACGTAACCATGACTTCTCAAGTGCATCTTTTGGCTATAGTTGCTAATGTGACTTGTACCCACTCGACTCCCTGCCCAAAGCGCATTTAAATGGCTTCTTACCCCCTCTCCAGTCTCTGCGCTGCCATCTCCCGCGAGACACTCCCGACTAGCATTAGCGGTGGATTCGCATTTGAGTTGTCCTTACAGCTCACATACAGATGATAAATTGCATGGCCTTGAGACTTCAACAAATGTTTGCTTGGAAGTGAGAGTGTGATTGTGGGCAGGTACCCTAATTTCCTCAGACCCTTAACAGTGTCATTCAGAGAGACCACTTCTCAGTCGCTCGCAAGTTTGGCTCTAGTAGTTTCACTAGATATTATGTACACAGAATGGATTACACTGTCATTACATAATCCTTCGATGCTCATTTCTCTCCCGTCGATAAGGACTATTGGCAGTCAAGTTCAAGAATTTCCGATAGTCCATTTGTTCATCTCAACCTCCGCATTATTCTCCTCACATCAATCCGCTTCCCACACGTACAGAGCCCCGATGCTTGAATGCTCTTGATATTTCAATCCCGGCCAGAAACGTAGGAGTGCAGAATGTCTAACCAGACCAAATGATTCCGCTCTATGCCCACTTGACCCCTTAATGCGCTGCTAGCCAACATCAATTTCTGCAACAAGGGGAAAACGTTAGAAGAGAAGGAAGGTAAAGTAGCTACTCGGGGGAGCGATGAAAATTACATCGCTTCTACACAGGGACTATTCACCTCGATTGAATATTATGCCCCTTGCATCGAAAATGTTCCCTACGAGTAACAGTTGGGATATAAGTGCGCGCTGATGAGTCTCCCATGCAAAGCAGGGAAGAAAAGACCTTGTATCGCTCGCAGCTGCGATTACATCACTGGCAGAGACCGCAATTGGAGAGTCGCCGCCTCGAGAGGACAAGTTATGATGAGTTAGTAGTTCAGATGCATCAAGAAGCCGGTCCGATTGTACTCAAGTGTAAACTAGGTTTTCTCAATCCTCCTACCGCAATGACGTTTCTTGCCATAAGACACCAGAGAGTCTTTCTCATGTATGTGTCGATCGACTCTCCCCAAGTAATCTCTTTGCATTTAAAAGCGCCAAACTTCCGAGACATGTTACTGGGATTCGAAGATCCATCTGCTCGTCTTATTGACGCGTCTTGGCGCACCGGGGCGAAGATATGGCGTTTGAGCAGACCTCAGGATTTCCACACAGATTGGCCACTCGGCATAAATAGAGTAATGGCTTATATATGGCAAACGTGCTTGCACTCATCTACAAAGTACTGGATTTTAGAGAGAGATCCAGGACGGATCAATTACTCCCGCGTGGCCTCATTTGATACCTGGCTCATTCCATCTTGTGAAAACGCAGCAACTCAGATGACTGACACAATCAACTGTGCATAGGGTATCTCTAAGCCGGCTGACACTAGCTGCCTGCCAACAAAGAGAACAAATAGATACCAAATCTCATGTGGGACGGGATTTCGCCTTTCTAAGTGGAACTCGCGAGAGCCTTCCACTCACCGATTATTCACCACTTCTCATGCACGCGAACCCGCTTCCCATCATGTCTCAACGGGTCACAAAGACTTTACAGCCCGAACGACACTCATGCTGGTAATTATCTCTGGCCTGTCCGGGCAAGCGTTCCAAGGTTGATGAGCACAGCCCTGCTCGTGGCAATGATGGGCCTAAGTTGCTTGGTTAGATATTCTTTTAGGCACAGATACACCGTCCCATTCTCATAAGCAACCTATTCCGAGCAACATTCACATTATTGTCCACAATCTGGGCGAGACCTCTTCGACCGCCGAGACTTCACGTAAGTAATCTAAAAGGAAACGCTCACACATTTTTTGGTATCTTTTGGAAAAAAACCCACGCCACCCGGTTTTTCCATGGTATTCTCGCATCAAATTAACACCATGACACAAAATTTCCCACGTGCTGAGTTCAAGATCAGCTCATCCTACACAAATGCTAAAAATCGAAACAATCACTTGAAGATTGGAGCTGGAGGGTTCTCTACTAGCATTGTTCACGCGCATAGCCGGCGCATTTAGTTCCAACCCAAGATCAGCACAATAACATGTGCGATAAACGTCTGTGTTAGGGGGACAGAGTGACAGTTAGCGAGTGCAAGCATGAGGCAGAGTGGGGCGGAAAGTAAGAGGCCCGTAACGAAGCTGGGGATGAGAGGCAACAAAACTATGAGAAAACAGTATCACTGTCAGGTCGACATTAAGGGACTCCACACAGCTATCCCCTTACATACCACAAAGACGTATGATAAAAAGTCACGATTACCTCGGAGTGCAGGATCCGTCCTAAGTCGTAGTTGCTCAATCACTGAGAATTCCTGTACCGGCTTGACGTCGTTACGACGATGAACGCAGATCCATTCTCAGTTATCAGACCGGATGCGTTTCATTTCACTCTTTTCCCTCACCTCTCTAATAAGTCCACTTATCCTGTCTCCAGTTGTTGGCGGAACACTTCAAGATAACTCACCTTCCCTGTGACCAGTGTCGCTCTCCGCCTTAACAGAAACAGTTCATACTACGAGGCTACTTATTCTCAGACGCTCGATTTTGAAGTTGCCTCTGACCGACCCCGGGTGGAATAAAAACTTCAGGGGACTCCACTAGCATTTGTTCACCAGTGCGGTCCTGTGGAACAAAGGGCATGGCCTACTGCACATTTTCTGGGGTGCCGTTATAAACTAAATGCATACCTCTCCCAAGCCCAAGGCGTCTAAAGGATTAGAGGAAAAGCCGATTTATCCAATTTTTAAAAATGAACTTTTTGTCAGTGCATCCACTTTTAATCCTCTGCCAGTGTTCCGGATGAAAGTAAAGGCCAAGTCTTCCCCACAATCAACTGTGAGATACGAATTGCAAGTCTCCCGTCGTCTGTGATGCTGCTCTCTCATGACTAGGCGCAGTCGTTCCTCGCTCCTTTGTCTGCACAAGTAATTCACTAAGGCTACTCAGAAACGTATGCCAATTTCTCTTCATCTACGGAGAAACACTACCTCTTACTTCTACTCACCTTGATGTCTGTCCAAACCGCGTCGACAATTCGTGTAATTATCTACCCCCTGAGACCAAAGTAACACCTGACCTACTTCCCCAAATTGGTAGATGCCACCACCCCTCTGCCTCTGTTCCGTGAAAGAGACATTTTTGATCGCCAAGAGCACACTGCTTCGACTAGCATTGTATTCTATTTAGCGTCAAAAGAAACTTTTCAAGAGGTCGTCCCCACAACCTTTGTCGACTTTTGTCTACTTCGCGTCTCAAGTAGCCACGTTGGCCGCAACGACATTCTCTGAAACACCACGCCCCTGCCTTGACCTGCTATGGCAATCTGTTTGGGCTGGAACTTCAAGTGATAATGTTCTAGTGACAGATAGTTGTAGTGCAAATTGGGCAGGTTCTGGTCTAAAGAGAAATGATGATGTTGTAGACGCCGCATATAGGGCACAAAGCTCGACTATATGATTGAAGCAGTAAATATGCACCGAGAGAGGAATCGAAAGGCATTCACCACCACGACTGTATGTCAGTCCACATTTGAGGCTGCGTGTCGGGTCATGAAGAACGCACGAGAACACAGATCGCCGGCACCATAATTGCCTCTACCACTACAGTCACTTTTTACTACGCCGGTGAATCTTCTGCGCATTATGTAGCCCCTTCCGGACCTGCCATGACATTAAATAGAACTCGGAGTTCGTTCATCGGGCAACCGCGTCCAGACGTAAATACAGTCCAGTGGCAGCTCAGATCGTTACGCCAACATGGTCGTTCCGCCTCGGCGACATTGAGAGCAACGAAAAACCTGCAAGAATGTGTGACTGGCTGAGCTTCGAAGCCCAGCCTAGTCACTATACAGTGTAGAGCATCAGGGCATGAAACTGAGTTCAATGTAACTGGTTGACGAGTTGTTCCTAACGATATCCAGCCGATCAAACGAGCAATAACACGACGTTAGGAGGCGAACAAACCTCCAGACTCATTCATTTACCATTCACTGACACTGGCGCTTTATTATCGTTTGCAGCGAAAACCTCGGCTAAGAAACATTCGCCGACGCCTCTAGAGTGGAATGCCCCAGGAGGTCGAATCATCCCCAGGTTCCGTCTGATGATTCCCAGTTAAATCGTCCCTGTTAGACGAATCCCTACTTATGCGCAGTGCTTATAGGACAGAACCAGGGCGAGTTACACGGCTAATGTCTCAAACCTCCCACGGAATGCATTATGCTGGGATCTGCAATACCTCAGTTATGGAAGGACCCTTAAACGCCTGCTTGCAATCGCCCAGAGTGAATAGAAGCGGGTTGTGGCTCTCTCACAGGCGTCTACCGCCTCCTGATCATCACGTGGCACCTGTTGCCAAGTCAAAGCTCATTCGTGCCATTTGCGACGAAACATTGAAATGACACTTTGAAAGACGGAAGTTGAAAACTGCGCATCGGGCAGTCACAGCGCCCTTACTGGCACTTTCGAGATTGTCAAATGCCTTTTCCTCATATCACAGCCTCGCCTACACCCAAAGAGGCCAATACTCGAGAGATACCCTCAATATCATTGGAACCGCAATTACCGCAAGGAGCCACCTAACCTGAGAGACCAATCACTTACCCTCAGGAGCAGTTGACTTGAAATTCATGGACTCGGCCGTGCCAACACGGCTGTTCGTGAATGCGCTTCCACCTCTGCTTTTACTCAAAGGCTACTTCAAGTTGATTCAACGTGCAAAACAAGAAATTAACTCTGCAGTAAAAAACCTACCGTGAGAGCATTAGGAGTGAAAAGGAAGTGCTAATAACACATGGACTGCGATCCTCTACTAATCGATTGAGGCTTTTATGAATTTAGACATCAAGCGGCTGAAATAGAAGGCAGGCTTTGTGCAGTGTCTTGCGACATTCTTTCGCCCGAACAAACTTTTGTCCTGTCGGTCGTCTTGTAAGGAATACCCAGAGCCTAGTAATGTAGGGGCTGAGCCTGGTGTGCCTTGGAAATTCCTCCAACTTGAATCCAGGAAACTTGTGGAGGATGCTGTCCGCTGTTGATTGCCTACCAACGAGTAGCGAATGTAGGTACTGACGGAGAAATGCTGTTGGCCATCACAATAACGCCGAGTTGTTGAATGGATTTTGCCGAGACGTAATTCGCGAGGATCGAGACGCTACGCACATTGATTAACCCCTTTTACCTGAGTTTTCCATTCTGGTGAAATAATTTTCGCAGCCGTTTAAAAAATACGACTTATCTTGCGTTTAAATGATTCAGCGTGAGTGATTAAAATGTTGTGAAGTTTGTTCTCAGGGGGAAGGGGCCCACTAGAGCTGCAGACCGTGACATCGTGGGATGAGACTTGGAACGGCAGAAGAGCCGTGGGTGTCAGCAGGTGGGGCCTTGAACAAACATTCAACCCATACTGCGCGCCTTGGTTTCGTCTCGTTTCAGCTCATGCGGTGGCAAGCGACAGTCATCACTGTAGCAGGTGACGAATAGTGTAAGTGACTATGACAACATCGGACGCCTCTTCCTAGCAGAACTTACTTCTGCCTTCTGCGTCTTTCAAACAGCGATCACTGTGCAATAGGGCGAAATGCCACACTCGCTTCCCATCGACACTACTCATAGTGAAAGTTGCCCTTTAAATTGAGAAATCGAAAGGAACCTCGATAGATTCGACATCGGGAAGGCTCCGTCCATCTGCTTAGCGATCGTTCGAGTTCCTGTGAGTGATTTCCTTACTGGAAACCAGCACTCATTTGCAATTTTTGCCCCTCTCAACTTCGTTACTTACCCACAGCAGATATTGATAGAGTCGATGTCTCTAGTGGAGTAGAAATTGCACTGATTGAGGATGAATCCGTGAGGCTCTCGAAAATGCCTCGAGTGCAACTCTCGGGTATGTTTATAAACAAAACCTCCTACTTTTGTGTTCGCTTGAATTGAAGTAACGTGGGCGTGAGACAATTCTTCACAAGATTCAAAGCTGCCAAAAATGAGACTTATAGCCGGAAATTGGTCTCTTGCTTCATGGGTATGCAGAGAATTTGGCTTTCAGTCTGTGGAGTCGAGAACTTTTTTGAAACTGTGGTGGCGATAGAGAACGGCTACAATAAAATCCACTGCTTTCAAAAGTGACAATCTACTGTGGTCGGTGCTGCTTCTTGCTGACGAGCATCGCAATTTACCGAGACTGAGGGAATTCCTGTTGCAAAGATCACCTTTGGCCTTTGACCGGTTGAATGTGGCTAGTGTTTGTTCCTCCAACTTTGCCCCCCCTGACAATCCCCTCCTCTTCTCTCGTCTCTGCTCAAACATTTTTGCATTTATTACGCTCTCTCGCAAAGACAAACCCAAAATTCAATTCAGCTGCGTATGGTGTTTCGCCAGTCCCACCTGGACGTCCACGTTCACTGTTGATTTGCCTGCTGAATCAAATTTCCTACTGATGACCGTAGGAACCTTTCCATAATCAGAAGTTGCGGACTGGCAGCTTGTAGAAACGAAGGCTCACGGCGTTGCGCCATGACAAAGGCCTCGGCATGTTAGAGACTCCTCAAGTTTGTCCGATTATACATGTAACGCGTTATCGACAACGAGTCTCCGTCCTGTTGAGCCACGAAATATCCTAGATAAATATGTCGGCCGACTCGACTCACTCCCGTTTATCTCTGACAAGAGATGACAGTCTTACCATTTGAATAGGAAAATATGACTCATTAGTAACAAAAACCGGGAGGGAATGTGATCCCACTGCAGATCCTCCTAGCACGTCACTGCATCGCTTGTGTGGAAGACTGAGGTGGTCCGTCGCCGCTTCACCAATTAGCGATGGACCTGAGCGAAATGAACAGCCACCAACAATCGATGCAAAAAAACCTCGTCATGGTCTTTGCGGGTGAAGACTTGTATGTCTCAGCGCCTCTGCCACAGCAGCCCTAAGCGAGCTCTAACAGCCACCCTCCGCAGCCAGATTAAGCTGGCAGTTTAGGTCAAGTCAGGATTCGCGTCAGTGGTTAATTCCGTTTCACCGCCGATGGAGAGCTTGGTCGTGTTCAAGATGACCGTGGCATCTAGTGCACATTTAATTGACAGATTGCAGACTTTTGCTTCATGAGGACAAGGTCGGCATCCTTCCTCATTGTTCCGGATAATGGCCAATAGTGTTGGTGTCTAGTGTCACGGAACACTTGGACAGCCCTCGTTGCCTTGGTCTGTCACAAATTTTTAGATTCAAAAGAATCTATAAATGTCGTTCAATTTCCGCCGTTATTTAGCACAGAGATTGTTGACAGAGGTGCAAGAGGTCGTTTCACACCGTTCTTTCTTCCCGCACTAGGCCCCTTAGCGTTCCATTACTAGCAGAAAGAGGTATTTTGTGATCATGAAGCAAGCATCTTCAACGTGTCGTGGCACATCAAGTGCAACCCGGACCATTGCAAATCACACTCCAGTCTCGTGGAACAGTCCGTGACAATTCAGTGGTGCCACGCGCCGCTGGATGTTCGTAGAAAAAGATGTCAAATTCAGACGCCGACTATCGCCAACCTCCACTATGAACACACACGTCTAAAGAGCCTCGGCTGCTTCGCCAATAAGACATTTCGGACGGTAAGCCGTCTAGAATAGATCAGAAAGTCTCTAGTTTTAAAAAAGTTGTTGCACTTTCAATTTAGAAGTTGCTCAATGCCTGTTGTTGACTGTGTAGCCTCTGACATTGTCCGCATGAACCACTTCTCGCTAATCCATCTAAACTCCTCATCGCCACTTAATCACTAGATCGACAGCTGATTGCGACAGTCTGATGTGTCATCCACTTTAAAAACTTCCCTCAAAAGTAAGACAAGGAGTATTTCATCACGTGTGTCCGTGGGGGTCCTGCATTTGTACCGTCACGACAGAGAGGCAATAGAATTTCGCACATAGCCCGTCAACTCTGCCTCATTCTTTAGTCGTGAGACGGTGCAAGCCCGTCAATGAAAGCTGCACGACGTGAAGAAGCAGCTTGTGTAGGTTAAGACTTCCTTTATCTACCCCCAATCAAACCGTTGTTGGAAAGTTTTATCGAAGCGAATAATTTTTTCTGTAAGCTAAGGACCTTCTGTGACCGCCGTCACGATTGTTGCGCATCTACCACAGCGCCAGTTGACGGCCCGCCGGATTAATCGCTTTCAACAGCCGCACCCACAGGCAAGCCCATATTACTCCTTCAGGGAACTACGTTGAGGACCTAAAAATGAGTGAATCATGAATGTCTTCACGCGATACTCGAAAGTAATGTCGACCACGTAGTTGAGGTAGATTATGAGAGAAGCACGCTGAGGTGGATCAAAGTCAAGCGGCTGCCCCCCTTGTGGGCCACCCGTCGCAGCGATTGTGGCCAAAGTTGGAGGCGGAAGAACCTGAGTGGCATGTCCAGCCGCTCCGGCCCACCTAACGTGGCCCACCCTTCTGCGTCCCCGACTTAATTGATTGAGCAGCTGTCCAACCTCCCCCAGCGCCCACTCTACCCACTCGACAGTCATATTTTCAACTTGGCCTCTTCAAAATGGACATTTAATGATCTCGTCGAAAATGGTGCGGAAAGTGGGGACTCTGCGTGGAACACGGGTTGCGCGGGTTCTGCTCACCTATCCAACACCACGTGGCGACGCAGGAGTGCGAAGACCTCAAGCAGAGCAGCATTTTCCCCTCTTGGCCAAGCGTTTAGTGTCTCTTGCGAGCAGTTTAGTGTCTCGTCCATGCTGAGTACTTGCACGATCACCATATTGCGCTCTGTGGGAGTTTGGGGACATCGGTCGCACATCCGGCTCCGTAAAATAGACCGCCAAAGCAGAAGTCGCTAACATCATGACCTAACTCGGTCAAATCAATCGAGGAAACATGGAATGAATCGACTTGTCATTGATTTCACGTCAGCTACTTGTTTTAAGTTGTCGTGAAAATACACTCAGCAAAGAGTGGCTACACGAGGGAAGAGCGGAGGCCTGTGATTTATAATGAGGCTGGAGCTCTGTCTTTCCTGCTAAGTCGTGAAGAGCAGAGAATTGCCTTAGTTGCTGACTTCAGTTCCACCTCTCTCTTACATGGAGTAGTCGCTATGAGTTCTATCTCTTGTATCTTGTTTCTGCGATGGCCGCGATTTCCGCATGCTCTCCGTATCCCAGTATATATGATTTGCCACTTTGCCTTTCCTGCGTGTCAATGCCGAGGTGGGAAGTGGGGTGCTCTACTCGCACTGACTTGCGCACCTACGTTACCACTTGACATTGGCGTGGGAGATGAGTGGATTCCCGTCTACTTGTGTTAGACCTCATAGCCCTCGGATTGGACTGTTTGCTCGGGCTAGTTTTCAATCACGTACGTCTTGATGACATGAGAACGAGAATGGGCTTCACCAGCTGCCACTCTCGACATTCCGTCCTCCACTCGTCACGACGAACCTCACGCCTAGAAATGGTGCTCCTGATTTACACGCACTGCCGGGTGAGAGTCGTTGGCGATTGAGGTCAGATCTGTCGTAGGGATCAGCCCAGTGGTCAATCGATGCAGGCCTTCCCATTGTCCGCAACAGCATCAAAGAACGTCGTCTGTTGAATGCACAGACTCGCATTAAGAACTTGCAAGTGAGTAGTCGATTTCAGCCGTGCAGCTGTTTTTGGCTTCCTTGAATACGTCTACGACTGAGGATTTCGAAGTTACCCTTAAAACGACTAATTAACGTTTCATCACTTTTTTCTGCGTAGAGACCATTAACGTAGCCACACTCCTACATCTCACTCGGTTCGTGCTCCTGCCATTGATATTCAGCAGTTCCCCTTGTTACATTTAGTCGCATCACATGCTTAGATGCACTCTTTTCATACGTCGCTCTATCTTGAGGTAGTGAGCTATGACTTCGCAATCTGCCTATCGGACATGATAATCACTTCGAAGGCCTCCTGTCTTCGATGGAGCTTCTAACTCAGACAACTATTCTCGCCCGCTACACAACAGAAGGGGAGGTGGAGAGAGATGAAGGCTTCAGCGCAGAACGGAAATGGAATTCAGATGAGGTTTCAGTTGTTTACTCAAAAGGCACATTTTGTGTGCACACCAATCAAATCCACCATGCGCTGACGAGGTGTGGTGAAATTGAGCTGCGACATTGTCCAATAGGAGAATGAGGGAGTTGAATTATCGTCAGAGTTTCGATTCCACCACACCTTACCTTTAGCCATGCTGGAGGACTAACGCCTAGCTAGATACGTTCGACACCACGAGTCAACATCTTTTCTCTTCCGCACAGCCTTACCTTCCCATCGCTTGCATTGCCGTCTAGGTTCCTCTCCTCCTCAGCATAATTTGACCCGCAAGTGTTGCGGAATGCTGAAGTGGGTGTCCCAAATGACCTAGGTACACTAGCGAGCATGCACGCGGGTCTATACTCGGCTAGCATCTTTCCCTCAGACTGTGTGCAATGCTGCCACCGTCTCTAACCGGCACAGCCCTGTTGAGAACTGTTTTCCCATTGTTCGCCATGATTTCACAACCGTCTTAGCGAATTCCCTGCATTGCGCTTTCGTTCAATTTAAACCGTCGTGTCTCCTCTGTCCCATCCAAAAATTCAAAAACGAGGCTAAGCTAGAGAATGTGTATTCAACTTCCTTTCCACACTCCTCGCCACCTTATCAGTCTCCCAATTTGTCGATTACAATTCTTCGAGACCGTCTCCGGTGCGCATTAGTGCAAAGTTCTAATCACTAGCCACAGCACTTTTCCCACCAAAGTGGTAGCCACCAGAACCCTAAAATTCAACCGAATGAGATTACTGGGTGAGGCTTTCGAGTTGGACCGTGCTCTGTGCGACCCCTTAGTATGTTTCTACAATCCTTCTACTCCCATGTCCGCTTTGAAGTGTAGCAACGTGGCGACGTCGAGTAGTCTCCATAAGGCTGTAATCTGCACGGAAATGGGTCTCAGCTTCGTGCGTATGCCGGGAAGGTGGCTTTTGTTCTGAGGAGCCGAAGAACTAATCGGAGTTGTGGATGTATGGTAGAGAACGGTTAAACTCAAACCCTCCGCTCTCGGGGCTCCTCAGAGGATGACGGTTGCAGCTTCCTCGCTGGGTGCAGGCGTACCCCACACTAAGCGGTTGTCTGTCTGGAGAGCTCACCTTGCATTGGCATGTCAAAAGTATTCTGAATGGGGCGAGCTGTTGCCAGGCATACGAATTCAGCACAGTCGAAAAGGCATTTACGCCCTCACTTTGGGGAGAATTTTTGTTAACCGCTCCTCGTCGCGCAACTAATTTCGCAGAACAATCTCAGTTGACATCCCGCACTGCTGCCAGTTGGACAGTAGCAAATACTTGTAAGAAGCCGCTGAAAAATTTTGACCAACGACAAATCAACAGGTTGCCAGGAATTAACAGAAATGTCAAAATAAAGACCAACTTCTGTCTAGCGGCGCAGCCTTCTCTCCCGCTTAAAACATTTCTTCTATCCTCGTCCATCCACAAGCTCACAAGAGATCCTCCTCTCCGCCCAACTTCTTTACTTCATAAATCTTAAGGATATTCTGTTTGCCGATGTCCCGGATTTTCCTCCGGTTACATTTCATTTTTATTTCGAGTCTTTGTTCAAATCCGGACTCAAAGTGAAAAGGACGCACCAACATCTGTCACTTACGAGATTAACTCGAATCAGAGTTCAGCTCCACTTGTATTAACTGCATCATGGGAGTTTCCACAAAACCCGAAAGGCACTGTTCCATTTATACGACATTTTATTTGGACCATAACCAGTTTCCATGAGGAGCTGCCTACTCTGACCCACTTGCCTCAGCTCAGAAGATGCTCAATCTACTAGTTGTCACCTCCTTCATGCTCTGGACTATTTCTACGTTTCTGCCGACAGAGCGCTTCAACCACATCCCGTCTATCAAGACATGTGGGTTACGTGCCTTAAGAGACAGAGTCAGGGAAGAGTCTGCCCTGTTTCAACAACTATAAGCCCTTTATATCTTCAACAGAGGCAATCATGTGTGAGTGTCCACCTTTGCGCTGCAAATGAAGTGGTCATTGTGGTACTTGAGAACAATGGACATTGATGGCCACAAAAGAGTCGCCTAATGAATTTGCCAAGAAATGTTTAAGCGGAGGATCGAGAGAGCTACTCTGTGAAACGTCGGGTATTGGGCAGTCCCATTAGTTGTGCATCTGTTGCCTTTGAGTAATTTCATTAAAACTGTGAACTTTCGATGTATCTGAGCGGTATTGGGTCGCAGTGCTTATCGCGAAGTGGTTGAGGTTCATTCTGAGAGTGTGGGTGTCTAAGAGGCTCTAGATCTCAGTCTTGGCATCGTTGTGTCACTGACGCCAGCGCGTCGGGGAAGGTGGATGTGTGCGGGATGGAATGCCGGATGTGAGTTGTGCTAGGCTCTTGCTGGCAATGAACCCTTATCTCATTTTCTGCTTCTGTTCAAAAACAGGAAGGAGTTTAAGCTGATACTGTTTTTCGGACCCCAAGAGACAAGACTTAGAGATAGGAACTCCATCGGCGCAAAAAGAAAATAGGCGAGATGAAGAAGGAAGCAACCCTTAGCAGTCTGAGGATGCTCTGAAGGTCTACGGTCGTAGGCCAGAAGTGAGCCTGAGGAAGAGTGTAGAACGGGAGCAGAAGGCTCAGCCACTAGTCATAAGCCAAGAGCATGGGGTAGCATGCAGACAGCCATACATGAAAGCATTACCTCCCACACAAAATTTATTTCAATTTCTGTGAGCAGAAATGTTGGATTCATAGTGCCTAGCATCCTTCGTCGCAGGATCCGCACCTCATCCCTGCAAGCAAGCAAGGTTCCTCCTCCTCCATAAAGAGTTGAGAGTAGGAAAATTGAGGAGGATAGCAGATAAAATGTAAACAGCAATTTTTAGAGAGGGAAGGTGGGATCATGAAGCAGGATGAGTTGGTTTGAAAGGAGAATGCAAATTGGAGAGTTGGTTTGGTGGGAAAAAAGGCATCAATTAAAGCCGGAGGAAGGCGGTGGAAAGAAAATGTTTGTCTTTGCTGTTTAGGGAACAGACCAGGAAGTGCAGCAATTTTGAAGAGTGGAAGGCGAATAGATACACTGGCAGTTTGGGGGAGGTCGTAACTTGGCCAGTGCTGCAGAAAAAACTCCGCTGATCCACACTGTCAGGCGAGCTGAGTAACTGTTGATGGTGCTTGGGATGTCACATGAAATTTATGGTGAAGGAGGCAGGTTGATTTCACGCAATTGAGCATGAAGTAATACAAGATTCAGTGGAGGAAAGTTGGAAATCCCAACAATCCTGTCCAAGGTGATTCACTAGCTGACCGTGGAGAAGCCTGAAGCCACTTGGGACGAATTATTGGCTCGATTTTATTCACTTTGCTATTACACTGTTTCGTTTGTGATAATCAGGAGACGAGCACAGTTTTTCTCCAATCTCCCTTCCCGTTCGGAATCGCTATGTAATAAACGCTGAAAGTAAACTATTAATTTTTGTTGAAAAACATCCGTTCGTATTTTCTCCCATATATTGCGCGCGAATGGGTGGTGATTGCCACCACTAAGGGGTGGACTAAGGGGTCATAACTGACCGGAATGCGGGTAGAGTGGCTGTACCTGCTGCAAGTGCTATGCTCAGACTTTCATCTCTTCAAATTTTCCAGAACTCAGGGGCTAGATGGTCTTCAACTGGGCAGAGCCTGAGTTGATGCATCATGAACAGCGCAGGTGCTTGTGGACCTGAGAAGGAATAGGAAGATCTTTCTGCGATTAAACGTCGATGCCTGTGAATTAGACGTTGATGCCACAGGTGAATGCGAGTGAATCATTATGACGCCCGTTAGAAGCCAGAATTGATTCAACAGCCAGTAGCAACGGCTGGAATACGAAGAGAAGCCGTCTGGAGCATAAGGCAAAGTGTTAATCCTTCTGCTGCTTTTCGCCTTACATTGTAGGACATGCACTACTGATTCACTTCAACCATTCTTGCGCCAATGTTCTCATTTGAAATTTGTCTATGGAGTGAATTTCTCGCTCACTACTATATCAGGCTTTCCTTCTTGTGCTTACTGTCCGTTGTGTTTCGTCTCGCACTTTCGGCCGCTAGGTGATATCGTCATTGATAATGTTCTGCTTCACAAGGACACCCATGAGTCGTACCGTGTTCTTAGGAGTTTTACCATCGCTTCATGGCCAAAATTCTCCTCTACGCAGTTTCATGGACTCGTTCTTTAGCGCTTTCAAACCGTAACGCTTGCTGAGTTGAAGCCCTGGTCTCTCGCCATCTTAGCGGTTTGTTGCCTTTAACACAGCCGTTTTGAGAACCGAAGATGAGATTCTAACGAGCCGCTAAAGACATTTATGCACCAAGCATCGCTGAACATTACTGACGCAGGTCAGAGTGTAACTGAAAATCGTCGACGTGACGGAGGTCGCTCGACTTTCCGCTCACCGTGGTCTTGCATTGAGTCCGACAGGAGAGAACTTTTCGCTAGGTGTTGTCTGATGCTGATTTAACCAGTTTCCCACATTTCAAGTCCTCTCCAGACTCCTAACGCGCGGCACCGGAACGTCTTCAGTTTATAGATGAGACTCCTACGAATAATGCCATCGATTATTCACCAGATTGCCATATCTTGTAAACATTTGCCATTGTGTCTGAAATTAGCTCCGGTCGCGTGGGCCAGTTGTCAGCGTTCAGCTATCGGTGCACCATTCAAAAGGTTGGGTGTCTCAAACCTCGTCATTGGGCTAAGAAAGCTACCTTCCTCTACAGTAGATGTAATAACGAAAAAAGTGGAGAAATTCCACCGCGTAGTAAACCTTCAACCTTACCGAAAACCGTTTACTTTTACAGTCGAGGGAAAGAGGAGAGAAGGCTTGCCCAACAATGTCGGCGAGACGCGCCAAAATTGAGCACAGGCGATTTGGCGACACTTTAATAGGGCAGAAGGTCTTTGCCATCTTTAAGGCAGTTCTCTCCATTAAGAGGTCAAGAGTTGTATCTCTGGGACGCTTCGTTTCGTGGACACCTTCAAACATGGCATTGGAAGCAGCCATATTGAAAAGTGGATTGAATTTTTTCTTTAGCACTCTGTGCCCTTGACCATGCTACTGATGCTCATTGAAGTAGTATTCGCTAATCCGGTAATATCGGTAATTAGATTCTTCTCCAAAAATAAAACCATCGCTTTTTTACCACTAGAGGTAGACATATACATACGCACCTTGATGCAGGTTTGCCGTGTTTTGTGGCAGAAGTTAGGCGTTTTCCCGATGTCCTCTGAGAAAAGCACGAGTAGCGTTGGACTCAACGAAGCGGCGGTTGATCGGATAGCAAACGACCCACTCCGATGAGCTGCTATTTTAAGTAGCTGCTCGGCCACCGGTCCATAGACGAATTTCTTTTTCAGTTTCATTGTAGACCCGTGAACGATAAATTGTCGCCCGAAGGAAGCGGAACCAATTTGATTCCGTCGTTGCAAATCCCCCATCTTCATTGAGTAAGATGACAAAGCGAATGAATGTGAGGACTTCTGCGCGGTGGAGATTGCATTGGCGAGGAAGAGTAGGAAATCGTCCAACTTAGATGACCTAACTGGCCATAAAGTGGAGGAAAGCGGAATGAAATGGACTAGCTTTGTTCCATTTCGGATACGAATTCGAAAGGTCCTGAAAAATACATTCAGTAAGGAAGGTTGCTGACGAGTTTAGGAACGAAGAGACCTGTGACCCAAATAATGAGGCTGAAGCACTGTTCTCCTCCTGGTTATGACGAGTTGCCTGCTTGAAAGCTGATGTCGTGGAAATCAGTAATTGAATTTATTGCCTGACTTCAGTTCAAAACCAGATTCTCCACTGAAACGCATACTGTGAACTTCAATCCGTTACATCATCGGCTTCTGGAAGAGACGAGACTTCTGCACGTTCAATTTTCAGCCCAGTCTGTACAATCTAATTGGAGTTTATCTTTCTCTCGTCGACGATACGTGTCCGCGTAGCCAAGCCAGTCAAGATTGAGGATACGTGGATGACACCAGTCCTGCCCAAGCTTACGCTGGACAGTGGCACAGGCGCGATACTGACTACCAGAGAACAGTTACCTGAGCATAAGGAGTTGGCCGCTTATTGACATTCTGCCTATACGACAGTGACCGGCTCCTGAAGTGTACCGAGTTCGAAAGGAGAGTGATGGGACGACCCCATGTCCATTTTGGCAATCAATCTACTCAATGCCCGTCGAAGCAGGCTGATTTGGTGAACGAGACGTCTCTTTCATGAGAAGGGGGATTCTTACGATTAAGGAAAATAGGGGGGGGGCGGAAGTTGAGGACGCAGCGTATGAAACAATTTACGAGTGTCCTTCCGTCACCGAGGCTACAACAGTGACGGTAGTGACCTCGAAGAGAACATAAAATGGGCGCATTTTTGATCCTACTGAATCTGAATTGTTGCAGACAAGGGATGATTCATTGGAGCTCGTCTAATTGGTGAACAACAGCATTGGCTGACCGGAGACCTGAGAAGGTTGCAGCATCGTCTTCATTCACCTCAATGTTCAACATCTATTAAATAAAGACGTACTTTACAGCCTGGCTATTTGCCTCGAGGCCCGCTTAATGCTACTTTTCACCCGGCGAATATTTCGTCGTACGGTTAACGGGATACGGCGCTCACATGACCCAAGTGAACTTACTCTGCCTAGCTTAGTTTGATCTGTATTGGTATTGACTATCATAGGCCAATTCTCAAGTGGTGGAGGCGCTGAGAGATACGCCTCTTTATCCGCAAGCGTGGAAAGGAATTGGTTGAGTTCTTCGTTCCCCTCAGCGCATCCTAAATCATTGCCTCGGCAGTGAGCCACTTGCCCATCCCATCCATTTTGCTCTCTCAGAGGTAGGTCCTTCAACTTGAAGCGTTTTTTTACGCGATTAGGCCATTTTTGTCTGCCTAAACTGTCATCCGATTGATACAGGCAACCTGAATGACTCGTGTCCGCAAAGCGTTTACCGTCCCACCTCCACTCCTCCATCTTTTGGGTGTCAACTCTGCTGGTCCCCTTTCACCCCACCTTTATGATTGGAAAGTTTATTCGCTTTTGCCTACTCAATGGTGAGTGTCTTTGAAGGGCTACTTCGCTCCTGTGTTGTGCTCTCGCCCTGGCAACCTATAAACTGACGAAGATGCGTAGAAAGGAAAAACCGCCTGACTTTAAGCGATATCATGGACTTTCATTTCGGACTTAACTGTTACTACTGGCGTCGCAGGAAATTCCAGTCGCTCTCATCTACTTTATTAAGGTATGTCGGCAGAGGGGAATAAATGGAGCTTCGACGTGTGGATGTTAGGCTTTCAGGAGATTTTAATTTCGCCTTAGTCACTCTCAACGAGTGACTAAGTCGATGTCTGAGGAGAGTTGGTGATGATGTCTGAGGCAGGAGAAGCTTTCCGGCGCCCACAATTGAATGAGGAGCCTCCCTTCGGCTCCAATATCTTCGCACATACTCAGATGGCTACTAACGGGACCTCGGTGCTTTTTTGTACCGCGCAATTCGACTTAGTCTCTTGACCTTCCTCAATTCTCACCTTCGGTACTGCGACAGAATTCGGCATGGATTCCATGCAGTTGGCTTACTCGTAAGGCATTGCTGGCTGCCTAGCAGTCCTTTAGACAATGCGCATGCCCAGGCAGAGCTGGTTCGAGAGTGCGGTGTTGGCGCATGATGGATGTATGCGAGACTGGCTGGGGTGATTTACCCAGCTGATACTCGCTTTCCCTTTCTTTCACGCCTGAGGGAATCGCGGGCGTAAGAAGACTATTGTTATTACTTTCAGAGGAATGGACGCTTACTTGATTGATTACAACTTTATCCCTTTATTCTGGATTTTCATTAAGTCTGAACTTGATTACATTTGAAATATACGGCGTCGTCGCCATCTCCCTGCTTCTCCTCCAACTGAGGTTCCAGGCCTCTGCGCGCTTTAGTTTCAGCCCAACCACACTATGGCCTGCTGGAGTCATGTAGATCCGCTCTATCTGGTTTGGGATATGGTCCTCTGCAAACAGCTTCCTTCAATTGCTGAAGACGTTCATTTGGGTCTTTCCAACGAAGAATCACTCTCCGTAGCACCTTCCCTTGGAGTTTCAACGGAAACCTGGGAGACGAACGACAGTGAGTGAGAAGTCATTTAACTCCGAAACAGTCATCCAGAGCCGGAAGCGGTACGCCCTCGTTGTTATTGTTACTGGAATAAAATGAGATTTTAAATCCACTTAGCAATCACAAAATGTGGACTGTGAGACTCATAGACTATTCGAAGTCACGGCAGAAAGTCGTAGGATACCTTTGCTTCAGATGATGTTACGTTATGGCTCCATGGTCTGCTCTTTTTGGTATACAGAGATGAATGACATTTGAAATGTCATGCGTCTTGTCCATACGAAGAAGGGCTGTGGCATGCTAAACAAGTATTCTGCACGTGTTTATGGGACTTGTGCAACTTCAGAAAGATTTGCTGCCAAACGAGCCACCTCAATCCGACTAATCCACCTCTTCCGTCACTCTACCAGTGATGGTCCGACTCAGAAGGGGTTTTCCAAGGAGCTTCTTCGGCCATACATGAGGACAATAAGTTCGGCATCGCTGCCTGCAGTTGCCTGTTCCTCCGAGGCTGAAATACCTCAACGACTCTAATTTCAGACTCTCTATTTTCTTACTGCGGTTTAAGACAAGTGACCCGGTCGCGCGCTGAAAATTCCGGTCCTTCACGTCATATACTGTCGCACAATTCATGAAGTCACTTCCATTCAGCGCAAGAAACACATAACCCTTTCGAGGAAAAGTTATTCTTTTCGTCACAAGTCGCTCAAATCAAGCGGTGTGTGCCAGATTAGAGTGACTACTCTGAAAGGTCGTCCACTGTCCGCCTGAGAACTTGGTATCCTCTCTCCTACCATCTTCGTCCATTCCTCCTTCCATTCGTTCTTCAAGGCTGCCTAGTCTCCTTGTTGTCAGATGACGCTTCTCGGAGGAAAATCAGGGCAACACAAATGAGTAGTCGTGCCGCATGAAACAGGTGATTTGTGGGACGCAAAGTTCAAGAGCATTTGAGGGTGAGGAGTGGCATATGTCCTAGTTGCCACCTTGATGTTCCACACGCGGACCTCAAACTTCTGCAAAACGTTTTGAAAAACAATTGTTTGCCTATCCTTTCACATCAGTAACACGAATAACAAAAGCCACTTTTCAACCGAAGACTTATTTAGCCACGAAGTTGACTCTAGAAACCTGTTGTAGCGTAATAATGACATCGTGAAGACGGTGGAAGTAGTATCTAAGGGCAAATAGACTCAGATAAGCCTAGTAAGTCAGAGTGCAGTTGGAAAAAGACTCAGCTGAGCACAGTGTGTGAGGGAAAAGCACCGTCGTTCGCTATCAAGCTGGTTCCGGGCCCTCAGTTTTCTGGATTTTTGTCCAGAACAGAGGTTCTGTTCAAGGTCCATCTGAGGCGGCGCAACAATCTCAGATAACGACACACTATGGTTTGCCTGTAGCACTTTCCTTGCTTCACTTCTTTTCTCTTTTTTCATTTCTACCCCTCGCGCATTCTCAGATAAACAAAAAAAACGAGTAAACAAAAAAAACAAGTTAAACAGTAAAAAACAGCGTAATCGTGGCAGGGAGCTTAAAATGTTGACTCGCGACCACATACAGCCATTATTCTTAATTTTATGTCTTCTCACTGTCACGCGACCCCCAAATCTTTCATTGATATGCTCTCGTCCAGCGGATATATTGAAGATTCCCCATGTTGCTCACGAGTGTTGGTGCTCAGAACTGTTATATGAACGGCCACACCCTCTTTTCTTTGCTTATCATTCACAGCGTAAACTACTGATATGAGTCAACAGTTGCCTAGATACGCTCGGAGGAGAGGTGTTACCAAAGTCCGCCCTTCCAATAGTGTGATGCTGTGGCATCAGAAAGTAAAAGTAGCTGCCCGGAATGTGGGTTAGGACGGAGGCGAATAAGTACTTTGATGGTGAAGAGATGATATGAATGGACACAGTTGGTAAATGCTGGCTTATTCCTGCCTTCACTTGTTGCTTACGCCGCCCGTATCCGTTTCTGTAAGCTTCCAAACGTGTAATGAAATTAAGTATTTGAACCAGGTTAGCCATTGCGTACCATTTCTTATCGTCCGTTTGTTCGCAAATCCATTCGCATACATCCAATGTCCCAGAAATGTAAGATCATCGCCACGCACTGAATTCAGACGACTCTCTCATCATATTACAATCGTTGTTGACTCTTGTCTGAATCATCCATATTCTCTGTACGATTCGTTAGTTACACCCACAACAATGGCTCTCTGCTGTCTCCCCGTCTCTCTCAACTTCACCTCTCACTCATTAATGGCATTGTTTGACATCGGCAACTCGACACACTCGCATGCTTTCTCGGTTCAGTGACTCTCCTGCATCTACTTCTGCGCGACGCGAGGAACACTGCAGCTGTCTCTCGTCATCCACTTAAGGAATGTGTCCATTGCCAAGGTTCTTCATCCCTCAGTTACGACGGGCATTACCATTCGACCAACTGCAAATTCTGACACGTTAGAGCCATTTTCGAAGATGATTGAGCTTGTTCAATCCCTCGTTCTTGGATAGGCGGCCAACATTCGGAAGTACCTGGCATTGTCCAAGTCCAGTGATTGGGACAAGGTCACTTTAACCATGAGATCAAGTGTCCAATTGACCTCTCGCGACAACCGTTTGGCCTTGGGTAGATTATGCCAGTCCACGTTGTGTCTGGTGATGCCGACACTCGAGGTCGGGAATGCTGAAATCTCAAGAAACACGAGAGCTTACCACGTGCTTGGGAAGTAACCCAGGAGCTTGTGATAGACTGCGACAGAGTTGACACGCGTTCACGTTTAGTCGTCCAGACCACAGACATGTGAACGAACGCTTCAAAAAAGTGTGTAACACGAATTGCGGTGGACACGGTCTACTCAAGTAGACAAAAGCGTTATTGTGTGGATGCACGGAGGACAGTTTAGTTTGCAAGCTAACCGATCGTCAGTGAGGCCCACGCGCGGCCAGAGTGGGAGAAGAGAACCTCGACGACTCCGTTTCCACACACCAACATTAGTGCACTGCAGCCGAAAAACAAACCCCGATGGACTTCAGCCAGCATGGAGAGTGGCTGGTCAATGGAGTGGAGTGGAGGGGAGTTAGAGTGGGTTGGCTTGAACAGTAGAGTGGGAGTGGACAGGAGGCAGCAGGAGTCTGGACCCCAAACTCGCCATCCTCCCACGTGGACTCACCTACGCGCCCATTTACTGCGGAGTGATGTTGCCTATGCAACTCCCAGAGCAGGAGGAAAGGAGGTGAGTGTGCGGTGCTATCACAAACTGCCAACCCCGCCCGTACATATGATTAGGGTGTGATGCTTTGCGAATTTTGGCGAATGCTCTGGTCTCCTCCACATGCTCTCTGTCTAGAAACTGACCCCTTTTGACACAAACTCGTGCACTTAAACCAAACGCGCGTTCGCCTCATATCCGTCCCATCCTCCGCCCATCAGCTGTCCGTCCATCCGCCCACTCAATAAGCACAAAGTTGGGGTGTACAGATAAGCACTGCTCGAGTGAGTGTCTTTCAAACCACTCCCTGCCTTCACTTCTCGCCGCCATGTTGAACCGCTACGCACCAATTCAACTCCGCACCACCAGGAAGCAAACATCCAACTCCTCGCTGCTCAAACCTGCCCACTTCCATTCCGCTCTCACCGAAAAGCCCATGACATGCGTTCAGTCCTCGCCAAGTTTGCCTATGCGCTGCGCAGGACTCTACACAGCCTCAGCACCCGTCACAGTCATCATAGCATTTTGGCAAACTCACATTTTCTCATGCCAATCTCCTGCATCCACGGCACTAATTTCCTGAGGTGGGCCCCCCACGTGACAGGCAGAGGAGACGAAGAACGACCACACCTCCCCTGCATCTACACGATCACTCAACATTGCCCTTCATGCTCCTCCATATCCTGGCCCCGACAATGTGAAATCGACTTATAAACTCGGGCCTACAACGTGCGTTTCAGGGCGTCGCCCCAATCGCATGCTCGCCACTAGTATCGCTCACACGAAAGACGGCAGTCCATGTGGACTCTTGAGCTGGCACTTCCGCCGGCAAGAGAGATTGCAGTGGCGGAAAAAACTTACATGTTCACCGTCTCGTTTCCTCCTCATGACTGGTGAGTCCGTCACGGCCATGTCCGCGGAGTCTGCTCGTGTGACGTATGTCTTGAGTGCACATATGCATTTTACCGGAAGGCGGCTCTGTTGCCTCGACACTCGTTACCGCCCGTCAGAGAAAATCCTATATCTCCACTAACACGAGAATGTAGTTGCTTCATTAGTATGCTCACCAGACTGACTGCGACACCCTGGTGAGACGAAGTTCTCCCAATCAGTGGCAGGCGATTTGCCTCGCCGCCATATGAAGCTCTGGCACCCATGTGCGCTTCTATAATGACGTGCGAGACATCCCACCCAGCCTAGTAGTGGTTCTGCAACATCGCGGATATTTTTTCGTGGTCTACATGTGGTTTCCCTGAGAAAAAACGACGGGGATGCGCGCCGGAAATGAAGAGTGGACGAATATGTTCCCCTATAGTAGTTGTTGAAGACACCAGTGCGGATAATGTTTCCTTGACGGAGCGATGCCTTTAAAATCTAGCTTAGTCTTGGCCAGTGGTATTCTATTTTACAGGTTCTACTTGTTGTATGAACCACATCATTTGATTATACATGGCATTGCAAAACACTGTTTACCCCTCCCACGTGTCCTGAACTGTGGCAATCCACTTAAGTCGTGGACACACGAATGTCACTCCGACTGGCCTCTTCCTTTGAAGTCCGAGTAACCGCAAACGGCAAATTTATCATTTTTCTACTAGCTGTAACATACATTTAATGCCGACCTCTTCGTGGGGACTGTACTACTCCTGTAAACGAAACCAGCCTTTTGATCAAAATAACTTGATCGCATAGAATTAGCACACCAACAACTTCCAGTGGTATTCCGCTGCAGAGACATATGAGATACCTGCGATTTTCCAGAGTGGGAGTGATTAGCCCATAACATCTCGATTTTACAGCGAAATACAACAAAATAAACCTCAACTACAGAAATTCTCCTCAAGACTTCGCCCTGAGAGAGAATAACTTCCAAGCATCACTGGAAGTCATAAAAGCGCTTAACTGTGGTTGCTATCCTTCGGTGAGTTCGGGGCCTCTTTTCACGGACTTGACCATCGCATTATTGTGGGCATTGTTTAAAAGTGGTCTTTGAGGGCATCTCGAGCAGAGTGGTCCACTTCAAAGTGATGGCTGAGGCTTCTGCGAGAGAGATTGAAAGATAAATAACAAATAGAGAGTGTCCGACACAAGCGGGGGAATGTTTATTAGGCCTACCTGTGGGAGGGAAAAGGATAGAGGAAGGCTGAAGTTTGGGGTTTCCACGAGGAAGCGGGAAGGGATGCGGTGTGGGCTTCACCGTAAGCATATGACCAAAAAATTGTAGTTTTCAATACAGCGGCGATATATTCGACGTCTCTTGTCAAACTTTTTGATTTCTTTGAGCTAAGCTTATTGCTGTTTTGGCTAGGTCTCATTTAGGTAATTGCCGAATTTTTGGGTGAGGAGGTTGCTTGAGGAGTCCCTTCTGTCGCCTTCTCGAAGCGTAGACGGATCCCAAAAATAAACGAAGCACTGTGAAGTAATTTTCTAAATTGAAGGAGGCCTGATGGGAAGAAACAATCCGGACTACAGTTACTGACTGAGAGAACGCGTTTACCAAACCAGGGCAAACGGGATAAAATTTTTCAATCCCTCCTTTCCGGCTAACGACATCTTTTGGTTCGGCCTAAATATGGCTGCTGACGAGACCGACACCGACTAATTAATATAGCGGTGACCTAATTGATCGGTCTTCTAAGCAGCTCTTTAGCTTGGCCAGGCCGTTCTACAACATGGGAGCGAATGTCAGAAATCCCAAAATTCAGGCGCAAGTAATTTGGAGAACAAAAATTACGCCAGACAGAACAGGTGTGTTTCATTTTCAGCGTCCAGTAACCAACTCTCCTTTCACCGAAGCACCAGATTGTAGGAGAAAGTTGAACTATGGTAAGAAATTTCTATGAAGCCACTGCGGTAAATGAGCACCAACGCCTTCATGCGTTACGGTAAATACGAAGTCGAGTTTGCATTTTCGGAGCTTAGCGCCCTCATCCGTGACCAGATTCATCGTAGTAACGTGTTCTCTCACGGCCAAAGTCTCTCCATGTCGCACATCAATATTGCTTTAATCTGTTCAATTAGGTTTCTCCCTCATGGACGCCTCCGATGCCCCATCCCCCAGCTGGGGCACCACAAACCAGTAAGGGAACCAGCTCTGAGGATAGTGGGGAAGTTGTTAGTTCCCCCTGAAGAGACCTGTTGAACCTGAACAGACTAACTCAGAAGATCCGCTCCCCGGACCGATTCCCGTTTATCCACTGAAGTTTGGTACTCTTACCACCCAACTCCTTTTCCAAGGCTAGAGACCCGGCCTCAGCTGACGCAGACGGTCCGCATCAGAAGAAGGAAATCTCCCTTTAAAAAAAAAAGCATTTCATATAGTAAACTTCTGAATGTTGCATAAACACAGGCTCTAACTGGAACCAGCCCGAATATGAGAAATACTAAACAGACGTTCGCGTCTGGGGTTCAGCAACGGCGATGGAACGTAATCTGTTCATTCTCCCCTTCCCCCTCTCTGTCCCTTTTTTTCGCCGTTGTTAATAAAAATGTTCGGCAGAGGTCAGTGGGGTAAGAGCGAGTCGAAAGGCTCTTTTGGCGATGATCTCCGAGAGAATTAAGTAGACTTACAAAGGCAAAATAACTTCGACTGAGGTATTAGACTGGTGACAAGTTATTTCAATTCCTAAGCCAATTTCTCCTCCTGGACTGTGGAATAGGAAGGCAGACGGGGAGGTGCACGGCAAAATAGCAGTTCTTCCGCCAACAGCTATTTGTTTAATCTAAAGGGCGAACTTATTCGGCAATGTTAAATAAAAAATTCCATCATTTATAAAACCGGTTTGATAAGTGATAAGTGCAAACACACGCAACAATTTCAGCTATCCTGATGATTTGAAGTCACTGAAGGTTGTTAAACTACGCGGCGGTGACACAGAGGAAAGACGCCTTACACACCGTTTGTAGATTTTTGTGCTTTTTCACAGTCATATCTTGGCTTCAATTCCAACCAAAACACATCGGTTCCGCGTCCCTAGAAAAAGTGGAAAACGTGGAATGAGAAGGAAGGTGAAGGGGAAAGGTTTTTTGCACACTTATGAGGCTGCCAATCTCTCTCCCACCACCTTGCAGTCTTCCACCGCTTGGCCACTTTATCATCATCATTACTTGCAGCCAAGCCCATGACCAAGGCGGCCTCGCTGACACCTTGCCTTGCACTCACACTAACTCTCTTCAAATTCAGTCCTTCTTTCACAGCATCCCCTCCCCATACTTTCCACCTGCCTGCTTCTCCTCACTTTTTGCAACCTCGATGGGCATTGGTCTGATATCCATCACTTTCCCGATCACGAGAAAGATTCCAGTTTTATCGAGAAGTCACCCCTTTACGACGTACCTGCCCTTCTCTACGCCGCATTCTCGCCCTCAGAGGGAACTTGGGAAGTATCCATGAATCCAGGGCCTTCTCCAATCCATGCTTCTAAGAGTGGCCTAAACCCCCCTCCTTTTCGATCAAAGGGGCGGAAATAGAGTAGAAATTCAAAGTCAGCCGGGGCCCGACACAATCTAACCCGCCGCAACTCTATCAACGGCATTTTAAAGCCCTACACGGCATTGGCTGTAGCCACAATCCAAAGGAGCCACCTGCGACCCCAAGCAGTGCCGATAAGTCGAAGTCCAGGAGTTACAAAAAAACGTTATTGCAAGGCAACGGATGCACCAATTAATGGGTTTGCTCAATAAACACGCCCTCTTGTTGGCTTCGTAGCCTCTCGACCCTTCGTTTCAATCACCTCCCGGCAAATCCGTTTAAGTCATCTGATTGTGAGTATCAAGATTCATCTCTCTCGAATACAATATTCGCCACTTCATTGGAGACAAAAACAGTGGAAAGTCAACCATTCTGCCAAGGTTCCTCAACAGAAGGAGAAGAGTTGCACCGCATCCCCGTCGGAGCTGCATTGTCCGTCACCACAGACAGGGCAAAGGTTTTTTTCGGACAAAAGTATTTCGCCCACCCCCGTCAACTCATCCTTTATTTTAGTAGAGGACGCAGTCCTATTTGTTGAAGGGTTTCTCGGTCCTCTACTGTAATGCTCGAGGATGGCCCAAAACCACCTCAACTCGCGTCAACTGCTCAGATTTCATAGCTTCCATCTGCTTCCAAGACCATAAATGCTCGCACTTAGAATCCGGCTCGTGGATGAACGATGAGTCTTGCGCCTCTTTACTTATCCCCACTCCCGAAATGAGAACTCTAAGTAAGTAGTCCAAATGACGGATATGAAGTGGATGGGCATCCGCTCGACAGCGTCTCTTCAAGGCGATATTTAATAGCTCGATCCAAACGGACCGAAGCCGCGGTCTCCGAGCAGAAGTACAGATATATGAGGCTTCTGCCCAATCTACCTAACGACCAGTGTTGTGGTGTAAGAGGGCAGATCCCCGAGCGCAACACCACTTCCCATCGGGACGGTAATACGGCGCAGGCGTTTATCATGCCGTCGAGGTTGAGGAGGGTGGAGACACTGACGGTACAGTTGCTCTCCTATGAAAGGGACAACAGGGTAGGAGTCGCATTATCTTAGACGAACCAACTGTTCACCGTCCAAGAGAACGTGGCATGAATCGACTTGCCTTTGGTTTCATGTCGGCTACGTGTCGAGGGTCGCGGAAATACTCTCAGCAAAGGAGGTTGCTGCACGAGGTGGCCAAATCTAAAACTTGTGATCTATCTTATCTTCACGGAGGACGCGATTCAGCGTCTTCGAGGACTGAGCACATCGACCCCACCCCTACTCAGCCGAAGTTCTCTTTCAGCATTCCAACGCTCATTTCACCCAGTTGCCTACGGCCAGATAGTCGGTCAGAGCTACTCGGATGTCCACTGTGAACACCCCTTCCGCATGAGCCTCAATCACCTCGCAATGAGGCACCGAGATGTATCTAGTCGCAATAAACTTATTCCAATAAAATCAAATTCACAATTAATGGGCTGCTCAATGCCCTGTTGTTGGCTGCGCAGCTTTTCGATCCTTCGCTCAACCGCGTCTCTGCAAATCCATTCAAACATCTCCACGGTATTTTTGTCTTCACCATCCCCTTCTCCCGCATACCACATTCGCCACTTCATTGGCAGACGCAAGAGAGGACAGTCATCCACTCCACCAAGTTCCCTAAAGCAGTAACAGAAGAGGTCCAACACCTTTACTTCCGAGTCCTACGTAGTCCTTCATCAGGATCAGACCGAAGGTTTGTTCGGCGTAAGAATTTCGCACACTGCCGTCAGCTCCGCTTTCATTTGGTCTCCATCTTGCGAAAGTCGTGAAAGCTCAAAGATGTAGAGGATGCAGTCATATTGGTTGAAGTTTTCCTTATCTCTTCTAAGGCTCTCTTGGAGGGTTCTACTGCAGAGATTAATCGTGCAACAGGTTTCATTCAAGCTTAGGGCCTTTTTGTAACGCTTGAGATTGAGTACATCGACGTCTACATGTGTTGATTCACCAGATTCCATCTCTACCAGCTTAACCCACCTGCCAGTGCATAATTGCTCGCCCAGGGGACCCGGGTCCTGGAAAAAGCGTGGATCTTGCATGCTTTACGCATAGATCGAAATGGTTTCTTTGTGTACCCAAGGATGGATTTGAGGAAAAGGCATCTGAGAGTCTCATAGGTTCCAAAAGGCCGTCTAACCGCTGGAGTGCTCATTTCCAACTTTGTCTCCTCAAAGTGGCATTTAATTGCTCCATGCAAACGGTCCGAAATGGAGGACTCTGCGTTGGAACACAGGTGCACGAGCTCCTGCCTGCCTATCCAACACCAAGTGGCGATGTAGGAGTGCCGGAGACCGCGTGTAGAGCACCACTTCCCAGCTCCGGCATTCGCCACGCAAGCTTTTAGCGTCTCGTTTATGCTAAGGTACTTGCAGATCAGCTTAACGCACTCTGCGGGGAGGTTGGAGACATCGGCGCTGCAACTGTTCGGCTATAAAATAGACCACAGAGTAGGTGTCGCCTAAACTAGAGAAGCTAACTGCCCATCAACCAGAGGGATATGGAACGAATAGACTTGCCGTTGGTTCCATGCTGGCTATGCGTCGAGGCGTCTTTCATATGCGCTCTGAGAAAAAGTTGTTGTAAGAGTGAAGAGTGCGAGGTCTGTGATTTAAATACTGAGACTGAAGCATGTTCCCCTCTCGGTCGTGACAAGTACTTGCTTGAACGCTAGTTTCGTGAAATTCAGCAAGTTGAATACATCGTCTGACTTCAAATCCGTCTCGCTGTGTGCAAGGAAGTATTCACTCCCTGCTTTCATTTCTCGCATCGCCTGCATCTCGCTCTGCGGTCCAGTACATTCAGGTTGTCTCCCAACCTGTTTCCTTCACTCTCGTCGACGATGTTGTGTCCGCGTAGCCAAATCCAACATTATAAGACCCAAAGTTTGAATGTAAGTGACTGTATGTTTCATTCAGGCGAAGCGTGGCTTTGGCATGGCGTAGACGACGACAGGCTTAAAAGTGGGTTACGTTGGACATTGCGCACGCGAGGTTTTCATATGGCTCTCATCTCGCTGCATGTCACGCCAAATTGGATGTGCATTACAACTTAAAGGCTTATCTTGAGGATCGCGAGGTTCCCGACGGCGGCAAACGTGATTAGCCACAGGAGTGATCCTTATTTGACTTATTCTGTCCAGCTTAATTTGGTTCGCAGAGATTGTTTAATAAAATTCACATAATACAGTTGTGAAAGCGCTGAGCATGCGGCCCTTCAATCGTAGCCACGAAGGAGAATTTTGGCTCGGTGAGTTCTTCGTTTCCTCCCACTCCATACGATCGAGCAAACGCGGCTTCCTCCAAGCCAACTTTCGCATCTCCAAACGTCTATCCCTTGCATCGTTTGATGTGAAACCCCAGCAGATGAGTGTTCGCATAACGATGACAGGCCCCCTCATACGTTTCTGTTATGCGCGAGTGCGGAAGGAGATTGGCGCGAAACAACTTATTGACTATTTATCAAGCCATCTATTGCTAATGTTTATCGGAGCAGTGGCCCTGTGGTACGAAAAGCCTCTTTCAGGAGACGAAGGGTGGGGAGGGCGTCTACGGCTGAGGGAAGTAGGCGGCAGGCATGGGAACGCAGTGTGTGAAGCATTTCACGAATGCCCGCGGGGCCATAGGACCTACGAGAGCTGGGGTAGTGAACTCGGATAGAACGGACATTTGCCCAGATTTCTGGACTCCATTGAATTCATTTGTGACGAACAAAGGGCAGGACACTGAGACTTGTCCAAGTGATCCGCGTCTGCTGGAGACAATCAATATTTGCCATCCGGGAGCCTGAGAAAGGTTGCCGTCTTGTCCATCTAAGTAAATGTCCACACTTCAGCGAGCCTCCTCTTGGCGGCAAGGGGATTAAAGCCACTAAAGTGATTCTGAGTCGACCTAATCTGCCAAGCTTAATTTGGCCTACGGAGGTTGGCTATTAATAGTCACATTCTCCAGTTGCGGAGACGCTGTGAAAGGAAGTTCTTCACTGGTTCTACAAAGAGGACTTCTGCATCGATGGGTTCTTAATCGCCTTCCGCGCATCCTAAATCATTGACTCGGCAATGAACTACTTTCTCGTTCCACCCAATATTGTGCTAGTGACGTTCGGGGCGATCTCCAGGAGTAAGCTCTTCCATCGACGCCGTTTTGTTTGCTCGATAAGGCCACTTTACTTGTTAAAAGCATAATACTGCCATCCCGTAGCAGACTTAAACCCATTGTGTCGCATTGGTTTGTGGGCTAAACAAGATGGGCTTCGTGTCCGTGACGCATTTACTACCTTCAACCCGAATAAAGTGAACTCTTCTAGAATTGCCTTTCATGCCTTTTATGTAATCGAGGATATTGACTCGCGTCTTCCACAGAAGCGACTGCCACCTCCTACTTTGCACTCTCGGAATGGCGACATCTAAGCTGATGGAGTTGGGTGGAAAGATTGGTCACGGGATGGGAGATAGGCCCATCAGGCGACCAACCCCATCCGTCATCTTTGCACCAAGTAAATAAGGGTCCGCGCAGCTTTCTTCATCACACTCATTCATTACCACTTGTGGCACCGCAGCGAAAATCTAAGGCGACCTCGTTTAGACTTAGTGAGGCACCTCGGCAGTGAGGAAATAATTCTGTTCGCGTTAGTCACCATTGGAAGGTGAGCGGCCTCTTGCGAGGAGTTTGGTGGGAGGCTTAAGGCATGAGGTAGCTTCGGGCCAGCTAAAAGGCGCTCTCAAGTGGGCATGTTATCGCGACTTTGAATGAAGCGATTTTCTCCCGCTTCAATACAATCGACAGACGGGTGCCTCCTAACAGGACAAGCACGTTTGTAGTTGACATACCGAGAAAGCAGTTCTTTCGACATCTGCTCAGATGTTGTCACTCCCCCATCACTGCTTCCCTAACACGCCGATTATACGTTCACACAAGGAATTACACGGGGCATTGCCACATGTACGAATGATTTTCAGGTTTATTGATGCAACAGCGTACATCAACATTCAAAGGTAACATTGCAGCATGCTAAAAATTCTGGGTAGGGGGGGGGAAACCGGGCAAGAAGAACAGCTGATAAGTAGCGGCCGCAGGCTGAAAGAAGGTTAATTTCCTCACCCAGGAAATGGAAAGCTGACCGCCACACTGGCGACAGTCCTCGATCTCCGTGTGCTCGTGTGCGGAGTGGTGCTATTGGACAGCGTCTCAGGCTTCTTCTAATATTTGCTGTAAAAAGATCGTAGGGTAAGGACACGGCCCAACTGATTAACACAAAGTAGCGGTTAGAGATACCAGTCACCTAGCTTCTCATGTGATGCATTTAAGCTCGTTCTCAAAATTACCATCTAACAATTCTTTCACACCGACAGTCTCCCCAAGTCGAGCTTGCACTCTTTCTCCTTTTCCACTCCACGTGCTGTACACTTTCCGATTGTTGAGGCTGTCAGCTTACCACTTACCTTCGTCAGCTTTACCGTGGACCACATCCGTCATCAGGGTGACAGGCGTTCCTCGTCTCAAGACGTCATGTCGCGATCCACATCGTGTTGAGATGTGAACCTCTTCTCCAGTGTAGACACCGATTTCACTCGAAATGAGTAGCACTGTCCTGACAAGCGTGTAATGGTTCATAAAACTGACAGTCTGGCCAAAACTTTCTGTGGATAAATAGGCACTAGGTGTTAAGATATGAGGTGGGGACGGTGCGTCAGGGCGAGAGACGACGGGGATCTTGGGCAGAACAGCCAGTATCTCCTGAAGCGTGCGACACTATCCTCATTCCTCACACACTCTTCGTCTGACGAAAACGATTGTTAATTCTGCGGGCTCTGTGCAGAATTCCCCCCTCAGAGCTGTTAGAGAATGTAAAGGTTCCGTTCTGGACACCCTCCAAGAGTAGTGTATACTGCAACCAGTAGAACTCGTTTGCTAGATCAGGAAGATGGGACAATCGACTGAATAGCCATGTCCGCGTGTTCAGCGACGGTGTGCCTCACAGAGGAAAGCAACACCGGCTCTCTTCCTCGTCTTCCATGCGTAAACCGCTAATTATAAGACCTAAGCAGGTTGCAGTGGCCGTCGTCGGCGTAAATTGCCGGAATTTTTCAACAGCCGTAACATTGTCGCATGTGGATAAGATTTCGAAAAAGAGTGGATGAGACTTGGCGGTAGACAGCTTGTAGCGACATTCTGTCCGCTTTGGATAAGCAAGGATGCGGCGAAGTTATCCTCTCGCGTATGATTATGCTTAAGGAAGGTATTTTCGTTCAAATGCCTTCCACCAAGGGGAGGAGTGCCAACTCCGAAGAAGAAGGTGTAGTTGAGGCTTAAATAGTAGTCTCCACTGACTAGGCGAGTGCTCTAAAACGGCTATGGCACTCATCGGATTCCTTCACCGCCCATGTGGATTTGCCGGTGGCCTTGCATCCCTTCAATGAAGACTGACTGACAGCCAGAGGCGAAGTAACTTGTGATCATCGTCGCCATTACACGGACGCGGTGGATACTAATGAGGAACACTTGCCGACTAGTCACAGCATCGGAGGCAGGCTGAGGCTGCTCAGATGTGTGCCACGAGGTGCACACGGAGTTCGTCCCGCTTAACCTAACTTCCCAC
Organism: Dipylidium caninum; assembly: GCA_017562135.1. Classification (NCBI taxonomy): domain Eukaryota; kingdom Metazoa; phylum Platyhelminthes; class Cestoda; order Cyclophyllidea; family Dipylidiidae; genus Dipylidium; species Dipylidium caninum. The sequence continues at coordinate 81,318 of QEYB01001410.1, read as the reverse complement.
CCGAAGAACTTTATCTACCCCCAGGAAGAATAGTTTTATGCTGCGAGTGGTTAAATGATGGTAAAGAAGAAGGCGCTAAACGGCGACATGACCTCGTGGCTAAGCAGCCCGACGCCTAGCGCAGTCTGCCGTAGTCTCCAATGATTTACTGCCCATTTTCTTCCTCTTAACTGGGGTGGCATTGCCTCGTTTGGAGTGTGTTACTCGCCGTCCCAATTTTCTCCTTAAGATGAACATTTTCTGTCACTTGAGGCCGCCTTTCCGGCCTCCACTGGAAGGCATTAACAGTCTCCCTTGCCCCGCCACCTTCGGGCTCAACTTTCCGCCGCAGTGCCCCCGTGCTCTATTACTTTTCTAGCCAATTAGCAACGGACTGCGATCACGAAGGCCGCAGCAAAATGACACGGTATCTGAGTGAAAAAGTGACCGATGCCGCTCCAGGAGTGGAGGCGATATTCTAAGCTATGAATGTTTCAGTGTCCCAGAGAGAACGCTCGTTAGAAACCCACCTCGCAGCGCATCACAGTGGCAACTCTCCTGCTGTAAAGTAGTATTATCGCATCAAACAGTTTCCACAAGGCTTTTACCCATTTAAAAATGCAAAATTGAAAGACCAATATGCGTTTGCAGTTTGCGGGCATGCATTTATACCACCAGTGTCAGGTGGACACAGTACAGAGTGTCTCCCGGATACAGTTTGACCATGTCGCTCTGCATTACTTGCGATAGCAACTCCAATTCGACAATTAATAATGCCGAGTAGCCTACGTGAGCACCGTCAGAGTGTTGCAGTGTTGCGCGGTGTAGAAAACAGATTCCAGAATGCCGTACGTCAATGATGGGACAAGCAAGGAAAAGCAGGGATGCCTCTAAAACGAACTGAATTGTGTTTTGAACCAATGTACATGGTGGAGGGCAAATGAGTGCAGAGCCACTTTTGACGATGACAAGCAGGTTACACTTGCCACGATGCTCCTGCGCGAGGCCTTTAGAGGCAGGGCCTAAAATCTTGACTAGGCAAGCATGAATGCCCTTCGGTCTGACTCAGGCAAATCCTCACCCTCCCTCGGCCATTTCAGCCGACATGCTCACTAAACGTGGGAGGTACTTGTGAGTGATAGTAAGAGACAAAAGGGCAGCGGTGAATGTAAATGCCTTGGATCATCCATTTGGAAAGTGCCAGTGGCGATGAGGATGAGCTAGGCTATGCAGTGAGGGAAATTGTCGGCCCTCAGTCATCCCAGTTAAGTGCATTATACAGAGAGCAGTGGTTGCAATGTGCCCCAAAAGTTTTCGCGAACATTTTTTTTTGCACCGAAGGTGAAACCGAAAGTAGTGGTGGAGAACGAAGTGACTGCTGGTAGTGTTGGTGCATTGGCCCCTCTTTTAGGTGAATTTCTGCGAAATTTTTGACCTATTCAGCATCTTATTTAATAGAAGGATATACGAGAGGTGGTCTATTGGTGACTGAATGCATCAGAAGCGGTATAATCATGTGGTGCGGATGTTTTGCCTCGGTTCCAAATTTGCACTCCCCTTCGTCCATCGCCTGTGAGCATGGAAAACGCAATTTGTAGCCTCACATTAGTTGACGGCGGCGAATGGATAAACCAATAAGCTAGAAAGCACATCTCATTGGCCGCATTTAAGGTTTAAGGTAGTAAGACCGGACTGCAATCATTATTAGGCGCCCGGGTTGGCAATGTTACGAATCCGTAGCGATCGCACACTACCCTGGCCGAGTCCAAGTGCCCTCGTCAAGTGTCAATCACAATTTGGAATCACGAGAGTGTACAAGTGTGGTACTTTTCTCTTCTACCCGAGTCTAATACCAACGCTCTCGTAACCATTTTCGACCCGCGCAGAATTCGTGTGATACCTCACATGCTGCGGACCAATCCCTGCTCCCCTCCCTTCCACCCTCCGCCAAATGAAGGAGTTTTTGACCTTCCAGAACATTTGCCTCGACCAACATGGCCAGATTGTTTGAAAAAAAGGGGCAAGTGGTCGTCCACCACTCGCCTCTTCAATTCAACCCACCTCAAGCTCCAGTTGCCACCAAATACAGGAAATCCCAAGAAGGCGCCTGATCCTCCTGATCAGGCTACTGTTCTGCTGGGAATCTGTAGTCGCATCCGTGCTCAATGTGTATCGTGGCAGTTGGGATATTAGCGGCGTCGCCCACGCGACCGCGTCTAGACGATACATATTATGATCATCACTCGAACCGTTCATCTTGTGGTGCTGGGCTTGTGTCTCGCTCGTCACCCGTGAAAGGAACTCCTTTGCTGAGTGCATTTTCACCGAAGCCTCGACACGTAGTCAAAATGGAATCGACGGTAAGTAGATTCCTTCGACATTTCCCCGTCTAGGTTAGGCGATTCCCTACTTTGCGGTCTATTTTATAAGCGACCAGTTTTGTACCGCCGGGGTCTTCAACCTCCCTACGAAGTGCATTTAGCTGCTCTGCAAGTGCCTCACCTTGGAAGAGACTCTAAACGCATGCGTGGCAGTGCCTAGTTAAGAAGTGGTGCTCTACTCGCGGTCTCCACTCTTCTACGTCACCACTTGGCTTTGGATAGGTAGGAAGAAGCTTGTTCACCTGCGTTCAAAACAGAACCCTCCATTTGGCATCGTTTGCGTCGAGCTATTAAATGCCACTTGGAGAAGTCGAAGTTGGCTATGCTCTCTCGGGAGCTCAGATCACCTACTGGCACCTTTGAGAATATCAGGTGCCTCTTCCTCGTTTTCCATTCTTGTCTACACAAAAAAAATAATTTCGAGACAATCGTTATTTCATTGACAACCCTTTCTCCGCTACGAGCCACCGCTGCTGGCGCATCAACGGCAAAAGTTGAGGTGGACGGATATACAAGCGATGGCCTCCGATGTGTTAACACGGTTCATGGCGGATGCGCTCCATCTCGGCCGTTACCAAAAGGCCCTCAAGCTGGATTCAACCTGCACTAAAATTAATTTCTGCAGTAAAACCTGCGACGAGTATGTTAGCGGAGGTAAGGAAGACGTTAGCACATATGACTGCATCGTCTATGTCGTGGAACTTTCACGATTTTGACATCACCCGGCTCGAATGAAGACAGAATTGACGGCTGTGTGCGGAATTCTTTTGCCCAAACAAACCTTCGCCTTGGTGGTGATGAGGGACTACCGAGAGCCGGGGAAGCCCGCGTTGAAAGTCTTCTCCAACTGCTTCAGGAAACTCGGAGGAGTGGATGACTGTCCGCTGTTGAGTCTACCAATGAAGTGGCGAATGTGGCACTCGGCAGAAGAGCCTATGAATAATCAGCTGGTCGACGAATTGTTTGAATGGATTTTCCGAGACGTGATTGAGCGGAGGATCGAGCGACTTCACAGTCAACAACAAAGTGTTGATCAACCCCATCAATTGTGTATTTATTTCCATCGAAATTAGTTTTTTTACGATTAGAGACACTCTCCCTTTTCAGACAGTTTGCGGTTCAAGTGGTAGGAGTCCTACCAACAGCTAGACACATTTTGAAAGATATTAAGAGCAAGTTTTGGCGGTCTACGGTGTTTCCTTGCTCTCAAAATGTAGTGTAGAGAAAAAGAAAATAGATCCTTAGCTTCGGGCAAACTTACCAGAAAATACGCGGGGGAGGTAGGGACTCAGAAAACATGTGGCCTAAAATGCACGGGAAATGGCGAGAATAAGGCTTTAGACCACAAATTAAATAACGGCTTAATCAGGGTCCACAGTGAGTAATAAGCCAACAAGAATTCTATCAAAAACCACACCATCAATGCTGTACACAGCCTCTAGGCTGTAAGATTGTTTAATAAATTTGTCTTTCGAACAGGCTCTATTGTCCTCTTGCCTGCAGTCGAAGTGACGGACTAGAGTGCTAAAGAAGCAACAAATGGGAGGAATTACGCCTGAGTTGAAGCGATTATGGTTGTTGCATCCAAACGCATTGAACGTCCCCATTCCCTCGTCAGTTGCAAGTAGTTTAGGAGAATGAGCTTCTATCCATGTGGACGGCCCACGACAATGCTTCATTCCAGCTGTACATTTGAAGCCCTTCTCTACTATTAATATTTGTCGAAAAGGCGACCCGACTTTTTGTAGCCAAGACTCGTGATGGACTTTTAAGATTTCGAGTGACCAAAAAGGCTCTTTCTTGGACTCCACGTAAGACGCCTAACTGCCGCTACTTAAGGCATGTTGACACCTTAAGGGAGGAATGGAGGATGAGGAATCATTGAATATTTGAGTTCTTATAGCCACCCAAATGGTCAACGCATTGTCACGTAACGTGTCCATGTTCTGTCAGCCCTCAAACCATCTGCAAGGAATATCCAGCGTGTCAAAAACAGCAAAGGGGGCTCGGCATGAAACCTCTTGATGCTTCTCCTTTAGGAGATGTCTTTCATATCACTTTTGCAGCATTACAAGAGTTTGTGCCAGGATGGAGCTATGTTTGTCAATTCACATTACCGGATATGGTTACCTTGTCTTCTGTCCAGCGGCCAGTCCTCACTGTCCGCACGTATTTTTGATATAACGCCATGGTGATTGCTGTTGTGAGTGGTCTAAGGTCCTCCCCAGTTTATGAAGGTCTTTTGTCCCTACCCTCATCATTCACTATCATCTTGACCTGGAAGATTTTTCTGCAGTGATAAAAAACAAATTAAAAGCAGCAGGCAAGTCAGCAGTGAACGAATGGGTCCAGTTTAGATGAGGAGAATGGTACCCAGACTCACATGTCACTATGCTATCTGCCATCAGTAGCCATTTGATTAGCTTTAACCTTGCCACGCACATAAAAACATTAAATCTGTTTGTGCCAGTGCAAAAGTTAGTTGTTCATTGAGGTCATAACATATCATAACTGCTACAGTGACGACACTTGGACGCATGTGGCAGACTTCAACATATCAGTTTTCAACCCACTTATCGCATGGGCTTCATTTCGCTCCCTAGGAAATTCACTTCCCCTCCCATCTACTTGTCGTCATCGTCGTTGACTGAGGCACGTAAATCTGCATAAATCGTATCTTAATGAGCATTTAACGAATGGAGCATAATAAGGTTGTTCTTTCGCTTCCTTGTGGCTGGGGTAAGGTGCGTAATCCACGCTCTCGACAATATAGCCTTCTGGAGACAGTCTAACACGAGAGTGGAAGCAGGCGCTAATAACGTTGCGATTGAGTTTAGTGGAGAAGATGAGAGGCTCTGAAGGAGTCCACAACTCTTCGAGCATTACGGAATGCCCGTCTGGCTACTGAGGAAGTTGTGAAAGGCATAGCTTACTGTAGGTCAAGGGGACCACGACAGAAGACAAAAAAAAGTCTGTGACTTGAAAGGAATGGCAAGACAGAAACATCAGGTAATGCACTTACAAGAGAGACAGGATTTAACGGAGTTATTTCTGGGCATTTCGGAAGCATGGAAACAAACTGACCTTAGGAAAAGTACCAGTAACGTCGATGCTGTCATAGGCTTATGATTTACATCTGCGCCGCGTTGTGATGAAAGTGAGAGTGGAGGGAAGTGGATAGACGTGGCAAATACTTCAGTCAGACGACAAAGAAACCAACTCCTAGCTGAACGCAGAGATGTAATTTGGTGAGAAGCTGCTCCCCAAGTCCAAGGCCTTGCAGGAGGCTGCTCCAAAATTCATTCCTCTCCGACAGCCCCGTCCCTTGACTGCCTAACAATCGTAGGCACAGACATACCTCATCGTCTCATATCGTGTTTACTGGCTTGGTCAGTTAACCACGACACACCATGTCCCGTTGTGGACTGTGCTTATTGGCAAATGAAGTTACTTAGATGATCATGAGATAAGCAATGTCTTCAACGGAGCTACGTGCCCTGTGGACTATATTAAGAGCAACCTGACTCATCGAAGCCTCGCTCCAGTTTCATGCCATAGCCGCGACATATGCCACCACACATCCAGCAGCGCCCATCGTGAGTCGAGGCAACGGTCTCCAATATCCCCGTTGCTACAGAGAAAAGCATTTATTTCTGAAGCTTTCGGAAAAAGAGGCAAATGGACTGGAGAAAGTTGATGTCGCGTCCTTATGTCTGCGGGCTGAAGGCCTCCTTCCGTTTGCGCGGATTTTCCAGAGTGGCTCAAAAGAATGTTTCCGGAGAGTTGATAGTCGATTTGTTCTGCTCTGTATTGCACCAAATTCGGCAAGTGGACTCGAAGCCTCTCAACTACCAGAATATACCCATTATGCAATCCATGCTGCAGGTGACACCGTCTCCCTGTTTCAGAGCATCTGTCTCAATGAAGATGTGGTGGGAAGTCAGGACGTTCACTAGAGGATTCATATCGCTGTAAGTTTACGAAGACACATTCATGGTCACATAGTCGACTTTCGCCCCATGAGGTCGTAGTCCAAATCCTCGAATTTACTGACATTTGATTCCACTCGCCGTTACCAGGCGCTATGTGGAGCCCAGGCGCTCAAGTTTCGGTTACCTGTGTGGAACACGATATAATGGGCGACTAGAGCTACTCGGACCGCCTCGGTTGTCACAGACCGACTGAGCCTCGACTGCTTCGCAATAAGCCTTTGGAACCGTAAGCCCTCTGGATAAGTCGGAAGTCGCCTGTCGCAAATAACTTAATTCAGTAGCATCAAATACACAACTAGAGGGGGTACTCAGTTCCCTGTTGTTGACTGCGTAGCCTCTCGATCCTCCGCTCAATCACGTCTCGACAGACCCATTTAAACAACTCCATATTACTGTCGTCTTCAATAGCCATTTCTCCCGCGAACCACATTCGCCACTTCATTGGTAGACGTAACAGCGGAAATTCATGCACTCCACCAAGTTGCCTAAAGCAGTAGGAGCAATGTTCCACTACATTTACGTCGGGTTTGGCGCAATCCGCCATCACGAACATAGCGAACGTTTGTTCGGGCGAAAGAATTTCACACACCGCCATCAACTCTGCCCTCACTTTGTCCGCGTGTTGCGAAAGCCGCGAAACTTCTACGATGTAGAGGATGCAATCATAGAGGTTGAGGGCTTCCTTATCTCTCTTAATGCTTTCCTGGTAGGTTCTACTACACAGATTAATTCTGTTGTGGACTGTTAAATCGAAGCTGAGTGCCTTTTTGTAGCGCTGAAGATGGAGCACACTCACCTCCAGACTTGTTAATTCATCAGAGTCCATCGCTTTCACCTCAACACTCCTATGAGTTGTGTAATTGCTCTGCTAGAGGACGAGGATCCTGGAAAAAGAGCGGGTCTTGCATAGCTCTACGTAGTGTTTGAAATGGCCTCTTTGTGTAAGCAAGAATGGATATGAGGAAGAGGCACTTGACTATCTCAAAGGTGCCACGAGGCGCTCTTCCCGCTCGAGAACGCATTTCCAACTTCGTCTCTTCAAAGTGACATTTAATAGCTCGACGCAAACGGTCTGAACCCGAGGGCTCTGAGTCCGAACACAGGCATACGAGGTCCTGTTTACTCATCCAATGCCAAGTGGTGATGTAAGAGCGCGGTAACCGAGAGTAGAGTACGACTTCCCAACTCGGCATTGCCACGCAAGCGTTTAGCGTCTCTTCCAAGCTGAGGTATTTGCAGATCAGCTTAATGCACTCTGTGGGGAGATTGGAGACATTGGCCGTACATGCGATCGCCTATGAAAGGGACATGAATGTAGGAAGTCGTTTAACCTAGACGACCTAACTGTCCATAAACGGAGGAAAGTGGAATGAAACGACTTACTTTTTGTTCCATGTCGGATACGATTCGAAAGGTCCTGAAAATACACTCGGGAAAGGAGGTTGCTACACGCGTGAGGAGCAAGAGACCTGTGATTTAAATAATGAGACTGAAGCACTGTTCTCCTCCTGGTCATGACAAGTGCTTGCTTGAACGCTGATGCCGTGGATAGCAGCAATTGAATTTATTGCCTGACTTCAGTTCAACACTCTGTATTTCCATTCCTTGCATCTTCTTCTCTGCAGCACAGTACATTGAGGTTGTCTCCTTCGAGTCCTCTTCACTCTCGGAGAAGCGATAGCACGCTCCATATAGATGCGGTTTTGTGGACGACGCCGGGTTTGTCCAACGGTTATGGTGGACATGGCGCACGAATGCGATTGCCGAGGTGTCCTGTGGTGCGCATTATGGCGAAGGTCTGTCTTTTGGAGGGCGACTATCTACAAAGCATTCAAAATGAGGACTGGTTGTACTATATATTCTCACTCAATCTACGAGGCTTCCTCCAGGCTAACTTCCACTCATGCAGACGTCTATCGTCTGCATTGTTTCATGTGAATTCCAGCAAATGTGTGTTCAGGTCAGGAGAAGCAACCTTTTTCCTACAATTCCGTCTTGCCGGCAGTGTCTGGGGTGCGAAGTAGGGCCCTTTTATGACCTATATGGCAGATACAGCAAGTGGTACTATTTGCTATCAGCATGGCAACGGCGACGGGTCTTATACGGCGCACTAAGCCTTCGATCCTACCCTCCTCAATTCCCAATGTCTGTATTTGGAAGAGGCCGCTGAAGTCATCAAATTACCTGAGCGATGCGTTCCAAGTAAAATGAGAGATCCGACTTTGCCAGCTTAAATTTTGGTTTATCTCCGTCTGTTCCATCTCGAGAAGACTCATAATAACTGAAAATACGTTTGACCGGCGGCAAGGTTATTGAGGGCAAAAGTCGTAGGGAAATATGGAAGGGTTGAGAAGACGATTACTAGGGGAGGTAAATGGGCGAGTCCACAACTGATGGCTGGCTGATCTACTCGAGTCGGCAGAGTCCCGGTCCTAGTGGAAATGGCGTGTTGATTTGCCCCAAAATCAGCATCCACCTCGAAAAGTTATATTCGTGGGGGGGGGGGGAGGTTGTAAGTAGTAGATGGAAATTGCGAGTCTATTGATGTCATAAAAGGGAAAATTGCGAGCAGAGGCAAGTCAACATTGAATGGTGTGGTTAAGGTGAGGGATTAGGACAGATACCAGCTGCGCCCTCATCCCATTCCCCAATCATCCTTCCCGCCCTACTCCATCAGCTTAGATTTTGCTGTACCGAGATCCAAACGTAAAAATTGCATTCTTTTCGATTTTCTATTGGGCTGAACGTGGAAATGGCTCACCTTCGCGACACAAATGTAAGATGCTTGAAATGGAACGAACAACTCACCGATGTAGAAGTCTTTCGGCAACTACCAGTGAGGGACTGCATGTCTCAGCGTCTACACAACCAGGGTATGCCGCCTCTAATGGCCAACCTCCGCAGACCAAATTAAGCTGATCAGTCGATGTCAGTTTAAGGTCACGAAAGTGGCCCTTCCCTTTGCTGACAGATGTATCGATAGGCTAGAAAGTACATTTTATTTGGCGGCCTGTGAAGTTTCAGGTAGTGGGACGGGGCTGCAACATTTTCAGGCCCCGGGGTGGGCATTACTGCCATTCTCCAGCGATCGTACTCCGCCTTCACCGTTCTGAGTTCCCTTGTGTTTTGTCCGCCATTAATTTCGATTTGGACGATTCCCTCTCCTACCCGAGTCCACTCCCACCGTTCTCTTAACCATGGCGTCCCTCGGAGCATTCGTGTGGTACGTCACATACTGCGGCCTCATCTCGCCGCCTACTTCAGGCAAACTTAAACGCCTCCACGACCCACCACCAATCTCCGCCAGATGAAAGAGTTTTCCCGTACTCCACAGCAGCTGTCTCGAGCAACATTGGTACATTGTTTGACAAAACGGTAGTCCCTATCACTCTCCTTTCCAATGCGACCCGCTTCAAGCATCAGTCGCCTCTGGATAAAGGAAATCTTAAGAAGAGGTCTGACCCTTGCGATCAGGCTAATCTTCTCCTCGTAATCGGCAATCGCGTCCGTGCGCAAGGCCCAGCGCGCCCGTCGGGGTAATATCGATGTCACCCACGTTACCGCGTCCAGACATTTCGTACAGTGACCGTCACTCGGACCGTTCGCCTTATAGTGTTGAGCCTGTGGACGAAAGTATGGAAACTTAAAAAAAATGGACGACGCAGATTTGCTTTGAAACCGATGCCCATAAACCTCGGCAATTTTAAGATGATGATGCAAGAGATCGCGGTGTACAGTAATTACCCCAATGCATGCATCGGGGTGGAATTGAAGTCAGAAACAAAAATAAAAATGCTGCTTTTCACTCTATTAACGTTCAAGCAAGCACTTGTCACAACGGGGAGTGAAACAGTGTTCCAGCCTCATTCATTAAGTGACAAGTTTTTCGCTCTTCGCTGGAGCAACAACCTTCTTTCCTGAATGCGTTTTCACGACGCCTTTACACGTAGCCGACATGGAATCAAGGACAAGTCGGGTTATTTCACATTCGTTCGTCCGTCTAGATTTGGCGACCCCTTAATCTGCGATCTCTTTTACAGGCGACCGGATTCACGGCCGATGACCCCAACCTCAACACGGAGTGCATTAAACTGATCTACACGTATCTGAGCATGGAAGACACACCATACGCCTGCGTGGCAATGCCAAGTTGAGAAGTGGTGCTTTACTCGCGGTCCCCGCACTCCTACATCACCACTTGGAGGTGGATAGGTAAACAGAAGTTGGTGCACCTCTGTTCGAACTCGGTGTCCTCGATTTCAGATAGTTTGTGTCGAGCAATTAAATACCACTTTGAGGAGACGAGGTTTGAAATGCGCTCTCCGGTGAGAAAAGTGCCTCGATGCACCTTTGAGACTGTCAAGTGCTTCTTCCTCGTATCCATACTTCATTATGTGAAGGAGCCATTTTTACCGCTACTTAGAGCCTTGGAAGACTCATGCCTTATCCAGCAGCCGCAGGATCAGCAGCCTTCTATGAGCGAAAAATTACAAATTGGGGCGTGAATGGAGGTGAAAAACAATAGACTCTGAGCAGTCGACACGGATTGACGTGGATGTGCACCATCTGCAGCGGTACATAAAATCCCTTGCCTTTGAGTCAACCGGCAACAAATTTACTGTTTGCGGTAGGACCTTCCAAGAAAGCAATAGTAGAGGTCAGGAAGTCTTTATCAAATACGACTGCCTCTTCTACATTGTAGAGGTTTCACAGCTTCGCCATCATGCGGCCAAAATGGAGACCGAGTTGAGGGCGGTTTACGAAATCCTTTTCACGAACAAACTTTCGTACTATTCGTCGTGACCGACAACGCCGACACCGACGAGGGTGTGGTGCAACCTTTCTCCTATTGCTTCCGGAAACTCGGTGGAGTGGATGAGTATCTGCTTTTGCGCTTACTAGTGGAGTGGCGAATGTGGTGCTCGAGGGAAATGTGCATTGATGGCCACGAGGAATTGTTTAAATGGATTTGCGATAAGTGATTAAACAGGGGACTTCGGAGTATTGAGGAGTCCTATTGATTGTTCATCCGTTGCTTTTGGCATAATTTATTTGAAACTGTGAACTTTCGACTTATCCGGACGTTTTGGGGTTGCAGTGGCTCATTGCGGAGCGGTCGAGGTTCATTCTGAGTCTGTGGGTGTCCAAGTAGCTCTAGATGCTCGGATCTTGGCATCGTGGGTCACTGACGCTAGCCCCTTGGGGAAGGTGGATGTGTGCGGGTTGGAATGCCGGAGCGGATTTTGCTAGACTCTGTTTGAAACCTGAAGGCGTTTAGGCTGATGCTTTTCTTCCAAGGAGACAAGACTGACAAATCTTGGTAGTTGGAGTGATTAAAATGTGAGAGGAGGCAAAACGGGTGATAAGAGCGGTCAGTCTGAGTGCTTCCCCTTGGGCTGTGGTGTAGTAGAGGAGAGCAAACATGCTGCCAATCCTCTGCCCGTGCGGTCCTCTCGCTATAAGAGTCCACGTGTCTATGGGCAAACGAAGTCAGAATCCGATGGCCTTCAGGAGAATCATCTTCAGCATTTGTTATAGAGGAAATTTGTTAAAATGCTGAAGCCTTACGGCGTTGGCTTTCGCGACGTGAACACCATATCATGGACGAGAGTGGAGGACAAATAGCCTGTCTTGGATACACAACGAGCTACGGAAATTTCGAAAATTCCATGAAGACGGGTATGCACTAGATTGGCTTACAATGAATGCTTGAATGTAAAATTTGAGACCGGACTGAATTCAGGTGCCAAATTCAACTGCTGACTTTCGCGAAATTAGCGTTCAAGTAAGCACTTTTTGGGAATGCGAATAGAACAGTGCTCCAGCCTCACTATTTAAAGCGAAGGTCTCTCGCACTTCGTCCTCTCAGCAACCTCTTCTGCTGCATGCATATTCGCGGGGTATCGACATGGAATCAAAGGCAAGTCGATTCATCCCATATTTGCTCCCTGGATGGGTGGCAATTTAGCCTCTTCAGATTAGACGTCTACCTACCTTGTGGTGTCCATTACAGGCGACTGGATGTACCGCGGATATCTCAAACCTCCCCACAGAGTGCATTAAGAAAAATCTGCAAGTGTCTTAGCCGAGACGATACGCTAAAGGCCTGTGTGGCAATTCCAACGTGGGAAGTGGCGCTCTACTCGCGGGCTCCACACTCCTACATCACCACATGGCGTTGGATTGGTAGGCAGGAGCTCGTGTACCTGTGCTTGAACGCAGGGCCCTCAATTTCGGACCGCTTCCGCCGAGCTATTAAATATCACTTTGAAGAGGACAAGTTGGAAATGCGCAATCGAGCGGTCACAGCGCCAACTGGCACTTTCGAGACTGTCAAGTGCCTTCAGCTTATATCCATCAATGACTTCATTGAGTGGAGAACCCAAGTTCTGCTTAACTTCATTGAACGTGGACAACTCGATCAGCCGTTTTCCCTGAGGGAGCAACTATGGCTACGTAGGCGGATGGAGGTGAAGGCGATGGACTCTGAGCAGTTGACATTGGTTAAGATGGATGTGCAGCATTTCAGGCGTTGCGGAAAATATTTTCAACTTTGATTTAAGCGACCTACCGTTTAGTAGAAACTTATACAGGACAATTCTCAGAAATCAGAAAGTCCTCAAAACCCTTCGACTGCATATTTTACATTGTAGAGGCCTCAAAGCTTCGAAATCACGCAACTCAAGTGAAGGATGATTTGGAAGAGATGTGCAAAATAATTTTGCCCGAACAAACCTTCGCCATATTCGTCGTGACAGACAATGCAAGCCCAGACGAGGGTGTGATGCAACTCTTCGCCTACTGCTTTCGGAAACTTGGCGGAGTGGATGACTGCCCTCTGTTGCGTCTCCCAATGAAGTGGCGAATGTGGTATGCGCCAGAGTGGATTCTGGGTGATTACGATGAGCCCTTTAAGTGGATTTGCCGAGAAGTCATTCAGCGGCGAATCGAGAAACTGGGCAGTCAACATGAGAGCGTTGAACATCGTCAATAATTGTTATCCTTTGCAATTGGAATAATTTTTTACAACTTGAGACTTCCGATCATCCAGACGCTTCTGGTTCCGGTGGTTCATTACGAAGCGGTCGAAGCTCTAGCTGACTATGACATCCTGTACCACGGACTCCGCCCCGCCATAGGCAATTGTGTGTGCGCCGGTTGGGATGCCGTAAAAGGCTTTGACCGATTGGTGGTGGGGTGGAGTAAGCCAGGTTCCCACTGCTCAGAACAGAGAGACCGACCGAGTGGGGTGCACGCAACAGTGCTGACCCGTCTCCTACCCCACGATTCTCTTGGAAGGCAATTAATTCACATAGACCCCAGTACGCAGAACGTAGTTGAAACACTATCCGCAGAAAATATGAAAATAGCCTAGAGGGAGAAGGAGGCAACAGTTAGAAAACTGAGAATGCCCTCGAGCAGAGGTAGTGAAATCACAGAAGGCCGTGGAACGATGCTTTGGAACCATTCGTAGTCTTTCGTAAGGATCTTTTGAACTTGAGGAAATAGTGTGTGAAATTTCCCGTGGCGTCAACGTCTTTCTCGAATTGTCTGTCAAACATTCCGTAGTGTCACCTCTACCGCATCTTATGGAAGTCACAATCACATGGAATACACGGCCCACTTTCCCTCAGGGCAACAGCGCGGCGGGAGTAGACAGGTCTTTCGTACTAGGCTGACCTCTCAACTTAAGTACTTGTATAGCTCCTGTCCGATTGAGCCAATGAGGAACGTTTTTACCATCAGTGAGCACATCCTCTAATGTCAAGTTCACGGTTCTAGAGACTTGTTAGACTGCGCTCTGGTTCGAGTTTAAGTTGACCCAGAAAGGTGGGTGTAAGTCTCCTTTCGATGTCGTTTGTTTTCGGAGTAAAATGCCGCAGAACAATTCTGACAAAAGCATGGGAAAACTTTCATGACATGGTTATAAATGGATGTCTGGCAGTGAGGAGAATCCACTGCGGGCATAAAGATGAACGAGGGGAATGGCTGAGCGGGAGCAGAAGGCTACGCCGCTGGCCAGAAGTCAAGAAGTCGCCGACCAGGCACTCCGACATACACGAAGGAATTGCGTCATTCTCAAGTTCATCAAAATCTTGCGGAGGCATTTAGCATCAGTTTCTACTTACACGGCATTCCCTTGCCATTCACGGTATGACGAGACACTCCAACTCCAAAATGGAGGAGATGGACAGAGATGTCAATTGAGCCGCACCAGAATGACCAGATTAACACTACCGCCCATGTCTCCTCCATAATGCCATCCTGTCTCCACACCCCCACTGGCTGCCACGAATTGCAGAAGGGGGCAATCCGCACTAATATACTTGAACGATATTCCACAGAGTGCCATCACATTAGCTATTGGTTGGCTCCTCAAGTTACACTCATCGCGCATGTCCACGGATCTGGTGCTAAATCCATTGGCGAGAAGATAGGAGCAATTTTGAGGGAGGAATCAGTGCCAGCGCCTTACGGGAGGGTGCTCCAAATTCCCTCCCTTTTCCCTAACGCCCCGTCCTTAGACGGTTTAACAATGACAGTAGGGATTGTAACTCGCAGACGTGGGCAACTTTCATTCCTTCGTGCTTCTCAACTGCATGCCGTCGGTGGAGACCCTTATTGTGTTCATGCTTTCAACGACTGCAGTGAGTTCGGAGCAGGGACCACGCTGTTGCGAGCAGCATAAACTAATTTCCTGTATTAAATGGAGAGACAGAGAAAGGGGGAAGCAACTTGGCAACAAGAGCGAAAATAAATAATCTGAAAGCTTGTCATCCTCGCTTCAAGGCTGCCTCTTTTCCCCCTGTCGATGTACCTCACGTAGGAGATGAGGTCAATGAACTATCCACTACGCCCGATTTAGGTGAGATGAACGATTCCCTGACTCTCATACCTCTTCCCCATCTGTCATTAGGGGTCATTCGATTAGCTTCAACATTACCAACATTAAATCCGTTTGTGGCGGCACAATTGTCAGATTCACGTTCTCACAATACACTCCATAAGTAGTGACTATTCCGAAGAATGTTTTTTTATACGATGACGTATTAGGCACAACAAACTTCGGCCACCAGCTGTGATGCGCAGCTCGTGTGAGTTCATTTTACTCCTTAGCCTCGCTCAAATTCTCTAGTCCTCAACCGAAACAAAATAGTCCTGTGTAGTGCGTGGGATAATTATCTCCCTAATTTTACAAAACTGCGATTTCCCTCAGGTCAGAATAACACAGTATTTGGAGAGTCTTGGTCCTAACGCGTTGTCCTATCGCATTTTAACGCAAAATCCGATCAGCTAGAGCTTCTATTCTCACATCTGTCGTCGACCAATTTCAATCAACAGCGAACGAGCACCACGAGCCAACAGCACTGAATGACTATCATTCAGGGTCGTGGTCTTCGCCTACTCGTTAGCATCTTCGATTTTGGATTTTTCGAGCTCTTCAGAAACGCATTGAGGCATGGCCTCGGATTTCCCTACCAAATGGAAGCATAGAGGCGTTTTTTTGTAAAAGCAACGCCTTCACAATGCAGCGTAGCCACGCTGAGAGTCGTGGAGACGAGTCAAATGAGATGATATCAGGCATAAGAAGTATGTGGTGAAAACATTTGACCTAGGCCAACGCAAATCCCTTGACCTTAATCATTTTATCCCCACAGTGCCTCGACCCTTTAAGCCTATCTAATCACGGAAATGGGAGGCACTATTGAGTAATAATGAGAGGCAGGAAGGGCAGCCCTGAGGGTTAACGCTTTTCGTCGTCCAAATGGGAAGGGGGGTAACAGTGAGGATGGACTAGGATATGTAGTGAAGAAAAAACGCCAGCCCTCAGTCATCCCGATTAAGTGAATTATGCGGAGTGCAGTGCCCAAAGATCTTCACTTTCTTTTTCTGCATTAGAGGTGGAACCGACGGCAGAGGCGAAAGATTGGGTGACTCTGGTGCCGGTCATTGTATCGACAGGAGAGGTTATTGACTTCTGCACTGTCTCATGTTCCCTTCAGCCTCGATGGCTTCTCGTGTCAATTCTTAGAGAAAAACGGTCGCGCGCCTGAACTAAGAGCATACTGGATGTCCTCTTGTGATTCAGACTAGTTCAGGACAATTTCTCAACCGATTGAAGGGATCGTTTCCTCATCTATTTGTTCCAAGTTAGCTGCTAACAATGCACTCTCAGTTAAACTACAGCTCTCGTGATGAGGGTATGTTTTGATCATGGCTGCGGCTGCTACCACTTTGACGGCGAAAGTCACTTGTAGCCATGTAGGTGGACGTTAAAACTACACAGAGAAAAAGGCTCGAAGAATTGCTTGCCTAAAATGAGCTTCATCAAAGGTGGAAAAAAGCAAAGGGAGACAAAATTATTACCAGATAGAATGTTGGACATAGGCTCGAGGCTGCCTCAAGCAAAGCAACTCTCAGCCGATTCGCTGACTGAGCGAGAGTTGCACGAACCGTCTAGACTGCTCTAAGCTTTAATTTACTTTGTGGTTTAAAGCCTTGGTCCCTTTATTCCCCACCCCCTTTAGACGAGCTTTGGGCGGAAGTAAGCACTTTGTTATCTTTCGACATGAGGGCATTTCTGAGAGATTAAGAGCAGCCCAACTGCCTTTTGCCCGCTTCGGCTTTTTATCCAATAGAGAAGATTAGTAGGGGGTAGTGAATTGGTTTCTTAATTCATCAGGAGCAGCAGTTCTAGAATTTCATTTCCCTTCTCGCAGCAGTTATGAGAATGAAAAACGTAAACTGTAGCCTGCAAATTGGTTGCACTACTTCACATCCGTCCTGGCGTGCTGGAATTTCGACTCAACACCGTCAGTCTGCTGACGATATAGATACACCCGTACCGACATGTGAATGGTGAGATTTGAGGTTTCCCACGCCTTCTAGACTCCCACCAGGTGACAGAGGATAGGCCTTCTCAGCTCCTTCAGATGAAATTTAATCAATTGCCTAGAGAACATTCTCAGGGTTCTACGTGCGACCTCATTCTCCTCTGGGCTATTTCCATATTTCTGCAAGCACCACGTTTCAAATGTTTGAATGAGCTACCGTGAGCAGAATAAGAGAAAGCTGAAAGAGAAGAAAACCGGTGTCAGCGCGCGGCTCACAGGATGGTTTTCAGTGCCCAAATATTCCTTCGATTTAAAAAAAAGACAGAGTAAATGAGAAGAAATCTGAGATCAGTGGAGATTTGACGCAGCCCAACAAGCCACTCTTCACGGTCGTGTTGCTGGCGTCTGTGGCACACGATGCCACGGTCGGCTGGAGCTACTCCTTCCTACCTTGTGGACACACTCTTCAAGTAAATATCCGTCTCCACGCAATGATCCACTAGAACCGCAGGCCGCCTGGGAAAGAAGAATCCTTATATTCGCGAAAGATTTATTTCAGTGGCAAGTTTCTTGAAGCAGTTGGAGAAGATTTCCACGACTGGGTTCGCGGACTCTTCGTAGTCTTTAACCACGAGGAGAGCGAAGGTTTATGTGGACAAAACACTTCCAGACACAGCTGGCAACTCTGTCTTCATTTTACCTGCGTGATGTCTAAACCGTGAAAGTTCTACAACGTAGACGATGCAGTCGTATTTACTATGTTTTTGCACATCTCTCTTAATATACTTTTGGTAGGTTCCACTGCAGAAATTGATATTGTTGTAGGAGATATCTAAGCTGAGCTGGTTGAGATGAAGCACACCCGCCATCAACGGAACTTCCAATTCGGAGTCCATCACTTTCACCTTCAAAGACTTAAGTTTGTACTTCCGGCACCAAGAGAGTCAGCTATTGACGCAATTGCGGGTCCTCAAAGATATGACAATTATCTCGAAATGACCCCTTTCCGTAGTCAAGGATGGATATAAGGGTGAGACCCGAGATAGGCACGATTAAGGGATCTGCCCTCGCGACAGCACATTTTAAACTTCGCCTCTACAAAGTGGCATTTAATAGCGCTACGCAAACGGTGCAAAATCGAGAAATCTGACCCCTACCACAGGTGCACGGGTTTCTGCCCTCCTATCCACCGCAAGGTGGTGATGTAGGAGTGCGGAGACCGGGATTAGAGCATCACTTCCCAGCTTGGAATTGCCGTGCAGGCGTTTAGCCTGTCTTCTATACTGAGATACCTGCAGATCATCCTAATGCAATTTGTTGTGAGGTTGGAGACATCGGCCCTGAATCCGATCGCTTAAAAAAAAGGGATTACAGAGTAGAGAGTCGCCAAACCTAGACGAATGCACCGATCGTCACTCGTTGAGAGTGACTAAGGCGAAATTAAATCTCCTGAAAGCCTAACATCCACACGTCGAAGCTCCATTTATTCCCCTCTGCCGACATACCTTAATAAGTAGATGAGAGCGACTGGAATTTCCACTGCGACGCCAGTAGTAACAGTTAAGTCCGAAATGAAAGTCCTGATATCGCTTAAAGTCAGGCGGTTTTCCTTTCTACGCATCTTCGTCAGTTTATAGGTTGCCAGGGCGAGAGCACAACACAGGAGCGAAGTAGCCTTCAAGACACTCACCAAATTGAGTAGGCAAAAGCGAATAAACTTTCCCAATCATAAAGGTGGGGTGAAAGGGGACCAGCAGAGTTGACCCCACCAAAGATGGAGGAGTGGAGGTGGGG
This sequence comes from Dipylidium caninum, assembly GCA_017562135.1. NCBI lineage: Eukaryota > Metazoa > Platyhelminthes > Cestoda > Cyclophyllidea > Dipylidiidae > Dipylidium > Dipylidium caninum. Next base: position 62,337 of record QEYB01001410.1, on the reverse strand, counting down.
ACGGTAAACGCTTTGCGGACACGAGTCATTCAGGTTGCCTGTTCAATCGGATGACAGTTTAGGCAGACAAAAATGGCCTAATCGCGTAAAAAAAACGCTTCAAGTGAAGGACCTACCTCTGAGAGCAAAATGGATGGGATGGGCAAGTGGCTCACTGCCGAGGCAATGATTTAGGATGCGCTGAGGGGAACGAAGAACTCACCAATTCCTTTCCACGCTTGCGGATAAAGAGGCGTATCTCTCAGCGCCTCCACCACTTGAGAATATGGCCTATGATAGTCAATACCAACAGATCAAACTAAGCTAGGCAGAGTAAGTTCACTTGGGGTCATGTGAGCGCCGTATCCCGTTAACCGTCGACGAAATATTCGCCGGGTGAAAAGTAGCATTAAGCGGGCCTCGAGGCAAATAGCCAGGCTGTAAAGTACGTCTTTATTTAATAGATGTTGAACATTGAGGTGATGAAGACGATGCTGCAACCCTTCTCAGGTCTCCGGTCAGCCAATGCTGTTGTTCACCAATTAGACGAGCTCCAATGAATCATCCCTTGTCTGCAACAATTCAGATTCAGTAGGATCAAAAATGCGCCCATTTTATGTTCTCTTCGAGGTCACTACCGTCACTGTTGTAGCCTCGGTGACGGGAAGGACACTCGTAAATTGTTTCATACGCTGCGTCCTCAACTTCCGCCCCCCCCCCTATTTTCCTTAATCGTAAGAATCCCCCTTCTCATGAAAGAGACGTCTCGTTCACCAAATCAGCTGCTTCGACGGGCATTGAGAGATTGATTGCCAAATGGACATGGGGTCGTCCTCATCACTCTCCTTTCGAACTCGGTACACTTCAGGAGCCGGTCACTGTCGTATAGGCAGAATGTCAATAAGCGGCCAACTCCTTATGCTCAGGTAACTGTTCTCTGGTAGTCAGTAATCGCGCCTGTGCCCACTGTCCAGCGTAGCCATTGGGCAGGACTGGTGTCATCCACGTATCCTCATCTTGACTGGCTTGGCTACGCGGACACCGTATCGTCGACGAGAGAAAGATAAACTCCAATTAGATTGTACAGACTGGGCTGAAAATTGACGTGCAGAAGTCTCGTCTCTTCCCAGAAGCCGATGATGTAACGGATTGAAGTTCACAGTATGCGTTTCAGTGGAGAAATCTGGTTTGAACTGAAGTCAGGCAATAAATTCAATTACTGATTTCCACGACATCAGCTTTCAAGCAGGCACTCGTCATAACCAGGAGGAGAACAGTGCTTCAGCCTCATTATTTGGGTCACAGGTCTCTCGTTCCTAACTCGTCCAGCAACCTTCCTTACTGAATGTATTTTCAGGACCTTTCGAATCGTATCCGAAATGGAACCAAAGGCTAGTCATTTCATTCCGCTTTCCTCCACTTTATAGCCAGTTAGGTCATCTAAGTTGGACGATTTCCTACTCTTCCTCGCCCATGCAATCTCCACCGCGCAGAAGTCCTCACATTCATTCGCTTTGTCATCTTACTCAATGAAGATGGGGATTTGCAACCGACCGGAATCAAATTGGTTCCGCTTCCTTCGGGCGACAATTTATCGTTCACGGGTCTACAATGAAACTGAAAAGAAATTCGTCTATGGACCGGTGGCCGAGCAGCTACTTAAAATAGCAGCCATCGGAGTGGTCGTTTGCTATCCGATCACCCGCTTCGTTGAGTCCAACGCTACTCGTGGCTTTTCTCAGAGGACATTGGGAAAACGCCTACTTCTGCCACAAAACACGGCAAACCTGCATCAAGGTGCGTATGTATATGTCTACCTCTAGTGGTAAAAGCGATGGTTTATTTTGGAGAAGAATCTAATTACCGATATTACCGGATTAGCGAATACTACTTCAATGAGCATCAGTAGCATGGTCAAGGGCACAGAGTGCTAAAGAAAAAATTCAATCCACTTTTCAATATGGCTGCTTCCAATGCCATGTTTGAAGGTGTCCACGAAACGAAGCGTCCCAGAGGATACAACTCTGACCTCTTAATGGGAGAATCTGCCTTAAAGATGGCAAAGACCTTCTGCCCTATTAAAGTGTCGCCAAATCGCCTGTGCTCAATTTTGGCGCGTCTCCGCCGACATTGTTGGGGCAAGCCTTCTCTCCTCTTTCCCTCGACTGTAAAAGTAAACGGTTTTCGGTAAGGTTGAAGGGTTTACTACCGCGGTGGAATTTCTCCACTTTTTCGTTATCTACATCTACCTGTAGAGGAAGGTAGCTTCTTAGCCCAATGACGAGGTTTGAGACACCCAACCTTTTGAATGGTGCACCGATAGCTGAACGCTGACAACTGGCCCACGCGACCGGAGCTAATTTCAGACACCATGGCAAATGTTTACAAGATATGGCAATCTGGTGAATAATCGATGGCATTATTCGTAGGAGTCTCATCTATAAACTGAAAGACGTTCCGGTGGCCGCGCGTTAGGGTCTGGAGAGGACTTGAAATGTGGGAAACTGGTTAAATCAGCATCAGACCACACCTAGCGAAAAGTTCTCTCCTGTCGGACATCAATGCAAGACCACGGTGAGCGGAAAGTCGAGCGACCTCCGTCACGTCGACGATTTTCAGTTACACTCTGACCTGCGTCAGTAATGTTCAGCGATGCTTGGTGCATAAATGTCTTTAGCGCTCGTTAGAATCTCATCTTCGGTTCTCAAACGGCTGTTAAAGGCAACCAAACCGCTAAGATGGCGAGAGACAGGGCTTTCAACTCAGCAAGCGTTACGGTTGAAAGCGCTAAAGAACGAGTCCATGAAACTGCGTAGAGGAGAATTTGGCCATGAAGCGATGGTAAAACTCCTAAGAACACGGTACGACTCATGGGGTGTCCTGTGAAGCAGAACATTATCAATGACGATATCACCTAGCGGCCGAAGTGCGAGACGAAACACAACGGACAGTAAGCACAAGAAGGAAAGCCTGATATAGTAGTGAGCGAGAAATTCACTTCCATAGACAAATTTCAAATGAGAACATTGGCGCAAGAATGGTTGAAGTGAATCAGTAGTGCATGTCCTACAATGTAAGGCGAAAAGCAGCAGAAGGATTAACACTTTGCCTTATGCCTCCAGACGGCTTCTCTTCGTATTCCAGCCGTTGCTACTGGCTGTTGAATCAATTCTGGCTTCTAACGGGCGTCATAATGATTTCACTCGCATTCACCTGTGGCATCACGTCTATTCACAGGCATCGACGTTTAATCGCAGAAAGATCTTCCTATTCCTTCTCAGGTCCACAAGCACCTGCGCTGTTCATGATGCATCAACTCAGGCTCTGCCCAGTTGAAGACCATCTAGCCCCCTGAGTTCTGGGAAAATTTGAAGAGATGAAAGTCTGAGCATAGCACTTGCAGCAGGTACACCACTCTACCCGCATTCCGGTCAGTTATGACCCCTTAGTCACCCCTTAGTGGTGGGCAATCACCACCCATTCGCGCGCAATATATGGGAGAAAATACGGAACGGATGTTTTTCAACAAAAATTAATAGTTTACTTTCAGCGTTTATTACATAGCGATTCCGAACGGGAAGGGAGATTGGAGAAAACTGTGCTCGTCTCCTGATTATCACAAACGAAACAGTGTAATAGCAAAGTGAAATAAAAATCGAGCCAATAATTCGTCCCAAGTGGCTTCAGGCTTCTCCACGGTCAGCTAGTGAATCACCTTGGACAGGATTGTTGGGATTTCCAACTTTCCTCCACTGAATCTTGTATTACTTCATGCTCAATTGCGTGAAATCAACCTGCCTCCTTCACCATAAATTTCATGTGACATCCTCAAGCACCCATCAACAGTTACTCAGCTCGCCTGACAGTGTGGATCAGCGGAGTTTTTTCTGCAGCACTGGCCAAGTTACGACCTCCCCCAACTGCCAGTGTATCTATTCGCCTTCCACTCTTCAAAATTGCCTGCACTTCCTGGTCTGTTCCCTAAACAGCAAAGACAAACATTTTCTTCCACCCCTTCCTCCGGCTTTATTGATGCCTTTTTTCCCACCAAACCAAACCTCTCCAATTTGCATTCTCCTTTCAAACCAACTTCATCCCTGCTTCCATGATCCCACCCTTCCCTCTCTAAAAGTTGCTGTTTACATTTTATCTGCTATCCTCCTCAATTTTCCTACTCTCAACTCTTTATGGAGGAGGAGGAACCTTGCTTGCTTGCAGGGATGAGGTGCGGATCCTGCGACGAAGGATGCTAGGCACTATGAATCCAACATTTCTGCTCACAGAAATTGAAATAAATTTTGTGTGGGAGGTAATGCTTTCATGTATGGCTGTCTGCATGCTCCCCATGCTCTTGGCTTATGACTAGTGGCTGAGCCTTCTGCTCCCGTTCTACCACTCTTCCTCAGGCTCACTTCTGGCCCTACGACCGTAGACCTTCAGAGCATCCTCAGACTGCTAAGGGTTGCTTCCTTCTTCATCTCGCCTATTTTCTTTTTGCGCCGATGGAGTTCCTATCTCTAAAGTCTTGTCTCCTTGGGGTCCGAAAAACAGTATCAGCTTAAACTCCTTCCTGTTTTGAACAGAAGCAGAAAATGAGATAAGGTTTATTGCCAGCAAGAGCCTAGCACAACTCACTCCGGCATTCCATCCCGCACACATCCACCTTCCCCCGACGCGCTGGCGTCAGTGACACACGATGCCAAGACCTGAGCATCTAGAGCCTCTTAGACACCCACACTCTCAGAATGAACCTCAACCACTTCGCGATAAGCCACTGCGACCCATACCGCTCAGATACATCGAAAGTTCACAGTTTTAATGAAATTACTCCAAAGGCAACAGATGCACAACTAATGGGACTGCCCAATACCCCGACGTTCACAGAGTAGCCTCTCGATCCTCCGCTTAAACATTTCTTGGCAAATTCATTAGGCGACTCTTTGTGGCCATCAATGTCCATTGTTCTCAAGTACCACAATGACCACTTCATTTGCAGGCGCAAAGGTGGACACTCACACTGAGTTGCCTCTGTTGAAGATATAAAGGGCTTATAGGTTGTTGACAACAGGGCAGACTCTTCCCTGACTCTGTCTCTTAAGGCACGTAACCCACAATGGTCTTGATAGACGGGATGTGGTTGAAGCGCTCTGTCGGCAGAAACGTAGAAATAGTCCAGAGCATGAAGGAGGTGACAACTAGTAGATTGAGCATCCTTCTGAGCTGAGGCAAGTGGGTCAGAGTAGGCAGCTCCTCATGGAAACTGGTTATGGTCCAAATAAATGTCGTATAAATGGAACAGTGCCTTTCGGGTTTTGTGGAAACTCCCCATGATGCAGTTAATACAGTGGAGCTGAACTCTGATTCGAGTTAATCTCGTAAGTGACAGATGTGGTGCGTCTTTTACTTGAGTCCGGATTTGAACAAAACTCGAAATAAAAATGAAATGTAACCGGAGGAAAATCCGGGACATCGGCAAACAGAATATCCTTAAGATTTATGAAGTAAGAAGTTGGGCGGAGAGGAGGATCTCTTGTGAGCTTGTGGATGGACGAGGATAGAAGAATGGTTTTAGCGGGAGAGAAGGCTGCGCCGCTAGACAGAAGTTGGTCTTTATTTTGACATTTCTGTTAATTCCTGGCAACCTGTTGATTTGTCGTTGGTCCAAATTTTTCAGCGGCTTCTTACAAGTTTGCTACCTTCCAACTGGCATGCAGTGCGGGATGTCAACTGAGATTGTTCTGCGAAATTAGTTGCGCCGACGAGGAGCGGTTAACAAAAATTCTCCCCAATGAGGGCGTAAATGCCTTTTCGACTGTGCTGAATTCGTATGCCTGGCAACAGCTCGCCCCATTCAAATACTTTGACATGCCAATCAAGGTGAGCTCTCCCAGACAGACAACCCGCTAGTGTGGGGTACGCCTGCACCCAGCGAGGAAGCTGCACCGTCATCCTCTGAGGAGCCCCGAGAGCGGAGGGTTTGAGTTTAACCGTTCTCTACCCATCCACAACTCCGATTAGTTCTTCGGCTCCTCAGAACAAAAGCCACCTTCCCGGCATACGCACGAAGCTGAGACCCATTTCCGTGCAGATTACAGCCTTATGGAGACTACTCGACGTCGCCACGTTGCTACACTTCAAAGCGGACATGGGAGTAGAAGGATTGTAGAAACATACTAAGGGTCGCACAGAGGCACGCTCGAAAGCCTCACCCAGTAATCTCATTCGGTTGAATTTTAGGGTTCTGGTGGCTACCACTTTGGTGGGAAAAGTGCCTGTGGCCTAGTGATTAGAACTTGCAACTAACTGCGCACCGGAGACGGCTCTAAGAATTGTATCGACAAATTGGGAGACTGATAAGGTGGCGAGGAGTGTGGAAAGGAAGTTGAATACACATTCTCTAGGCTTAGCCTCGTTTTGAATTTTGGTGGGACAGAGGAGACACCGGACGGTTTAACGAAAGCGGCAATGCAGGAATTCGGCTAGACGGTTGTGAAATCATGGCGAGACAATGGGAAAACAGTTCTCAACATGGGCTGTGCCGGTTAGAGACGGTGGCAAGCATTGCACACAGTCTGAGGGAAGAGATGCCTAGCCGAGTATAGACCCGCGTGCATGCTAGTGTACCTAGTTCATTTGGACACCCACTCTCAGCATTCCGCAACACTTGCGGCAAATTATGCTGAGGAGGAAGAGGAAGCCTAGACGGCAATGCAAGCGAGTGGAAGGTAGGCTGTGCGGAAGAGAAAAGATGTTGACTCGTGGTGTCGAACGTATCTAGCTAGGCGTTAGTCCTCCTCAGCATGGCTAAAGGTAAGGTGTAATCGAAACTCTGACGATAATTCAACTCCCTCATTCTCCTATTGGACAATGTCGCAGCCTCAATTTCACCACACCTCGTCAGCGCATGGTGGGATTTTGATTGGTGTGCACACAAAATGTGCCTTTTTGAGTAAACAAACTGAAACCTCATCTGAATTCCATTTTCCGTTCTGCGCTGAAGCCTTTCATCTCTCTCCACCTCCCCTTCTTGTTGTGTAGCGGGCGGAGAATAGTTGTCTGAGTTAGAAGCTCCACTCGAGACAGGAGGCCCTTCGAAGTGACTTCTCATGTCCACGAATAGGCAGATTGCCGAAGTCAAGCTCACCTACCCTCAAGATAGACGACGTATGAAAGAGTGCATCTAAGCCATGTGATGCGACTAATGTAACAAGGGGAACTGCTGAATATCATGGCAGGAGCACGACCGAGTGAGATGTAGGAGTGTGGCTACGTTAATGGTCTCTACGCAGAAAAAAAAAGTGATGAAACGTTAATTAGTCCGTTTTAAGGGTAACTTCGAAATCCTCCAGTCGGTCAGACGTATTCAAGGAAGCCAAAAACAGCTGCACGGCTGAATCGACTACTCACTTGCAAGTTCTTAATGCGAGTCTGTGCATTCAACAGACGACAGTTCATTTGATGCTGTTGCGACCAATGGGAAGGCTGCATCGATTGACCACTGGGCTGACCCCTACGACAGATCTGACCTCAACTCGCCCAACGACTCTCACCGGCAGTGCGTGTAACAGGAGCCACCATTTCTAGGCGTGAGGTTCGTCGGTGACGAGTGGCAGGACGGAATGTCGGAGAGTGGCAGCTGGTGGAATTCTCGGTCTCATGTCACAAGACGTACCGATTGAAATAGCCTCGACGCAAACAGTCCCAATCCGAGGGCTATGAAGGTCTAACACAAGTAGACGGGAATCCTACTCATCCGCCCAATGTCAAGTGGTAACGTAGGAGTGCGGAGACCGCGAGTAGAGCACCACTTCCCACCTCGGCATTGACACGCAGGAAAGGCAAAGTGGCAAATCATATATACTGGGATACGGAGAGCCATGCGGAAATCGCGGCCATCGCACGAAAACAAGAATACAAGAGATAGAAGCACATAGCGACTACTCCAATGTAGAGAGAGAGGTGGAACTGAAGTCAGGCAACTAAGGCAATTTCTGCCTTTCACGACTTAGAGGAAAACAGAGCTCCAGCCTCATTATATTAATCACAGGCCTCCCGCTCTTCCCTCGTGTAGCCACCTCTTTTGCTGAGTGTATTTTCACGACACCTTAACAAGTAGCTGACGTGAAATCAATGACAAGTCGATTCATTCCATGTTTCCTCGATTGATGACGAGTTAGGTCATCGATGTTAGGCGACTTCCTGCTTTGCGGTCTATTTTACAGGAGCCCGGATGTGCGACCGATGTCCCCAAACTCCCCACAGAGCGCAATATGGTGATCTGCAAGTACCTCAGCATGGACGAGACACTAAACGCCTGCCAAGAGACACTAAACGCTTGCCAAGAGGGGGAAATGCTGCTCTGCTTGAGGTCTTCGCACTCCTGCGTCGCCACGTGGTGTTGGATAGGTGAGCAGAACCCCGCGCACCCGTGTTCCAACGCAGAGTCCCCACTTTCGCACCATTTTCGACGAATCATTAAATGTCATTTTGAAGAGGCCAAGTTGAAAATATGCTGTCGAGTGGGTAGAGCGCCTGGTGGCACCTTGGAGACTGTCAGGTGCCTCTTCCTCATATCCATCCTCAACTACGTGGTCGACATTTCGAGTATCGCGTGAAGACATTCATGATTCACTCATTTTTAGGTGTCACCTTCCCTGAAGGAGTAAATATGGGCTTGCCTGTGGGTGGCGGTGAAAGCGATTAAATCCCGGCGGTCAACGGCGCCTGTGGTAGATGCGCACAATCGCGGCGGTCACAGAAAGGTCCTTAGCTTACAAAAAAATTATTCGCTTCGATAAAACTTTCCAACAGTTTATTGGGGGTAGATAAGGAAGTCCTTAACCTACACAACTGCTTCTTCCACGTCGTGCAGCTTTCACGGCTTCACCGTCTCACGACTAAAATGGAGGCAGAGTTGACGGCTATGTGCGAAATTCTATTGCTCTCTGTCGTGACGGACAAAGCAGGCCCCCACGGACACGTGATGAAACTCTTGTCTTACTGTTTGAGGGAAGTTTTTAAAGTGGATGACCATCAGCTGTCGCAATCAGCTGTCGCATCTAGTGATTAAGTGGCGATGAGGAGTTTAGATGGATTTAGCGAGAAGTGGTTCAGCGGCGAATGTAGAGGCTACACAGTCAACAACAGGCATTGAGCAAACCTTCTAAATTGAAAGTGCAACAACTTTTTTTAAAACTAGAGACTTCTGATCTATCTAGACGGCTTACCGTCCGAATGTCTTATTGCGAAGCAGCCGAGGCTCTTTAGACGTGTGTGTTCATAGTGGAGGTCGGATTATCCCCGTCTGAATTTGACATCTTTTTCTACGAACTCCAGCGCGCCGTGGACCACTGGCAATTGTCACGGCTGTTCCACGAGACTGGAGTGTGATTGCAATGGTCCGGGTTGCACTTGATGTAGCCCCCACGACACGTTGAAGATGCTTGCTTCATGATCACCAAAATACCTCCTTCTGCTAGTAATGGAACGCTAAGGGCGCCTAGTGCGGAAGAAGAGCGGTGTGAACGACCTCTTGCACCTCTGTCAAACAATCTCGTGCTAATATAACGGAAATTGAACACATTTATAGATTCTTTTGAATCTAAATTGTGACAGACCAAGGCACCGAGGCTCGTCCAAGTGTTCCGTGACCACTAGACACCAACACTATTGGCCATTCGGAAACATGAGGAAGGATGCCGCCTTGTCCTCATGAGCAAAAGTCTGCAATCTGTCAAATTAAATGTGCACTACAGCCCACCGGTCTATCTTGAACACGACCAAGCTCCCATCGGCGGTGAACGGAATTAACCACTGACGCGATCCTGACTTGACCTAAACTGCCCAGCTTAATCTGGCCTGCGGAGGGTGGCTGTTAAGAGCCGCTTACTGCCGTGGCAGAGGCGCTGAGACATACAGTCCTTCACCCGCAGCCATGACGAGGTTTTTTTGCATCGATTGTTTCTTCATTTCCTCCGGTCCATCCTAAATTGGTGAAGCGGCGACGGACCACCTCAGTCTTCCACACAAGCCGATGCCAGTGACGTGCTAGGAGGATCTGCAGTGGGGTCACATTCCCTCCACGCGTTTTTGTTACTAGATGAAGTCATATTTCCTATTCAAATGGTAAGACTGTCATCTCTTGTCAGAGATAAACGGAGTGAGTCGAGTCGGCCGACCATATTATCTAGGATATCTGGCTCAACAGGACGGGCTCGTGTCGATAACGCGTTACAGTATAATCGGACAAACTGAGGAGTCTCCTAACATCCCTCGAGGCCTTTGTCATGGCGCACCGAGCCTTCGTTTCTACCCTGCTCAGTCCGCAACTTCTGAATTTGGAAAGGGTTCCTACGGTCATCAAGTAGGAAATTATGATCAGCAGGCAAATCAACAGTGAACGTGGACGTCCAGGTGGGCTGGCGAAACACCGCAGCTGAATTGAATTTTGGTTTGCTTCGAGAGGAGCCGTAATAACTGCAAAAATGTTTGAGCAGAGACGAGAGAAGAGGAGGATTGTCAGGGGCAAAAGTTGGAGGAACAACTAGCCACATTCAATCCAAAGCGCCAATCAAGGTGATCTCTTTGCAAACAGGCAATCCCTCCAGTCTCGGGTACTTGCGCGCTCAGCAAAGAAGCAGCACCGACCACAGTAGATTGTCACTGAAAGCAGTGGATTTTATTGTAGCCGTTCTCTACGCACCCACAGTTTCAAAAAGTTCTCCGACTCCACAGACTGAAAGCCAAATTCTCTGCATACCCATGAAGCAGAGACCAATTTCCGGCTATAAGGTCTCATTTTTGGGCAGCTTTGAATCTTGTGAAGATTGTCTCACGCCCCCACGTTACTTCAATTCAAAGCGGACACAAAAGTAGGAGGTTTGTATAAACATACCGAGAGTTGCACCGAGGCATTTTCGAGAGCCTCACGGATTCATCTCAATCAGTGCAATTTTACTCCACTAGAGACATCGACTCTATCATCATCTGCTGTGGGTAAGTAACGAAGTTGAGAGGCAAAAATTGCAAATGAGTGCTGGTTTCCAGTAAGGAAATCCACTCACAGGAACTCGAACGAGGCTGCAGATGGACGGCCCTTCCCCGATGTCTGATCCTATCGAGGTTCCTTTCGATTTCTCAATTTAAAGGGCAACTTTCACTATGAGTAGTGTCATGGGAAGCGGTGTGCCTTTCGCCCTATTGCACAGATGATCGCCTGTTGAAAGACGCAGAGGCAGAAGTAAGTTCTGCTAGGAAGAGGCGTCGCTGTTGTCATAGTCACTTACACTATCTCACCTGCTACCGGTGATGACTGTCGCGTTGCCAACGCATGAGCTTGAAAACGAGACGAAACCAAGGCGCAGTATGGGCTTGATGTTGTTCAACCCCACACCTCTGACACAACGGCTCTTCTGCCGTTCCAAGTCTCATCCACGATGTCACGGTCTGCAGGCTCTAGTGGGCCCCCTTCCCCCCTGAGAACAAACTTCACAAGACTTTTAATCACATCACGCTGAATCATTTAAACCGCAAGATAAGTCGTATTTTTACGGCTGCGAAAAATTATTTCACCAGCAATGGAAACTCAGGTAAAGGGGTTAATCAATGCTGCGTAGCGTCTCGATCCTCCGCGAAAATTACGTCTCGGCAAATCCATTCAAACAACTCGGCGTTATTGTGATGGCCAACAGCCATTTCTCCGCAGTACCACATTCGCTACCTCGTTGGTAGGCACAACAGCGGACAGCCATCCCCTCCACCAAGTTTCCTGGATCAATTGGAGGAAATTTCCAAGGCAGGCTTCACAGGCTCTGGGTATTCCTTCAAGACGAACAGGACAAAAGTTTGTTCGGGCGAAAGAATGTCGCACACTGCCATCAACCCTGCCTTCATTTCAGCCGCTTGATGTCTAAACCATAAAAGCCTCACGACGTAGAGGATGCAGTCACATGTGTTAAGCACTTCCTTTTCACTCCTAATGCTCTCGCGGAAGGTTTTACTGCAGAGTTTTATTTTCTTGTCGCAGGTTGAATCCAACTTGAGGGCCTTTAAGTAACGGCAGAGGTGGAGCGCATTCACCACCAGCCGTGTCGACACACCCGAGTCCATGGCTTTCACGTCCACCCTCCTGCGGGTAAGTGATTGGTCGCTCAGGTTAGGTGGCTCCTTACGGAAGTGCGGGTTCCCAATGATATTACGTATCTCTCGATATGGCCTCCTTGTGTAGGCAAGGATGGATATGAGGAAAAGGCATTTGACAGTCTCGAAAGTGCCAGTAGGCGCTGTGACCGCTCGAGCGCGCATTTCCAACTTCGTATCCTCAAAGTGGCATTTAATGCTTCGTCGCAAACGGCACGAAATGGAGGGCTCTGACTTCGAGCACAGGTGCATGTGATGATGCAGGAGGGCGGAGACCTTGAGAAGACCACCGCTTCTCACCTCGGCATTGCCACGCAGGCGTTTAAGGTCCCGTCCATACTGAGGTATTTGCAGATCAGCCTAATGCATTCCGTGGGGAGGTTGGAGACATTAGCCGTGCATCTGGTCGCCTATAAGATACCGCAAAGTAGGGATTCGTCTAACAGGGACGATTTAACTGGGAATCAACCTAGAGGAACGTGGGATGATTCGACTTGCCTTGGATTCCATACAGAGACGTCGTGGAAATGCTCTTAGCAGAGGAGATCGCTGCACGAATAGAGCGCAAGAGATTAGTGATTTAAATAATGAGTCTGGAGGTTTGTTCGCCTCCAAGTCGTGTTAATTGCTCGTTTGACGGCTGATATCGTTAGGGACAACTGTTCAAAGTTACAATCTGACTTCAGTTCCATCCCGATGTTTACACTGTAGTGACTAGGCTGGGCTCGAAGCTCCAGCAGTCAAATCTTGCAGTTTTCCCCGCTCTCGTTGCCGAGGTGGACGCCATAAGACGAACGATCTGAGCTTCAGTAACTCTATACTACGTCTGGACGCGGTTGCGTGAACGACACCGGTCTTATCCAATGGCCATGCTGCAAATTGCGCAGAGGAGGTTACCAAGGTGTCCAGCGGTGTGCATTTTGCCCACGATCTGTGTTTCGGGGTTGGAAACGACCGACAAAGCTTCCAAAATGTGGACTAACTCGAAGTGTTGGTGCTAAATCCTTTCGATTCCTCTTCTCCGGCGCCTATTTACTGCTTCATCTTATTGTCGAAGCCTCGTGTCAAGGAGGGTCTAAACAACCCACTCATTTCAAAGGGCCTTCCTCGGACCAACTTCCAAATCTGCACACAACTATCGTCTGAAGCATTACACTTGAGTTGCAGCAAAACTATTGCCCGATTGCCGAGAGCAGGGCTCTTCAGAAGGTTCCGTCTAGCCAATGGCTACTTGGGCGCGAAGTAGGCAAAGTCGAACAGAAGGACAGTGGGAATGACCTCTTGACAGTTTGTGAGCTAATAGATCACCAATGTTATTCGAAACGGGTGCTCTGGCGATCGAAATGTCTCTTTCCTGGAACGGAGGGAGAGGGGTGGTGGAGCATCTACGATTTGGGGAAGGAGGCAGTGTTACTTGGGTCTCGGGGGGCGGATAATTACACGAATGTCCGGCAGGCTGACAACATCACGGTGAGTAGAGTAGAGGTAGTGTTCTCGTAGAGAAGAGAAAATTGGCACAGTTTCCGAGCCTTGGTGAATATGATTTGTGGCAGACAAAGGACGAGGACGCTGAGCCTCGTCCATGTGGCGGGCAGCCGCAATATCAGTAATCATGCGTCCACAGACGCTAGTGAGTCTCGAAATTTATCCCACCGGCGTCGTAGAGGAAATTCAAATCGACCTCTCTGAGACTAAGTAGCCTCGCTAGTTGACTGTTCTGTAAAGGCGGAGAGCCGACATGGTCACGAGTATCTTGAAGTGTCTGCCACCTGGCAACAGGATAATGTGGACTTTAGACGGGTGGAGGGAATAAGAGTGAATGAAACGCTCCGGTCTGAAACTAAGAAGATCTGCTTTAACGCCGTAACGACGTCAAGCCGGTACACAGGAAATTCCTCAGGGATTGAGCAACTACCGACAGACGATCCTGCACCCCATGAAGTCGTGACTTTATCATACTCTTTGGATGAAAGGGATACTGGTGGAGTCCTTACGTCGACTGACAGTGCATACCTGTTTCTCTAGTTTTGTTGCCTCACTCCCACCCAGCCTTCTTACGGCCTTTCACTTCCGCCTCTAACTCTCCTCAATGCTTGCACTCGGCCTCAACGTCACTTGTCCCGCTACACAGACGTTTTCGAGATGGTATTCTGATTTGGTGTTGAGAACATGCTCCGCTAGCCGCGTGAACACCTGCTAGTAGAACACTCAGTCACAATTCAAGTGATTGCTTTCGATTTTAGCATTTGTGTAGGATAGATGCGATCGAACTACAGCATGGAAATTTTTGTGTGCATGGAGGTATTTGAGCCGAAAATACATGGAAAACGGCGTCAGAAGTGTTTAGATTACTACGTCGAACTCGTCGGCGGTCGAATCCGCCCAGATGTCAAGTATGATGTTGCCGATAGGTTGCTTATGAGGAATGGGACGCTGTATCTTGTGCCTAATGAATATCTAACCAGCCACTTAGCCCATCATCCGAGAGGGCTGTGTCTCAACCTTGACCGTTGCCGGACAGGACAGAGAAATATGACCAGCAATGAGGTCGTTCGGGCTTTCGTAGGTGCTTTGTGAGCCCGTTTGAGACATGATGGCGAGGCGGAGTTCGGTGGATGAGAAGTGGTGAATAATCGCCGTGAGTGGGCAGGTCTCCGGCGAGTCCACTTAGAAAGGCAAATCCGCTCCCCACATGAGATTTGGTATCTATTTGTTCTCTGTGTTGGCAGGCGGCTAGTGCTACCTTAGAGATACCTATGACATTGATTGTCGTAGCATCCCTAGTTGCTGCTTTCACAAGTGGATGTCAGACCAGGTATCAATGAGGCCACGCGGGTAACTGAATCCGTCTGGATCTCCTAAAATCCAGTACTTTGTAATCACATCCAACACGTTTGCCATTTATACATTACTCGATTTATGCAAGTTGGCAATTGGTGCGAAATCCCTGACGGTCTGCAACACCATATCCTTCGCCCAGACGCGTCCAATTAGACGAGCAGATGGATCTTCAGAATCCAGTAACCTGTCTCGCAGCAAGTTTGGCGCTTTAAATGCAAAGATTACTTGGGGACGAGTCGTCGACACATATGAGAAGATCCTCTGGTGCTTATCGCCAAAGAAACGTCATGCGGAGGAGGTTGGAGAAACCTAGTTAGATTGATTAAATGAGACCGCTTCTTGATGGCATCTGCAACTACTACTCATCATAATTGTCCTCATGCGACTCTCCAATTGCGGTCTCTTGCCAGTGATGTAATCGCAGCATGCGGCGATACCAACCCTTTTCTTCTCCTCTTTACATGGAGACTCATCAGCCGCCTTATTCCCCAACTGTCTCGTGGGGGACATTTTCGATGCAAGGGGGGCCACCTAATTCATCGAGGTGAATAGGCCCTGTGTTAGAGCGATGTAATTTTCATCGCTCCCCCACGAGTAGCCTCACTTTACCTTCCTTCTCCTTCTACCTTTCCCCTTGGTTGCAGAAAATTGATGTTGGCTAGCAGAGACATCTGAAGGGGTCAGTGGCATAGCGGAATCATTTGTTGGTTAGACATTTGCACTCCTCGTTTTGGCGGGATTGATATCAAGGCTTAGCACTGGGGCTCTGTCGTGTGGGAAGGGATTGTGTAAGAGAATACATGAGGAGGTTGAGATGAACAAATGGACGATGGAATTGAACTTGACTGCAAGTAGTCTTATCGAGGGAGAAGAATATGAGCAGAGATTATGTGAGACAGTGTATGCTCATTTGTGTAACATAATTACTGTGAATTCTGCGCAAATTCAGCGACTGAGAAGTGGTCTCTACTGAATGAGTGTTAGGCTGAAAATATACTGCCCACAATCCACCCCACCTTCAAGCAACACCTTTGGTGACGTGCAATTTATCATCTGTTGTAGCTGGAAGGACACTCAATGCGTCACCTGCAATGCTATCATGTCCCGGAATGCAGCAGGCACAGAGACTGGAGGGGGGTAGAAGCCTTAAATGGCTTTGGCAGGGGAGTCGAGTGGGTACAGTCACATTAGCCTCATGCGAAAATGCACTTGAAAATCATGGTACGTTATCTCAACCGAAAAGTTCCTACCGAGGCATGAATATCCGAAGGTAAAACCCCCGATCACGCAATTTAGGTGAATCCACCCATTCATTGCATTTAACTGTTGCAGACCTTTTCGTTGTCGTCTTGTCGACCGTATCAACTTGTGCAGACCAGGTTCAGTTGCATCACAACGCCTAACCGGTCACTTCGTCTGTTACCTCCACATAGTCACGAGGAATGGTTATTTTGGGGCCTATCACTGCTGGCGGACATGTCACGGCAACATGACCATCGTAATCATGATTCCTACTTTAACTCATGTAATCTTCGTGGGTGCTGCGTAAGCGGTGATGAGGTGTGTTGTCAAAGAAGATGAAGATGTGTTGAGCAGACGTCGATGATTGCCCGGCTCTCAGCCGCCCATTTATAAAAGCAGTGTTCCCCCCATGCCAAAACTCGGTAGGCTTTTCACTCTCACACTGCTGGACGCCTTCTCTCCCCATCAGACCTGTCTCTCGGAATCCTGAAATTGTGAGAATTGCGCGTTATGCCCCCCATTGCAATGGGAATGTATACAGTGGCAGGAGACATTGTCCCCCCCTTTGCAACCAACCACTCCTCAGGCTGCTGCTGCTGCTGCTGTGCATAGGGGAGATATGGCATTGCTTCCTTCCAGACGAGTAACACAGTGTCCCCCCATCGCAAAACACGACAAGCCAAAAAACTTGAATGGACCGTTACTGCCACAATCAAGTCGAATTGCCACCCAAGTCATCATTATCATCAACCATGCCGACAAAAGAGTGGTCAGAGAGTCATTTCTATCTCGTAACACGAGAATTAATTGCTTTATTGGACTCCTGGCACCCTCGGTTACGTAAGAAGATTGCAAGGATCAAAATGAACCACGCCTCATATAAATCACCACCCACGCCTTCGTCCGCTCTCGCACCGGCGCAGCTGTGACACCAACGTTTTACGTCGACTCCCGCGTTGACAAGTGTCTTTACCTTCCCTTTCTCCTCTTCACGAGCGAGGCCTCAGCTTGACAATCTCCATGTCTTTCTCCATCCACTGGTGACGGTGAAGACAATCATCGTGAAGGGAACAGTGGAAGGCGTGAGGGGGTCAAGAAGACAGCGTGCAGTGCAAAAGAGCTCGATGATGGTAAGAAATTCCCATTCGATAATTGCAGGGAAGTCTACTCCATTTGGACTTAAGAGGAGGACTCACCAACATCAGATCAGCAGTCCTCGCTCACACAGTGCTGCTTCGCCACTACACCTCACTCAAGCCCACACCTTGCTCAACGGGCTGCATCTGAACTTCATGGAGGTTATCTGGAGCCTGACTACTATGACACTCACAGCATACTACACTGGAATGATTTACTCCTCTTCCCTTCATCAATCCGGTGCTAGCACACAGACCTGTGGTCAGTCACCAAAGGAGCGGTGTACATTTCTGCGCCTTCTTTTTCTCACTCCTAGGCTTTTTTTATGCTCATTAAACTTCATCAAAAGGACAAAATTATCCCACATGTGTGAGTAGCTAGCAAGAGACACTTGAGGACTACACTCGAATGACTTTGTTGCCATAAATGCAGTCCAGATAATTTTCTCTACGTTGACTGCCCACTGACGGAATGACATATCAGCAGTTTGTGCTTGATGACAAAAGTGGAGCTCGGATGGTGGGTGGCCTCAAGCCTCAATCTCCCCACCTAGTGGATTATGAGGGGGAGGGGGTTCATTTTTTTACATGTCATTTCACAGTGCTAGTGAGTATAGAAATATTGCGAATAGGAGAATGGGTTTGAGATCTTGAGCTGTGTAGACCATAGAAACAGCTTCCTGTGAAGGCGTCATGCTACGTATTTGTGTATGTTTGACGTGAACAGACTGACAATTCCGACTCTGTCTCTCGATCTACATATGAAGAAAGTTTTGCAAGTAAAAACAGTCTTAGTGTCAGACCCCAGCATCACGGGCAAAGGCCAAATGGGCCCATCCACCATTTGTGACGAGTAGGCTTCGAGTCGGTAAAACCCGAAATTGACGAGGCATCAACTTTGCCCGATCCTCAAATTGCAACTTCGAGCACTACTGGAGGCGAGCAGGAGATGAAATCGACATCCTCTTCTCACCCACTTCGGAGGGGCCGACTGTGTGAGGTAAATTCACCACCGTTTTAATAGGTTCCTTAAGAGGGATGTTATGTACCCCCCAACCAACCACAGTCCAGTCCATCCAACTGTAACAAAAAAAAATAATGTTTTTGAAGGATGCTTGCCTCAGGCTTGACACGGCGGTATGTTTAGATGGATAATCATTGCCCCGCGAGATTACTCCACGATTAAATCGTACGCATTAATTGTTTGAGAAACTGCTCATAATTTCTTTGAAACTATAAAAATAAGGGTTAGCCGGTTAGCGGCACGCAAGTAGGTAGCTAAGGTCCTTTATATCGCGTTGCCCTACTGCAGTGGCTCCTGTCGTGGCGCAGTTTTTGAAGAGTACAGGTTTCATGGAACACTGTTCGAGAAATGACATCAAGTTTTCTTGATTGTCGCTTCAAGACTAATATAAATTGCTCCGGTGGTCTCTGATAGTTGCCTTCTGATGCCGAATATCTTCTAGAGGGAATAAAGAGGCATGGAAGTGAGTGGCGTAACACCCCAATTCCTAAAATCAATGGCATTCACCAACATTTCTTCTACAACACGGGCACGAATTTGACGATACGATTGCGTCCAAACTTCCATTACGCAGCGCGATCAGATGCTGCTTTTGCTTATTTCAACGTACAGAAAGTCACTTTACAAGCTCCACATGTTCTTCCCTCTGAATGCTTGCGAATGGAATGAAGAGCGGTAGGTACCGTTTCGCCACATTCGTCCTTGGTAGCATGTGGCTCATTTTCAGGAATTTGGGAGACGAACGGAGTCTACGAAAGGCGATGCCAGTCAGCCGGAGGTGAGCAATTGGACTATTCTTGGCAAGTGGTTTCTATTACTGGTCTTTTCCTTGGCCTTATCTCATGCTGTTGTCCAATTTCTATTGCAGAAAAGAGTCACTCATCCAGGCGGGCGACCTTATCTCCAGCGGAGGGATCAGCTATCGTTGTCTGTGGCCTGGAGAAGGTTGGCAAAGCATAGCATTCGTGTCATCCATCGAGTCCCGAGGCTACAATGAGGCAACGTAAACCACGTCTTTCGTGACGAGGAGAAACCTGGTTAGTCTTTATTTTTGCTGACTTTCTTGAGTAGTCTGCTAGCCCGCGCTAACCTAGCCATCCTCCATCGTTTCGGTGAGCCATCTGGGCCATTCAACTTGCCTCCTTGTTTGTTTATGTGAAGACTCGGACACTTGCTCTGTTATGAGCGAAGGCGATTGCGCGGACTGTGAGACCAGTTAAGGTGCCTTCTGCTCGACGCAATCCGGGTCACCGGCCGCCGCCGCCTCATGCGCTGCGGATGAAGTAAATAAGGAAGGCGAAGTAGTGAAGACAGGTGTCGAATTAGCAGTGGAGGTGGGAGTTGAAGTGTCGGCACGACTGGAAAATGGAAGGTGAAACCGAGTCAGTGTCAATAGATGTTGACAGGGTTCGAGACCGACTGGAAGGAGTGGAGGGCCGAAGAGCAAGAGAAAGTGGAAATAGTGGTGGGAACATAAGGAAAACGGAATTGGAAATTGAGGTGGTAGGAGCGGCGGAAGAAGAGGTGGAGGCAGAAGTGGAAGTGGACGTAGAAGGAGACATGGCAGCGAAGGCGGTGGAGAAGACGAGGTTGAGGACGGAGAAGGAGTGGAACGAGGAAAACGAGTGGGAGAGAGGGCGAGAGGAAGAGGCAGAGGGAGGAATAAGCACGAAAGGATCCTTATCAGAAATATAATGTGGAACGGAAGCAGATATTGAATCCAAGTAATCAAGAAAAACAGAAGCAGAAGGAGGGAACGAATCACGATTGAGCCTTGCGACGGTACGACAATATTTAGTACGAGGACTACCGAGGAAACGCCGCCGGCGTAATCATCTACGAGCCTTAGTACACCGAATTCTTTGCCTTCCAATCTGGTCATCCCCTAACGTGCAGCTTTCTCCAATTTCCTCGTGTTCCTGAAATGACGGTCAGTCATGATTGAATGTAGGTGTATTTTGATGCGCAACGAGACCTTCCTCCAGAAGACAGTGTGACTAGCCTGAACACACCTTCAAGTGAGGAGGAAAGAAGCATGTTTGGTGCTCTTTGCACAGGAAATTCCATTTTTAAATTAGAAATTCGCTTCGAAGTTAGGGCCACCTCGACGAGGAGATATGCGGAATGATCGCTGTTTCTGATAATACAAGAAACTACAACTCTCCTCGCAATTTCATCCAGCAATTAAACTTCTTCTCAAATCAGATCAGTTCGGTCTTCTCCAACAGTCTGTAACATTGAGGAGGGCAGAGGAGTTAACATATCCTAGTCGCGTGGCGGGTGGATGAAAGTCGGCGGAAAACCTGCTGGGTCGGTTGGCTTGTGCCTCAACGTTTGGACTCGAGGGGCTCCACGAAGACACACTGGGAGCAAACGTGGCAGAAGAAGCATTCATCGACTATCAAATGGTAGATGATTTACACCGAAAACTTCTAACTTCGGTTCATTGTTGACAGACACAGGCTACCCCTCTCTTCAATCTTACCTTGCAAGGTTGAGTAGACGATTCATCGACCGCGAAGTTTGCAGCGCACCACTGATGCCGAGCTACGATGAGGAGTGGCGAAAAACGAACTCGATGGTTGGCGATTTGACCCCGCCAGATCATCGAGCCCACCGAATTGCCGCTTTCTAGGTGTCCCATATAGGAGGACTTAAAGTTACCTCCACAACGCGGTACTCAACTTTCTTCCACACACGCACCGCATCGTGGTGGAATGTCCGGTGGTGGGCAGTCAAACAAATGCCTCTTTGCCTGTTAACATTGGCCATGTCGTTCCAATCACATGTAGCCTTCCGCACTCCTTCGGATTGTGGTAGAGAATGCGGTGATATTTCCCATATAACCCTTAGGAAATGCGTATTCACTGGCTGTAGGAAGTGCCTTATACTCCGACATCTGCTCACTGCCCACCACCAATCTTTCCACCTCCATTGGGGTAGATGATGGACGGAGGACGAACTGCCATGTGGGAGTCAAATACCGCTCGAAGTCATCATGGTCTGTGTGGCTAGGAATGCTTTTATCCCTGATCACCATGAAATAGACTTCGTAGTTGTGTACACCAACAAGATGTCCCCGAGATCGAACGGCAGCACAACCCCATATATGTCACGAGCATATAATCGTGGCTCGGCACATTGGGGTGTGATGTTCCCAGGCAGACTTGCCCTACGCTCTCCTAGTGGGGCTCTGACCTTAGTGCTAAGCGGCAATAAATCGCGCTGCTGTCATACACGCAGTGAGCAATTGTTTTGTTAAATTACACTTCTTAATGTAGATGGGAATTTGTGATGGAAAAAAATAATGGCTGAAGGTGAAACGTCTACTCAACCTTGCATAACATGAACGAAATGCAGTCGGAGTCCATCAACAATGCTCTGGTCCGTCACAAGGCTGTGAAGTAATTTGATTTCCATCGCCATTCCATGAAGATTCGATTGTCCTCAGGAGGTTTTTGGGGAGCCTCTAGCTGCGCAAAGATGAGGGGAGAACCTGACGGTCGCGCTGGTTGGGCGGAGAGTGAGCAAAGTTATAGATGAAGTCAGTCACTCAGTCTTTAAGGCGTAAACTGCAAAATTGCTAAAGCAAACAGACATGGAGCCAGAATTTGCCAGCTAAGAGGCGCAATTCAGCTCCAGGGAAGTGTCGCAATCCCAGACTTCACCTCATGGCGTAGATGAATGGGGCTAAGTGACGCTTCTTGTCTTCGCCTTAGTTGAATCTTACCAACATGCTTATTCTCAGGCTTCGGCTTACTCATTTTATGTATCCTTCCCGTCCATCTCACTCTTTGTGACTACCTTACCACAGAGACAACCCTTCCGAGTTCTTCGCTCATCTAAGTTAATGCCACTCTCGATTCGTCAAATTAAGTCTGGCTATAATGTCTTAATAATGCTGTGACGTGGCAAGTGACGTAAGGGGACGCTTTCAGCGCTGAGTGGCGAGGTGTATATTTGTAAAATTCCATTGAAGACTATTGGAGTTCCCGAAAATAAGCGACAGAGAAGCCAGAAGATTATCACACATACTCATCTGGCGAAGAAGAAGCGTTAGCGCCTCTGTTCCAACCACTCGAGTAGAAAGCACGACGCGGCTGTGCCCAAGAGACTTTCCTTAAGCCCGATGCGACCGCGAACGGCGCGCGACTGGAATGGACAACCTGCTTACAGACTATTACGAGGCGCCGAGTCACATGGGTGCGTCAAGCAGACGCCAGAATAATGGAGAGTAGAGAAATAACCATATGTGGTAAAAGAACTTGTTAGAATTGGCCTAGAATAGAGTAAGAGCTACTAGAATGGCATGTAAGGTAAGGAGGGAAAGTATGGCGTTACCGTGTATTTCAACCTGATAGATCTTCCTACAACCATCCCAATTCTTACAACTTTTTGGCCATCTGCGGTCACCTCCGTACCCACAACCCCGTACCCACATCATCAAAAAGGAGCAAGGAAGCGACTTGAGCCCAAATTTAATCGAAAAATAGTTTAGCGAATCGATGATTGCCGAAGCACCGGCTATTCTCACCTCATTCATGCAAGGTACGTTGATGCCTCGGATGTGCTACAGGTTCTCCTCCGCAAAGGCATAAGTCAGACGTCCTTCTTAACCACTCAAAATGCGGTCCTTGCGAGTATTTCTATTGAAAGCCATTCTTAAGTTGCAGTTGTCACACTGGGCATAGGAGCCGCCGTAAAAGGGAAAGTGTCGCAATTTTTCGAACTTCAGCCATCGTTGACACAGTGGCGCTGAAAGCAAATGAAGTCTGTGTCAATGAATAGGATATTTCGAAAATCTCTGACCTTCTGTGACTTACACAAGAGAGGTGACGGATAGAAATGACAGAAGGCCTAACGCTGACTTTTGAATGACCATGACCTCTTTAAGATGATCTGAGAGTAAGTTCCAATTAGTAATCCGTCTGATGGCATGCCTTTTAAAACTGCATGTTCAATTGCCGAGAGCATTGACTAAAATCCGCGCTTTAGCCTACCACCTCCTTACACGACCGCGCATTTCTTGTCCAAGAGTCGAGGAGCTTTTGTGTGCAAAATATTCAACTATCTTAAGCGGTCCCAATTTCTCTCCCATGTCCACTAGAAAATTATCGAGATGTCATCGAACGAGGAGTAGTTAGGAGAGGTTTGATAAGTCAGTAAAAAAAAATTTGGAAGGAGGTTCGTGGAAGAGCTGAGATTGGCAGGATGAGAAGGATCAAATATCTCCAGGTTCTTTCCTCCGCCCGAAAAAAATATGTTCTCTTGGCCCAACACAGCAAAACAGACAGGATGAAGTGGCGATGTGTGAATTCTGCAAAGCGAATGTGCCACGAGTGTGTGTGTTCAACAACACTACAAATTACGAGAGATGAGGAAAGATCTGACGGAGAAGACGCATCCGCTGAGGCATAGAGGATGAGCCTAGTCGAACGCCTACTCTTATCAGAGGACTGCGTCTCGTGTTGATGTGCAGCCTATCCACACCGGCGAAGATTGGTGGCATGCCCAATACACAATCGTGCCTGATAGCATCTTCCAGACACATACATAAGAAGGCTTCAAGTTGTACGCACTGTTCTCTTGTCTTTGTGGTAAGTAGACTCAGCTTGCACTTGAGTCTATTCGAAACAACGGCGAGTCCGCGGTGTGAAGGGGGAAGCAGAGGAAGTGTGATTAGCAATTTTATGTCGCCCGGTGAAGGTTTCTCCATTCCCCGGTATTTCATTGGGATCGATCCGCACCCCGATCTTTTTCAATCCCACATCAATGGAAGCGTCATCAAGAGCCCGCAGCTGCAAACACGCATTACCCAAACAGTGTGAGCCTACGTACATTCATACATTACTGGAGGGGAGGGGGAATTCAAAGGGGATCTCGTCGAACTGCGTGGGACGTTGAAAGAGAAGATGTGACGTTAGCAGAGAAGGAAGACATCCGTTAAACGTGTGACAGCCGTCACAGAATCTCGCATTACATTGAGAGAAAGCTGAGCCGAAGACAGCCAAAGTTCATTCTGGCAAAGTATGATGGGTGCGACCAAAATGCAGACATTCTTCGTCGTCGAGTGCAAGGGATGCCATTTACACATGACACTCATAATAATCGTCGATTTTGCAGGCCACTGTGACACAAGTATGTGTGCGCTAATTTTCCAATTCTTCTCTTTTGCCTGATTTCTCAATAGCGCGTTCAGCCGACATGTCTCCCATCGTAATGGCTTTCTGCTAGTCCAAGGAATAGATAATAGTCTGTCAGATGAAGTCGTTGAAATTCGTTCGTTCGAATGATTACACGTTGGGGCGGTGGAAAATATGGTCAGTGGCGAGCGGTGGTGGAGAATGTTGGTCATCGGGGAATTATCGAGGAAAGCACGTTCCACAATGCAAGGTCTGTCCTCTCGAGCCGTTATTCCAACGGATTTCTATAGCACCGGTTTGAGCACAGTTCACTGCAGCTCGTGTTGCAAAGGACAGAAATTCATCGGCTGTTGACTCCTCCTCGAACGCACGGCCGACGTCACGCGGTGACTTTTTACTCCATCAAATGTTGGAATTAGCTTTCGATGCGTCCCTTGCATACTCTGCATCACATCTACCTCTTTGATTTACCTTCACCCTGACATGGTTCTGTGATCTCGATAGTCATTCTTCCAGAATGCCTTAGAGAACGCGTAATCTGGAGCTGGGAAATTAAAAAAAGATTTCAGGGCAGAAATTCCTGAAAGACCACCTCTCTCGTCGACGCCCGATCGCGGCGCCAGTGGGGAAGGCCGTCTAGTCAGCGCGCTGCACTCGACTTGTTCCACAGTGACAGATGCGGTGGATCGGGAGAGGCGGAGAAGACACAGGAAGCCGAGAACATCCTGCAGTAATGATGCATTTCATTGACTAGACCTAGTGGCAGAGGTGAAGGAGGGTGGCGGACTCTATTTCTGTTGTGTGACTGGTGGGGAGGAAATGTCGCTTTCCATAGCACATTATCCCATTCCAGCCGCTTTTACCGTATGTTTTGGGCTTCCGCTACTCACCTCGGTGCCATTACGATTGTGAGCTGAGTTCTTGCATAGCATGGAGTCAGGTGAGGCGGTCGTCTTGACACCTGTCAAAGCCTGCTCGAGTACACCATATCATTTGGTGACATTAGCGATGAGGGTAAGGTGGGCGTGATTTCTACCAAGACTGCAAGTGGAGAATAGTCTACATGGTGAACAGCTGAAGAGCATGGAGACCGGTTGTCCAAGCTCTGTTGACGTGAGAGGCGCAGCCATACAAATGATCGGTATGGACATGAACACCAACAACACCTTCTCGTACATCCTTCTTCCTTCCTTGTGCACCACTCTCATTTCGCCTCGCATCATTTTATGCTGTTGATCTACCAATTGTCACTGACTCAAATACCTATTGGGAATATGATGGCACTGAGAGGAGATCGGGCCTCCCACCCGTCAAAACGTTGTCACCTCTCATGTGACTCGGTTTCAGCTTACTTGAACACACACAGCCTCCACCATCAGTTTGACCATTCACATTGTGGAATCGAGTTTGCTATGTCTGACCCACACAACTAAAAGCAGAGATAAGTGATTTGGATGAGGGTTTCGTGACACAAATGTGCAAGCATGTCTTTCACATCTGTGTGTTATCAACCATATTGAGACAGTTTATTAGGCCATGAGGAAAAAATGTCACTCAGTCAGAGCTCTCACATGACGAGTTTGAGTGATTGGAATTTGCGTGAAATGCTTATCGGTGGAGGAAAACCGACAGCAGCCCCCTTCATGCATATACGGAGTGAAGCATATCGTCGCCTTGATTTCAATTGCCACGGCATTCATGCAGTCTATCCACACGGACGCGAACGCCTCTTCCAACTTCGACTGCTCGAATTGTCGACTGCTGAGAAGGTAACACTTCGACGGCTCTTCTCTTTTCGCATAGGCGCAATCTCGTGCGAGATGCAATCATACACCTCGCCCACTACGTTATCAAGTCGAGGAAGACCACAAAATTTGTACCTGAGGTAGTCAGGTGAAGGCGTGCATGAGAGAGGAGGAGATTTGATTTTGGAAAGTGAACCCTGACATACTCGTCGTCACTCAGTAATCATTTGCTCGCATTGCCATACTGCGGCTCTGTCCTAGGCATTAGTGCAGAATAGGCGTCTAACTAACTGCCTCTTACTGATGTGAAGAATGTCCAGCGTTTTAATGCGATTGTTAGCAAGAGCAAATTATGTGATGTAATCAAAAGCCAAAGAAAGTGATAAGGCTTGACGACTCGCCAGGAGAGGTGGGGTATTCACAGAAAGACCCAATGCCCATGTAGTTGTAAAGCGATTCACTTACCGCAAAGCAAAAGAAATTCATCCCAATTATCAACTACGACATTGTTCCTAATGACTCATGCGTAATTGAAAATGCGTGAAAGTGGAGTCCCCTCATAGTAAATTACTTGGAATGGAGGCTAGGCCACGTTCCAGAACTCCTTCGTAGAATGTCCACCCTGAATTGTACAAATGATGTCGATGAATGCGCTTCCCGGTCAGTGGTATCAATGTGAATCCAGGACTAATTGCCAACGAGCACATCAACAGGTTTGAAAATAGAAATTGAACATTGTTTGGTGCTTCACTCACACTTTCCTCAACTCCTTCGACCGATTTTGGGATGGGTTTCGAATGTAACGATATGATAATATCCCACTTCCCTCATGCACGATGACATTTCACACTCACTAACCTACCGACGTGCGTGTACGGTAATTCTGACGAGAGCTGGAGCGGCATTATAAGGATTGCAGATGCACATTGTGTGTTTGACGCTGTTAGCATTACTTCATTTTACTTTCTCCCTCATCGATGCGAATGACTGAGAGTAGTGCCAGTTTGAGCACTGTGTGGATGGAGAGCAGATTAGAGAAAGAAAGATGACGCAATCTGTTGAACGGCAGCACCTACTTCACCTTAGTGTTCGTATCTCCTTCTATCTGTTTTCCTCGCTCTCACTTTCCCTCTGCCTCTCCTTCTTCCCAGCTGTCCCTTCTGACGTAATATGAGTAGTCAAATACAAAAGGGAACCCTTTAGCAAGATAAAACGAGTCCTCATCATCATCAAAAAAATGCACAGTTCTCGCGTTCTAAGTGTAGCCCCTCTGCAAATTATTAAAATACGCGGTAAGGCGTGAAAATTTTAACAACTTTGAAGAAGCACTTCTTTTCACAACCAAACGCGAACAAATTTTTTGCAGATGGGATTGAGTAGCCGCAAGTAAAATAGTCTGCAATTTATTGATGTTACACAATTTGGGGGGCAGATTTAGGTTATAAATAAACGGGAATGACCTTGTTGATTCCAGCCCCGAAAAATAACTTTGTGATTTCCCAATTATATATTTCAATAGGCGATTTTACGACAGCTTAGTGGGGATACCTTTAACTTGCCTAAACTAAGCCGATTATCGAATCTTATTTGTGGATTCGGCATTAAAAAGGCATCGAGGACAATTGTTGTGGGAAGAGCAGTTGGTGGGGAGGCTTTGATTAACCTCAAAACAGCATCAAAGTGCTCTGCTACGTCTGCATCCAAGCACTGTGCGGCACTCCGCCACCATATTGCGGCGAAGGCCACTGTCGATTAATCCACTGCATATCTCTCCACAATTGCAGTCGCAACTTCATCCGATTCATCTTCCGAATTCGATTGATTAAAGCCTTCAATTCCTGGCTCCCAGGTTTCACCTTAGCCCATTCCTCCTTGTTGCTCCTCAATGCATTAATCAAATCTATGACCGCCTGACGGTCGACGTCAACTAGAGTCCACGCATCACTGTCCGTGAAAGACTCTTCGAGATCATCCACGTGTTGTCCAAGTCCAACGCCGATTCTTCGAAACTTTCTCGGTTGCATTCCATAACTCTCAGAGATATGACAACGATTGCCAGAGCATATAACAGAACACCGACCTTCAGAACAACCATATCCTCTGTAAGATGCGCTTGAACATTCTGAGAAAGTGCATCTTCTGAAGTCGTAATAGCCAAGGCAAATGGAGTCTTTGCATCCGTTCCAATATCCACAATTTGCGCCATTACAAGGATGGTGATAAAGTCCTCCCGAGGCCCAAGGCGAAACCAAGTCATCATGATTCACAATTGGTAGAGGGAATCCACTACCAGAAAAGCCTGTGCATTTACCGTCTTCACAAACATAAGTGCAAAAGTCACTATAACATCCGTAGCCCTGGCGTGCGTTAGAGAAGCAGGAGTGTTGATAACAAATCATAGCAAAGTTATGTTGTGATGTCCAAAATGTCGGGCCATAGTTTGTAAAATCCTGCCCAACACACAATGACAAGCCAATGACGAAGACAACACACGACCACCAGTTGGTCATTGGGCACGTCGGTTAGAGAAAAAGACTCGCTTATTTATATAACACCACACAGGGGGTGGCCTCACCGAGCATGACATTGTCACAGCTGGGGCGTAATTTTACGCACCTCGCAGTGTGATTCGACCCCTGCGTTTCGGTGAATCGGCAATGACTCACGCGTCAAACTGACCGCTGATCCGCACACGTCCAACTTCATTCACGTCGCCTCCTCGAGCAATGCTCCTCATTCACGTAACCCTACTTCACTCGGTTCATCACCACGCTCCCATCCGTAGATGACGTGTCATTAGAGAGAAATTGACAACATCCCCGCATCAACAAGCACACTTGCTCGACTTCACTGTCGCCTTCTCCGTTCGTCTCTCACATGCCATCGGGAAAGAGAGAGAGAGCGAGAGTGAGAAGGAGAAAGGGAGAGACGGAGAGAAGACGCCAACGGATACTAAAATGGAGTGGTGGTGCAAAGTGGTGTGGCTCTTACTCAATGCTGCGACACTAACAACCGACATTTGCAGCCACGCAAAATGTCCTTGCGAAAACGGCAACAATCGCGTATTGCCAAAGGGATAATAAGGCTGCACACTTGCCCTTGTGTTCACTTGATCAACTCCTGTGTCGTCAGTTCGTGCGACCGCCGTATACGAGTGCATTCTATTTTTCATTTGTTGCACGCAGATGTTTTATCACGGACGGATGGAGGGCCAGTTTGTACTTCGAGTAGAGCCAGTTTCACGGACATATCGGTATATGGGTCGGATTCCACAGTCGTCCACAGCTTCTCCTCTTTACCAACTAGTACTCATGGTCTTCCTCGAGGCTCGCTGACCATATTCAAACTGCCAAAACAAAATTTGTGAAACCAACTCGAAGTGCTTTTTCATTAGTGGATCCATCTCTGCATGCCTCGTTAATGATTCTCGCAGTCTGTGGAGCTGCACTATTATTCGTTATGAACTCCGCATAAAATTATTTACAAATGGGAGACAAACAAGGAAATATTATAGAAGATGAGTTGAAAGAATGCTCGCACCATTTATAAGTATAACATCGAGAGTGCCTTACAATATGTCTCTTTCAGTCACAGGAGAACACGGTTTAAACGAAAGCGGCATTTCAAGACCCCTAATAGAAACTTCACACTGCTATCGTCTGGTTTAATACTACTACAAAATACAGTTGTAGAGGGTTGCATTCCTAAAATTCGTTTTTTCCAACAATCACATCAGAACGCTCGATATTCTCTGAGCATTGGTCCGGTCAATGGAATGTGGGCCAACATCTCGAACTAGCAGCAAAACATTAGGGGGCCAACAACATGCATGTTCCAATAACCGGTTTCATAATATGTCGCTGACCTTACACATGGAGGACAGTATGTCACCCGCAGCCTGGCTAACCTCATACGACTCGGTAGGTGAAAGCGCAGTGACAGTGGATTCGCGAAGTAACAAACGGATATTCACTTTCTACCAAGTTTGTAAAACTGACACAAAGAGGACATGCAGTTGGCGGGAGAAGATGGGAGAGTTGAGATCTACTCGAAACGCAGCGATACGTGTGTCGACGGCGAAAGTCTCCTCTCTCGCCTAAAAAAGGGTTTTCTCACGATAATCCATTTTAAAAGCGAGGCGTCAGATGCGAAGAAGACAAGGCGCATGTGGAGTGATCTCCGTTTGACTAAACAGGCTGTGGCCTCTAAGCTGTGTTCATTCGCTCCCAAGCGAGGATGGCACTAGGTGTCTTGCATCCTGGAACAATGTGCTAATGGCGTATAGGGAGTGAAATTGGCAGGATGTGGCTCTCGCAGGCTGCTCTATTAGGTTATGACTATTTCCAATAATGCGGAGTTAATTGAGATGTGTGCGTGCTATCGCCTACCTTTCGTGTCACCGAACGCAAAACGGTCAGGTGCTAATTTCTCCTGCCATAGGAATCGCCAGCAAATGCAACGTGTTCGCAGTGGGGACGGGCGTCGTCGACCTTTGGCCGGTTGGAGGATGGCTTATGGCTAAAGTTATATTGGTAGTATGCATCCTTTGCTCTGTGAGAATGACACAGTTGATCATGTTGTAGGTGCTGCGTGGTCATGCGACGCTCCTCCAGCGGGGTCACGAAATCGCCTAATCCTTGTTGCCTGAATGACATGGCCCCAATAGGGCTGAAAGGTCACGACATCTGTTGCCGGACACGTGGAATATGTGAGTGTGATCTGTCGATGGTCGAGAGATGGGTCATTGTTGTTATGGCAGTGGGCCCGACTCACGCGAAGCTGGCGCATGGATGAGGCCTTGTAGGCGTGCCGGATGAAGCGAGAATGACATTATACACAAAATCGAGTCTTCAACATGTCGCCTGGGGTAATAGGGAAGTGAAGCGTGAATGAGGAGAACATGCTCATATGTAACCTATTATTGGACGTCAAATGCAACACGGGCCAGTTAGGTGTTCATTTTTCCTATTGTCCGCACCAGTGGCAGACGTTGCCCGGCGCGTCGCCATAATCCACACCCAACAGACACCGGCGCACAGGTTGAAATAAGAGCACATCAGGCCACCCTGCACATCATGGGGAGTGTACGTCTGGCACAGGGACATTAACCGCTGAACATTTCGTGGCCATTGTTTCACAGTCACTCTCTTCCCTCATCTCGACTTACACTCACTATGATTCGCCGTACATAATTCTCAGCAGATCTTGCCTCTCCCGAAAGCGACCTACGAACAGAGAAGGCGGCAGTGAAGTCGAGCAAGTGTGCTTGTTGTTGCGGGGATGTTGTCAATTTCTCTCTAATGACACGTCATCTACGGATGGGAGCGTGGTGATGAACCGAGTGAAGTAGGGTTACGTGAATGAGGAGCATTGCTCGAGGAGGCGACGTGAATGAAGTTGGACGTGTGCGGATCAGCGGTAAGTTTGACGCGTGAGTCATTGCCGATTCACCGAAACGCAGGGGTCGAATCACACTGCGAGGTGCGTAAAATTACGCCCCAGCTGTGACAATGTCATGCTCGGTGAGGCCACCCCCTGTGTGGTGTTATATAAATAAGCGAGTCTTTTTCTCTAACCGACGTGCCCAATGACCAACCGGTGGTCGTGTGTTGCGTTCTTGTTCATCTCGTGCTTTTGTTCTATCTTTCCTCATGCTTCTTCCTTTGCTTCTTTTGTGAATTCTCAACCAAGCTACTTCTACGAGTTTCCCTACTGCCTCGACGTTGTCTGCACTTTCGGCGAAATTACAGGCTACGGATGCTCAGCCGGTATCTGTATTTACTCTTGCGAAAGTGGTCTGTGCAATGGATTCTCTGGCGTTGACCCTCTACCCCCCATGAAGCAAAATGCCTTGCTATCGCCTTGGGCGGACGGGGCAATGGGGCGATCGGGGTGCTACGGTGGGAATTGCGGCTACTGGAGTGGTTGTGCCAATAACTCTTGCCACCATTTTTACGACTTTCGGCAATGTTACACCTCAGAGTGTTCCAGCGGTCCCTTCAAAGGTTACGGTTGTGTTTCTGGTGTTTGTCTTATTGTCTGCGACGAAGAGATCTGTCATTCTACCGACAGTTATGATCAAATGGCGGCAGATAGATCAACTGCGACGGCACTGCCGTTTCTCAGGTCATTTTGGGCTCAGTTACGAAATGTTGACCTTTCTGGTTATGTAGAAAGTGCTCCGTATTTGAGTGTTTTTGACTCGGGCTTTTGGACTGTGCTGAGTAGCAACGAAACAGAATGGGAGACTGTCAAAAGCAACAACGACTTCTGGATCTACCTATTTCAGAATGCCGGTGTGCTCATAAAGCGCTCGCCCCATTACTCGCCCGCAATGAACTACTATTCGTCTCTTCAAAACTACGGTGTGAATTCCCATGCGAAAAAAGCACAACAATTGCTAGAGAGGGCATTCCGAGGTTCCCCTCGTAGTCCTACTGTTTGATGTCGAAATAAATTGTGGGAGTTATATTTGCTACAACTCTTTATACAGTACGGGGCTAGGATTGTGAAAACTATGATTGGGGTAGGATGTCGTTTCGGGGGATTGGGTAGTGGCTGACTTGGATCTCGCCGCTTTAATTGGTCTACTGGCATCAAAAGGCAGCAATACAGCAACAGTTAAACTAGTTGGAAGGATAAATGAGCCCTCCGGATTTGGAGTGACGGTACTGTAAAACTCGGTCTGCTGCTACCTGTGTGTTTATCTGTCCCTGGCATTGCGCAAAACCCATCGTTCATCACATGTATCAAATAACTCGCTCGCAATTTTTCAAACTCTCCGAGGTCAGATATGGTAATATATAGAAGAATAATGCCTGAAATCTCCTCCTCTTCCTCCCACTCCTTCTATTTCGCTTACTTGCTCGTTCTACGAATCCGTTCTACTTTGTACACTTTCAGTAGAGCTACATCATGTTATGGTCAGGGTACGAATAGGGAAGGTAGTCAGCAAATGTCTGCTCAATGGAGGACGATTTTCCTTCCATTACTTCTCTACCTCATTGACGTTCGCGCTAATAGAGTTTACAGCGGGATCATTTGAGTAACTTAACTTTGCAGCTGCATGATGGATGAGTTGAATAGTCCTATTGGTGCGCGCCATCTCTCCCCGTCTGCCAAATTCCGCTTCCCTCCACGACATTGTCTGTGTGGACCTAAACCAATCTCTCACCCTGTAAATCCACAAAGCGTTGTGGTCCAACGCGCTCCGACTTGTCACGATATCCACAAAAGTGGACTCAATTTCATTCGAAAGCGACCTTACTCTTCATGGTATCCCCATTCGTCCTCTCTCACCTCGTGTCAAACGTACTTCACCTCCACGGATAACATTCTCACTCCGCATTTGCGAGCTCCTCTTTCTCATAATGCCCAGTAGATGGTTTCCGCTACGAACTCCACACCTTTTCTTTTCAGTTTGCTCTATTTTGGTATGCCGCTTTACAGAGACTTCATTTGCCCTACCCTTCTACCTGGAAAAGAGGCAGGAATTGAGCAGAGGACGCCACTCACAACAGATCATTTGCTTTACCCTTAACCCTCTTCTATGCCAGTCAGTTGTCGGCGGATTTATCACGTCCGAGAGAAGATATTTCATTTGAATGACCT
Organism: Dipylidium caninum; assembly: GCA_017562135.1. NCBI lineage: Eukaryota > Metazoa > Platyhelminthes > Cestoda > Cyclophyllidea > Dipylidiidae > Dipylidium > Dipylidium caninum. The sequence continues at coordinate 28,478 of QEYB01001410.1, read as the reverse complement.
CTCCTCCCACACCTACTTCTCACAGTGACCATGATCGACAAGCCTAATGACAAATGTGCCATTCTGCCCAACTCCATTATTCGCATTCATCGACTTGTGCGTCTGTAACAGGAGAGACAAACCAGTGTTTGTGCAATGCTCAAGTGTACAAATTGATATTCTGTGCAGGCGTTTTGCTCCGCCCCCACGCCACCACCTTAGAGCATCACTTCACTTCACAAATGTTTCTGTGATCATCACCACGGCTACTGCTTCATCTCCTTTTCACGTCGCCTTGCAAATTAACTTGACAAAACGACCTCGTTCAGTACAGCTTAGGAGAAAGGCTCAAAATGGCGCCAATTCCTACACTTTTCCATCAGCCTCCTTGACATTGTGCTTCAAAACGCTTTCTGTTGTTAATGTGAAAGAACGGTGAGCTAACTTTAGTGTCACATCAAGTGGTAGTGAACCGGAGTGTGGATTTAAGTCACGATGGTGGAAAGTGGTAGACGTCTGTACGGTGATCTACATGACTGGACCTCAAGCCGACTCTCCTCCGACCAAATCAGCAAACACGCAAATAGAGAGTCACACGAATGTGACAAGAGACCTTCATGTAACATGCTTCCCCGACCCTGTGTATTGGATTACATGCTCCACCTTTACTTCGGAAAACACTGTTTGCTCTACTCACCTCAACATTGTATTTGTTGCAGTTGCACCTAGGACACATTTCGTCTTTGGCCCGAACTGTCACGTCTTAGCGAAATCGGATATTTCATATTTTCAAATATCGACAACCGGCGTGTGGTGCATGTGGAAGTCGCTGTCCGTTTCCATTTCCCCTATGGATTCGCATCCGTTTTTTCTCCGAGTAAAATGCGCATGCGCAAAGCCGTGTCCGCTATGGGTGAAACTGGCGTCGGGGAAGACGTTTAAGCGACAAACCACACAAACACTGAACCCTTGACATTCGGAGTAGTTATAGTTCGTTTGCCACTGGTCGGAATGTCAGTGGCCCTGTCTAAGGTATTAGAGTCCCCAGCCCGCTCCTTAAGTCGATTAGGATGCTAACGCGTGTGATAGAGGGACAGCGCCAGCCTAAATGTCATCGTCACGATTCAGACGTTGGCTAAAATTCACGTAACTCACAAGTACTGCGAAACTAGCATTGAGGAGGTGGTTTGAGTCTGAATTTCCATGTTTTTCACTTCACTCCCCTTCACATGAGAATTCTTTATTGGCCTTGACCAAATTCTGCCAGTAGGATAACACGCTACGTGGTTGCTCCGTTAAAAATGAAGCTTCCATCGCAATCCTCCTCGCTCGCAAAAGAATAGATTCTCTGATGAACTTTGTACCTGAAATTGCTGTCAAACGGTTCACCTTCTGAATCGCGGAAAATAGGGCTGCCTCTTATTTGAGAAGAGAGAGTAATTTACATGGTCCCTATTGTAGGAGACAGATAGACAAATGGCAAATAGGCATGAATTCTGACTACATCTGTGAAAAACAGCAACAAAAATGACCGTTCGTCGTGTATACGACGTCAATGAAGTAATGATTGAATTAAAGCTCTTCGAAGATGTCCGGTTCCGTCAGTTAGACAGAGTGGGCCTTGTAATTGAGCCCTCATGTTCGACAAATGCATGCCTCCCACCCGCCCGCTTTAACCCAAATCAGGTCACCTAGAGCGCAATTTCCAACAGTTGGTGTTGAGGGCCTCCAAGTGGTTTTATATGAGTTGAGAATGAAATGGAAAATACTGTCTTACGCCATCTATTATGGTTTCTGATCCTGCCTCAAATTGTCCTCACACTGCTGAGGACTTTAGTGTGCCCATTTCTCAACAATGCACCGTTGCGGCCTCGGCTATTCGGCAGAGTGCGGTGATGTGAAGAATCGTGCAAGACGTCGGAGATTTTCGCCTCCTCCGTCTCCTCTGCTCCACCACAATTGGCATCAACAGCAGCAACAGCATATATTAACGTGGCTCAAGTCAACCTTGTTTTGTCATTGGGAGAAGACGTTTGCCCACCAAATTGAAGCTATTTTACCAAGTTCGCGTGCTCGAACAATAGTCCTTCTTTGGTGATGCTAGTAGTGAGTCAACCCAGCATATTCGGCGCGCTTTCCTCAATGAGCGCTTCAATGTTCATATTTGAGTCGAGTTGGCATTTCTCCACATTTTGAAGCTACCGACTACTGACGGTAGCTGTTGCCTTTGTCCTTTTAAAGACATTGTCTCCGCTCTTACTGACTCCGTTTTAGTAGCACCTTGTGGACGAGGTCATCGTTCAAGGTGAGATGGAGGCTAGTGACGTCTGGACTTTGCCCATCGTCTCGTCGTGCCACTGCAGTCGCTCAGGGTGAGGTAGAAAATATCTTGGGAGGCAGTCGACGAAGGTGTTATGTGTTGGTTTAGGGAAGGCGTGTATTGTCTAGTTGAGACGTTACTGTATGCCCTAATCCCCAAACCGTTAGATAATGCCAGAGACAATGTCACACGATGAGATTGTGAAGAGCAGCCGTATCGCCCCGTGCCCCTTCGTTTTTATGCGACGGTGGGGGGATTTGACATCTTTACAGCACTTTAGTGTGTCCTCATGCCTAGCTGGCTTGTGCTCGCTAATCCAATACGATTTTCAGACGAAAACACATATTTATCAGAACAATGAAGGAGGCACTTGGAAAACCTCCTTCCCTACGCTCCTGTTCTGCATTTCCGAGAAGGTTTCTGTTGCCACACTGTGTGGATGGGACTACGAGCCATGTGACCGTCTGCGAGTCATCAAATAGGCTTTTTAAGTACTCAAAGTTCCATTATGAACTGTGGAGAATCGGAAGTCTATTTAGTGTTGCTCAGATCGGCCCACTAAAAGCGGACGCTGCGTGAGGTGCTCTATGTGGGCCTATTCCGACCTGCGCTCGTTTCCGTCACTTGGTGTCCGTCACTCGCCCAGATGCCTGTTCTGGACACAGGTCTAGACAATTTGGCCATGACAGGATCCGTGAAACGCAGAATCTTTAACGGCGGACATGGTGACCCAATTTGTTTGACTTGAACCTGAAAGTAAGGCTCTCGATAGTGTGGTCAAGTTAATCGTTCCTTCTCCTCATTTCAGCACATTTCTGCGTCTCTTAGCTCCCAAAATGCCCTCAGACGAGACCCTTTCTGCCGTTGGAAAGGATGAATGTATGGGTTAAAGGTGCCACCTCCAGGATGCGAGTAGCACCGCATCCACTTCTCCAAAGGGTGAGCCTTCACTTCTTTTCACCTCTGTCACGGTACGCATTCTTCCCAACTCGAAGCTCCCACCCCCTCCTTCTGCGTCATCTCTCCGGCTGACACACCTCTTAACGTACGAGTTGATTGGCATTTCATGGAACTTCGCGGTCATGGTTTGGGGAGTAGAGAGTCAATTAGTGATGAGACCGTGTTGTTAAGGTGAGCGGATGAAGCTACTCCTCCAAATGATTTGTCGAGAATAGACTTTCTCTACGCTCTTGTGCACAAATATCAGTCAACGTTCTTCCTGTTTCTCTCGGTTCGAGATCTCCTTTGCACTGACCCCAACTATTCTGGCATTCTTTCCCTCGATGCAATCGCCTAGATGAGGCGGTCTACCTGTCTTTATTATCAAAGAAGCCTCAATATGAGACACCAGTCAGGGGTGGCGTTTAGTTTCCTGATAGCCTTCACAGTCGTGTGGGGCGGTTGCGAGGTCTGTTCTTACACCACTAATCTTTTCCTCCTAGGTCTAAGTCTGCATCTGGCTGCCAAACACACGTGTCAGTGGGCTGTCTCGGATGATGGTTACAAGGGTGACAAGGTAGTCAAGCAATGGAAACTCAACTCAATGTTCATAGACAAAGAGGCGTCGTCCACTACCCTCCCGCCTGAATCCATCTTTACCTACGTGTAAGCAGACCATCGCAGCGGTTGCACTCGAGTCACGCACTCCTCTCGTCAGTCACACGCATTGTCGTCGAGTCGCCACGTGACTGCATTCCAGGCGAGGTGAAAGTGAGCTCCACGTTCATTTCGTCGCCTCCCACCCTTCCTCATCCTCCCACGTGGAAGGCAGTTATTGTTTCCTCGCGGCGGCACCGATGTCATTCGCCTGCCTTCAAGGGAGCAGTTGACCACGCTCTAATCCACATTGCCAGGTAGTCCATCTTCCTGACTGAGTGAGGTGCTACGCCCACTTGTACTTAGAGCACCGTGCCGTGCAGGACGCATTCGCTTGAAGTGGACTTGTTGCTCTCACGTGTTAGCATCTTTAAGGATCGAGGTGCTTCCTGCCCTTCATTCCTTTGCTGTCGCGAACAAAATTGGACCATCGTGAACGCGAGAAAACATGAAGTGGACGGACTTGCAGCCTAAGTAGATGGTGGGGAGATCATCACTGTCTGAGTCGTCGAATACCGCTCTTCTGCGATGGTCGGGCCCTCAGTTAACCCCTCTCGCTCTGTGTCGCCATTGCGATGCGACGACTTATTGGCACGGGACCATGGTTATGCCCAAAGAGCCTGATGGAAAGTCTGTCCCCGTCCAACACGGGTCCACGTAAACGTGGCGACTGGAATGCTTTGAACGAAGTTCGCAATCACAAGCACCGGATTTCTGCCCGCTCAAAGAGGCTAACATTACTGCACGCAGGTCTCCTTCCTAAATTTCTAAGAACATGAGTATCATGCACCGAAATGCGTATCCCTGGAAGTCGTCTCGCTGAGTGTGAAGCACGGCCGGAATATCGGAACGCTAAGTGGCATGATTCCCTGTGAGGGTGGGAGCTAGGCGTCATCGGTCATTTTAAATGACCAGTCGCCGTAACCTTGGATCTACCATTCAGAAATGGCAAAGATATATGGTAGTCTAATTTAATGCATTCGTCAGATGTCATTCAGGGTTTCTTTTTTGTTAATATTCTTTCTCCTAACGATTAAAGTGAAGCCATTATTTCCACCTCAAGGACAAAACCACTTGTGGTTTCGCTTACCATCGCACTTCGTTGTACATGATACTTTCATCAACTTTACCCCTTATTATCACCTTATTCACCTCTTTTTCCTACTTGCCCCCGTCGATACCACCTAGAGCATGTGGTAAATAACCTGCTGACTTCATCGCCTAATAGTTCCTCCATTTTTGTTGGTGGAAGCATGCACAGACAACATTTCATTTCTTCTCTATAGATGCTAGAGCGACTACCGTCCAATGCAGAGGCATGAGAACATGGGTTACTGCAAGTAAAATGAGTCAACAACCATGCCACATGTTTCTGTCAAAATGACAAAGTGGCAAATGAACGGTCTCCTGAATATTTTGGATAAATGACAAGACTAATGTCACCCAAGGCAGTATCGCAACAGACTTCTCATGACATCATCGCGCCGTCAAACTTGTCCTCTTGCACAACCCCTGGATAGCCTTTTTTCCATTTTTCTTCATCTTTCCCTGCCTTCATTATTGTCATTGAGGTCACGCCCCAGCCGCCATGCAACGAGGCAATTAACCCTTGGATTATATGGGTTACAGGACAGAGGCCATTGCAGTGGGCCGTCAGTTTATTCCGCGTCTGTGGGACCATTGAGGTAGTCTTGTTTGAGATTGCAAACACTTTCACAATTCATTCTTTAACTGAATTGGTTCAGGTAGCCGACGCAACCAAAACCGGAAGAACCAATCATCCCGCAGAAGAGCGCCTCTGGGGGAGACCGAGCAGGCCGAGAAGGAGACAGAGGAAGGTACCGACTAGACCTGAATGGAACAAATGGAGTTGCCTAACGCCTCTGGCTTTTCGACGCTAGATGTGGTGCTATATTTGCCACCTGAAATCTTCCTCTTGGAGGCGTGTTATTTGTGCTGTCCATGCTCGAGGTGGCGTGTGGTCAGCGACTAATCCACGATTAGGGCTACGGTCTGTCGTTGACTTCCAGCTAAATTCCTACGTAAATGGGATAAGAGGCAGGGTGGTCTCTGTCCCCACGAGGTCGCTCCTGCACCCCAATTTAGTGCCGGTTTTTCTTTCTCGACAGTGTGCGCCAACTGTGATGTGGGAACCTCTGGACTATTTATGGCGGACAGCATTCTCACCGACCGGTCATTTTCGCCCATCCGGCTATCGTGCAGTTAAAGTTTTGCGTGGCGACTACCGACAATCAATTCCCCCTCGTAAAATCATGGAACGAAGCTTATGGTAGAGGAGCATGAGAACACGGGCTAATGCAACTCAATTGCATAAACGGCTACACCTAATGTGTCTGGAAGAGTGAAAAATTGACTCACAAGCGCCATCTTATGTCTAGAGCAAATGCGACAAGACTAAGGCCAACCAAGGCGATGTCAAAACAGACCTCTCAAACTTGCTTGCTTGCATAACCGTGTGGTAGCCTTATTTCTTTCCAATAGACTTGTTGGAGGCGTCGTTCATGCACACAGGGGCGCCTATATAAGAAGGAGCATGCAGGCTTTGGCGACACGTTGCAGCCTCTCGGAGCTCCGCGAACACAATCTTCGTAGCCATGAATGCTCTCCACGTCTGTTTTCTTGCCTTCCTCTTAACAACTGGTGCAATCTCCCTCACTGAGGGTACTTATGTTTTGAGGATTCGACATGTTCGTTTTTAATACTCACCATTTCTGCGTTTCTTGCAGCTTGTGTTTCACGATGCAGGTTACCACTCGAAAAGGGACCCTGCAAAAACAATTTTTCCGTATGGGGATTTGACCCCGATTGCAAAAAATGTGTTCCATTTACTTCGGCGGCTGCGAGGGGAACGACAACCAGTTCAGCTCCAAAATAAGTTGCCAAATGACATGTGATAAGGAATATATGGACCGCCTCTTGGAGCAATGGGGCGCCTACGAATAAACGTCCTGGTAACACATATGCGAAGCACTTCTTGGCATTCCTACTTAGTGTGCTCACCACAATGCAAAACTTAGTTTTTGCCAATAAAATAATTGTTTTCATGTGCAAGGTTATCAAACTCTTTATTCGCTGATCACATTTCAAGCAAAATGCTGCCTCTTTTTCCTCTGCAAAAAAGGCTATTACGACCAGTTGTCCCATTTCCTACCAAAGTTTCCACTTTTCTAAAAAGTCCAGTTAATGTTATTTGTATTTAGATCTGTGCCGGTTTGTGAAAGACTTTCCTTACCACGCAAAGCTTATTTTTTTATTATGTTGCTTTGCCAACATGTCAGTGATTGGGGATTCTGTTGACTGATGAATTTTACCCTTTCTCTTGTTCCGTTAACGTCTTCAAAGTGCCTACACTCTGTTTATTTTCTCCTACGGTTTCGATTTGCTCACTTCATTCAGGACACTCTTATCAACTGGGGTTTCTATTTTGCTCTTGTCCCAATTAAAAATGGAAGAAGTGGTGTTTTCGACATATTTTGAAGAAAGACAGTCACGTTAAAATTGCCTTCACAGATTTCTTTGTGATGGGTTTTACTGAGAAACGTCGAAAGTTTTATTCGTCCTCCCAGTTGAAGTCGACGAAGCTCCAGCGAAGCGGATCAGCAGAGCACAACACATGACGTTGCAGAGAAGCTCAGGTGCGAATCTCATGCTTGCATTGAAAGAAAACTTATAAACGCATGGCTATGTCGGGAAACTCTGCCTTATGGGAATCCACTTGGGCCAACACATCGGCACCATCTGCGATTCGTTGCATGTGAAACGTAACAAAGTGGATCCACTTTTGGAAAGACTAATTACTGGTGGCGAAAAGTGAACGCTTTTGAACAATGTGAAACGGAAGAGGTCGTGGTTAATACAAGAGTAACCAGGTAAGACGACATCAGAATCAGATATTCTACAAGACAACTAAACAATAAAACAAAGTGTGCACATTCCACAACTCGTGAAAATGAGCGACACAATGGAAGCAGAGTTGTTTGTCACAAAGCAAAGTTATTTTTTGTATATTGACCTGCGTCCGTTGTCATAAACATTGCCCGCCATGCGCTTCTTTTCATTTCCCATGTTGTGCACGAAATTGGCGAACAACGAATCTAAGAAATTTGCACAAGAAAAAGTTGTCACATTGTTAATGATAAACTTTACCCTTTTTCTTGTTCCGTTAACGTCCTCCAAGTGCTTCGACTCTGTCCGATGTGGAATGTTGGAATGCACAATGTTGCAACTAATGGTCTTGAAATGCGCGAATCTACCTCCGTCCATAGAACTTCTCGTTACACTTTCGAATCAGTGAAGGGCACTTTCGGGTGCGTCTCAAATTCATACAATTTACATGTGAATGATTCAGTCATCTTCAGCTCTTACGTGCTGGCCACCTTTCCCGTGTACAACCTACAAATACACACAGATGAACTTACATGCCAAAAGGGCTCCCTCGTTAAGCATCTTGTGGTGAAACGACGCCACCTACTAAAAATACTGTCCTTGGATCAGGGCACTGAGTGCCCTTGACTTTCACGCCGTCTGCTCACAATGCACGGCACGGTGTAAGGCAGGACCACAAAACGCGGATTCTTTGAATTACCGAAAAAAGGATGGATTGTAACACAACCACGCTCTGATGATCTCCATTTTGTCGGCTTATCGTAAAAAAACTTCTCACCAGGGAAGTGAACCTTGGCCTTAGGGAGACTAGTTCCAGTGAATTGAAAGTATTGTTAAATGAGAAGGCTATAGCGTGGGTCGACACCACGATTTTGGAGTTCCCTAAATCCCGCAACTTTTAACACCGATTTTAGTTAAGCCAGACGAGCATAGGCAACGACAGTCCTGGGGACGGAACTCACCCCCATTGGAATTTTCTACTTCAGGGAAGCGATCACATCCCCTTGGTTCATAAAAATAGTCACTTTCACTACAGTAATCAAGGCAAATGACATGCTTTGAACAACTCATTGATGATCTACAAACAAGCGTTGTGACAGACTTACTTTCTTTCTATCTAAGTCCTGTCTCAGTCCCACTGTGTGCTAGTACCGGGCTCTAAAGACAACGTCCTTCTGCGTATTAGTACATTACATAAGCTTTGTCCACCTGCCGGTAGAGCGACTAATAAGTTTGTGAGAACTGCATTGATTATCGCCAGTGTAGTAATTTGTAGGCAAAGTTTCAATCTAGAAGACATGTCAGCCGTGAATAAGACTCATCGACTGACATCCAATCGTAGTTGACTAGTAAGCCTTGGAGGCGACTGGATTACTCGAAGATGACGAATGATCTCCCCTCTCACGTGCCAATTCAGTTTGGGGCAGCCTGAGCTGCGGTCGAAAGAAGATGACTAATGTTTGCGCCTATTAAAGGCACCGTCACGGGACCTACGTCTAATCAGACCAAGCAGACATTGGAAACATGCACCAATTTCCTCCCTTCTTGATACAATCTGGATTTAGTGATGCGAAAAGGCTGTTTGTCGAGAAATCTCTAGAAGAAGCCAGAGGCGATGAAGATTTGGTTTCCACTCTAAGCTTTAACTTACTGCCTCAAGTAGGAGTGTCGATTTCCCTCTGTGTCAACGACGCAAAGACAGCAAGGCTTCTTCGAGGGCAACAACCGTGCAGAAATGTGATCACTGACTTTCTCTGCACAGGTGGCGTGAAGTGAAATAGCGAGCAGCGACTTTCCTTTCATCGCCTCTCAGCACCACTCTCCCCAACCTTATTTGTCCACAAGCCCCTAAACCGTTTTCCGCAGTGGGCCCATTGTCTCGATTTCTCCACTCCGTGCCTAGAGTGGACACTTAACACCAGACAACAAATTCGGCTGGCGTGGCGTGGACTGGTGTTGTGCACTTCAACGTGATTCGATCGTGTTCTCAGTTGTTCTCCTTCGTTGTCTCAGTTCCGCCGTTTCCCCCACCGCCTCCTTCTGCGACGCTCAAAACTCTCTCGCATGTATTTACTAGGCAAGCTGCAGCAGTGTGAGTGTAGGACGCTCGTTTTGTTCGAATTCTCACTTGGTCTTAACTCTACGACTCCTCCTCCTTACTCCGTGGCGAGCCCCTATATTCTGACGCATCGTATGATCCACCTGAAACACCAAGTCAATTGAACGAAATTGTCACACGAAACTTCTGGTATGCCGCACTCTCGCCGTCCACTGCACGGCCAGACTCGCAAGTCTTTCGACCCTCATCCTCGACGTTACCTCGTCCGAATGAGGCTGAATGGAGACGAGGAGGTGAGTGCATAGGAGCTGATAATCTGAGGCGCTCGGTATGAAGAAGGCAGCTTTGGTGAAGTAGTAAAAAGAGTTAGCAGTTTTAATGAAATAGGCATAATTCTTCTCTCGTGTACCCAAGGGTTCATTTGTCGACTGTGACGTGGCAAATGTCATGTGTCATATAGGAAATGCTCTACGTCCGCAGAAATCCACGCGTTTAGCCGACATCAGCACGTGCTGTCATGACGCCTACTTCCCATATCCACTGGCGAGGCCCGCTCTACTCCGCCTCCTGTTCCATTGGCTCAAGCAGCCGATACACTCTTCTCCCCACTTTCTGCACTGCTACGTCATCTCCGCCAGTGAAGCCGTAAAGGTGTGAGTGGTTCGACCTGTTCCGCCTCCTCTCCACCGGATAATTGTATGCAGGCAACTGACTTGACTTGTTCATCGTGCAGGGGAGGCTACTGCACGGCAAACGAGGCAGAAAATGCATTTATGGCTGACTTGTGCAGAAACAACCGTCTTCTCGGCCTGGTGGGTCAATTCGTCGGCTTTCGTGAGATAAATTCAGATATGCATCGTAAACCTCGTTCATGCAAAGTGGTAATAGCGTCTCAAGAAAATTCAATTGTCCAAAGGGAAGATCAAGCTCAAAGATGATTTAAATTCACCCTCCCGCAGGGCACTGTACACGAGCTGGCCACCTAGAATGCTACATGGAGAGTGCGCAGAACAGGTCGAACAAGTCACACAACTTTACATTTTCATTGGCACCAAACGCGTCTATCCTCACTGAATGTGGCTTGTCTCTTACTGGCTCTAAGGAAGTGGGAAAAAGAAAGTCCGGCTGGCTGGAGCCCATAGAAGAGGAGACGAAGTAGATCAGAAATCGACAGTGGATCACGAAAGTAGCCCCCATTGACATCGACAAGGGCGATATGGGACGTCGCTTCCAAAAAGGTCTATCGCTCTGTGCTAACAGGATCTTTAGAAGACGAGAACTTCTCCTTCCGTCCCTTTATCTCCTTTTAGATCGTTCCATTTTTTCGACCTCGCACTCCCATCTAAACACTTTGTATTTCCCACACTACTCCACTCCAGCAACATGCTCTTGGCAATGGAAGACGAGGGATAAAGAAAGTCGTGGTACAAAAAACTCTGCTTTCCATCCTTCCAATTTATAACCTCACTTCAGATCAGCGAGGTGTAGTCACCTTCTTTCTCAAAATAACCGCCGAACTCCCTCTCGGGGTGTGGCGGGCAGGAAATGAGTAGTATATTAAGACTAAGTGTGAAAAGAAGGCAAGCCACGTTTGTTACGACGAGCTCTTCTCGCTCACCGATAGTAGCAGGGTTTAAACTTCGATGTGAGCGTGGTGGCCTTGGGAGGAGATTTTATGAGGTGGGAAGGAAAAGAGAGAGGGTAGAGGTGGGAGAAATTGTGATGAGGAGTGGCGGAAGAGGAGGCTGATTTAAAAAAAGTACGTGGAGAAGCGCGTTGAAGATACGTCGTCAGAAGGAGAAAACACTTGTCCTGTCCATTGTCTCTTACCAGAGATCGCTCACAAACGCTTTTAATCATTGCGCTCTCATAATTCGTACCTCGGAAGTGTCAAATTTTATGCTGCTGACTTGAATGGTCACGATGGTGTGAGGACATCATTGCAAAACTGAACAAGTAGGGGAGGCGGGAAAGGGCGCAGGTGAGGAGTGAGAGGAGGAATGATACGAGGAGGAAATGCACAAGAGATGACAGTGGCTGTGTTGTGTAATGTCGTGAGCAACGATTGGGATTGAGTATTCTCATTTGCATGCCCATTCATGTAAGCTCTGGAGAATAGGTGGAGGATCTGGCAGTGTGCACAGTGGAAAGTACATTTCGAGCCACACATTGTGCCGATAATGTGGTTGACCCGCGCGCGTGTTGTTGTAGTGGAGCAGGCGGATGGGACAAAATAGAAACGTTCTTCGGATTAAAGAGATGGTGAGCAAAGCGGTGTTGTCAATTAGAAAATGAAGATATGAAGGAGAGCCCAGGTGGATGCTTGTTGGTGTCGACACACGCATTGTCTGACCACGTTCATGGGGCTGAGATGAGGAAAATGAGGTGGGCGATCACGGGACCAGCCAAAATCACCGACGACTTACTCATTATCTGACACCTCTGATGTCTTTCCTCATGCAGCTTAACCCTGAGACTGGACAAGTGACGCTACATAAGCTAACCCCCCTCCCCTCCCCGCCCTTGCCTTCCCTCTCCTTGCCTTCCTCTTGACCCGCATCCCCCCGCCTTGCCTTCCCATCTTTATCATGCTACCCAGACACACGGTGCCCAATGGCAGGCTACCTCCGCTCATCTCTACTTCGAGATGGTGCACTCGGTCACAGTCTTGGTGCCCTCCCACACCGCATGCTCGGCCAACTCATCCAGCAACAAGAGACGGACAGTTGTCTGAATCTCTCTGCCTGTGATAGTAGATCTCTTCTTGTAGTGAGCCAGACGGCCCGACTCAGCATCGGCGATAAGCTCGAAGATGTCGTTTACAAAAGAGTTCATAATCGTCATGGCCTTTGAGGAAATGCCCGTATCGGGGTGCACCTGACGTAAAACTTTGAATGTGCAGATAGTGCAACTCTCCTTCCTCCTTCTCCTCCTCTTCTTTACTTTGTCCGTCCTCAGCACATCCAATTTCGGCGTCTTTTTGACACCTTCTTGACGTACACAACTTTGGCAGCCATGTCGTAGTCGCAGTCGTATTCGTCGCAACAGCGAGAGCGCCATAAGGCACATTGCCGCTCAAGGCAGCCCAACCTACTACCCAGTAGCGAGAGGGACGACCCTCCTCCTCCGCCTCCTTTATTCGATGGTGATGTTGAGAATACTATTGGTGGTGACGCTCGTTTCTTCTTTACTATCAGATTAATCTACGAAGAGAAGGATCGCTGCCTGGGCCAATCTCGCATCATAAACATTGCAAAAGTAATTGTGGATAGCGAAGAGGCCCTGAGAAACACTTTCATTTACGCAATTATCCCCGCAACCTACCTACGTACTCAGTTAATTCCAATGACAACACGATCTACTATGTCCATAGGGCAATTCGCCCGCTCAGAAGTCTATAAAAATATGATAAACATACTTGGCAGCACACGCTACATGTAGAAGAAGAGTGAATCGAGCAAAATGGGTTATAAACGGCCTACTACGCTGTCCAATGCGTAGGTGAGCAATAAGGCGTGAGTGGACGGTGGGTAAAGAGCTTCTAAGGAATTCATTTCCTGGGCACTCGTGAGGTCGCAATGACTTTTGATGGTGTAGGCAAGAAGTTTCCACACCACATTGATTTGCATCATCTCATACGCTAATCGTAACTTAGGCCAACGCACAAAGAGCTGCCTTCAGTAGCTTCCACGTTTGCCTGTCTTTCCCATCAGGAGGGGTGGGAAGTGCCCAAGCGGATTACTCTTCAAACCCAACCATTACGCCTGGCGATACTGTCCCTATTCCGCCCCCCCTTGCCCCGCGTTCGCCCCTTTACCAGCTAAGCCATTCACATCGACAATTAACTCACTTGCTACCAACGAAAGAGGGGGCCGGGGTTAGAGTCGTAACGGATGAGAGCCCCATTATGAGAGAAGTCGCTTGTGTCATCCGATTTACTGAATCCCCAATTGTTGGTATTTCACACTTAATTAGGTGCTACAGGTAGATTTCTTCGAGTTTTGTTTAATCATATTGCATCTAAACCCTTTTTAGTAGTTCTGAACTCACAATTTCTCATGATCTGGCAGATATCCTCGCCGGTGTCGTCAAAGATTGTCTGGTTGACACGATTCTAGGTGCAGCGAACCCGAAACTTGCTGTGGTTGAGGCAGAGGAGAAGGGTTAACCCACGTTAAATATGCCTCAATTCAAAGACCACCTCCACCTCCACCACCACCACCACCACCACCACCCACTGGAAAAGGCGTCCAGTTCAGCTCATCCCAGCAAACAAGCTGTCAGAGTAGTAGACTGTCTAGTTGTGAAGACTATTCTCCAAATGCCCCCAACATAGTCAAATTAAGCGGTGTGGAAATCTGCCAATTTGTAATTATTTCGCCTTTATAAATCCCCTTTTGCTTGACTCAATTCATCTGCTATTCTGATCCGCAGAAAATTCATTATTACGTTGTCATTGCCTACCCTCCTCCCTCCCTTCCTCCATCTACTCTCAGGTGACCGGACGGCAGTCCCGACAAGTGAAAATTTTTTACCAACTTCGTGCCAACGTGACCTGAACAATGACACTCTCGAACCCTTCTTGAGGTGGATTTCACTCCCTTACCAAGCGCTTCCAATTGCTCTTGGAACATGGAATGTTAGGTCTGCTTCTTGCTTTCATCCTCAATCGTGCTCAAAAGGAAAGGATATATGGGGATATTCTCAAGCACCCAAGTTTCATCCTCTTATTTCTCTTCTGCCAAACGTTCTACGGTTTTCTGTTCCAAGTTGCGCTGTCTTCGACTTTTGCATTTTGACATTGCAGCTGGCTTGGAGGCAGTACACTACAGTACTCTTAAAGAGAACAGCTCATTGTGAAGGGTAGGATGGCGGCGAGGGAACTTGAAGTTCCAAGATCTAGATTGAGCCAAATAGACAGACGTTCTCGCCTAGGGCATTCAGGACGTAAGGGGTTAGGGGGGTATGATTGGTGTCGATATCAAAATACTCTGCCCATGATGTAAGTGAAATCTATTGTCGACTCTTACGAGGAGGCATTTGATCCTCTTTTGACCGGTAGATTTGTCCCTCAGCCCTCAGTCCTCGGCCCTCATCCGCAAAACACACATTCGCACTTGACATTTGGTATGTTTTATCGTCATTCCACTCCCTTTCATTAATCTACCATTTTGGTATCACCACATTTCACTCGTTAAGACGGGAGATTGTTTCTGTCCATACAATCCTGATTGGATTATTTCTCGTTCTAGCACTTATCAATTTATCCCGGATTTTGGAAGGATACGCGTAAAGTAGCCCTGCTCTTGGAAAACACATCCTCCCGTGATTATGCACGCCTCGTGTCCATCGTCTCGCCTAGTCCCCTGCTTTAAACCCTCTTGATTATACTTGGCAATTTGTTCATCAACGGTGGTATACACTGATTGGCTAAGTGCCCACCTTCCTTCGCAAACCTATCTTTTTTAACTATTCGTCATTTTAAAGGTCACCGACTTGTCAAACACTACATCAGCCCGTTTGCCAAGGTGATTTGGATTAATGTGTCCTCTCAGAGGCTTCTTTCACTTATTAGTTCACCCATTTGTTCATCCTGTATTTATGCCTCCGTTCATTTACCTCAGATTCTAGAAATTAAAAGTCTTGTTTTAACGCCGAAGACCTGCAGACCCCCATTTTCACCATGCCCCTTCGTCGTTTTGAGCTTTTGTCCTCTCCGCTCATATGTGGTTGGTTTAGCTTGTGGATGCTCCACTTGCCAACCTTTAAACAATTCTATGCCCTCCCTTTTTGGCATCCACACAACGTTATCGACAGTTCACCAGACTGTGGTTGGAGATAGATTTTGGTCTTCAATTCCTTTGTTCGCACGATCTTAATAAATGGCGTTTGCCTTTCATACGACCTTCCCTTTGCATTGCGTTGTCCTGGGGACCGTATCCGGGCCGTCGAGGTAATCCCTGATCCGCTACCACGCTCCCGACTCCTGACAACGACTTCAATGCATATTTTGTGGTCTTGAAAAGCTCGTACGGTGCCAGTTTACCCTGGTTTTTGTATCGGCGTCTCGGAAGTGGAGGGGTCGTTGACCACACAATCACGCATAGCACTAGTGGCCTCTCGGGAGCTTGCTGGAGAGGATTTATCTTTCCTTGGGTACGTTTCTTCGGTTACTCGCTGCTACTCCTCGCCTTTGCCTCTTAATCGACTTCTCAACCATTCTGTAGTGTTCCTACGCTAGCGCACACCTTAGGAAGGCTGCTTATGCTTATCTCCCTGTTCCGCCTCCACGCACCTGAGACTTGTCAATCTCCCGATCATTCAACCTTCCATAACCGATCTGCGAATTCGTCGCTGATCTGTGCCGCAGATCTCTTCCAATGTTGTCGCCAATCGCAGAGTCTGGGGAGAATGTTATTTACTGCGACACCAATACACAATTAGTCTTTTTCCTCGTTTGTTGCAGCTTATAGCAGTAGGAGTAGCAGTGGTACGGATGTTCGACAGTGGCAAGTCGTTGCTTTGGCCACTTGGGAAACGTGAGTTCGAGGCGTGAAGGCGGAGGGGACAGAAGGCACTAGAGGTTCAGCCAGAGAGGTGATGTGGACTTTGCATCGCCGTCTGTTCACGAGGGGAAATGCTCGCTCGTTGCAGGTGGTCGTCCTTCCCACTGCTCGTCGTTGGGGACTGTTGTTGATCTTCGTGTTCGTGTGGCCTCATTCTAACCGGAATGGAGTGTCTGTGTCTCGGGTTGTGTGTGTGTGTGTGTGTGTGTGTGTGGATTTGAATTTGCTCGTCGACCTGGTCTGAGCAGTCTGCTGGTGAGTGGCCCGGATGAAGACGATTGACTTGGATGGAGGTGACGTAGTGAGGTAGCAATGGGGAAGACGTGGATTGTAACCCTCAAATTGGTGATCACTCTTTTCGTGAGATCGGAAGAAGGAGACTAAATGGAGAAAGAGTGCGGTGTGTGTGTGTGTGTATGTGTGTGTGGTTTGGGGATGTTTGGGGATGAGGCGTTGAGTTGTGCACGACTGGGATTAAGCGGGTCGAGTTTAGACAGAACGAGAGCGATATCTAACACGAATGATGTTGAAATAACCTTTAGGTTGGCCTGATGACAATGACCGAGGCTTTCTTTCACTTGAATGAATGAGTAGTGGTGCCTGTTCGAAGCATACTGTTGTGGACGAGGAGATTGGTATTCAATCAAGAGAGCTGAGAGCCTGGAGGGAAAGCAGGATGGGGCCTGAGGTGTGAAACCCCTTTGTTCGGGGAAAGGCGTTTCGGCGCCTGATTAGGCTGCGGTAGCGATAGACTGTAATAGTCGACAAATGCATTCCTGTGCCGATCTATTCATTGCTTTTCTGTTGTCCCTTAGACTTACTTCATCGTCAGCACCACAGAAAAGGCTGGGATTTGAGTACGGAGCGCTCGAATAGCGAATAATATTTCGTGCGTAGCCAAGCGACGCCCCATTTGACTGAGAATTGCAGGACACCGTAGTGGAAATAAGACGCAAATGTGGACAATTGACAACTGAAAATCTGTTCCGTCTTTCCTTGCCATGAAGGTGGTCCTGTCACTCGATTGTGGCCTATTTGTGATAATTTCGTTATTTCCTCACGTTAACCGTGAGTCAATATTTGGGATAGACTGGTTTTCAGGGCGCTATTTGCAAAGCTTAGACACAAAATTATTTCATGGTGACCGGAATTCCAACACCTTCTTTGTTAGACTTCCCATCAGCGGCCGCGTCTTAACCCTAATTAACTTGGGAGATGGGAAGGGAGTTGTTAGAGGGGAACCAGGGAAAGATGGAGTTGTGAATAAAATGGGGTTGGAAATAGGCAAGAACTTCTCGGGCTGTTTAAATGGGTAATCTGGTCTACGAAGTGAAAGAGGGAGAGAGCGGCGGCTTGTTGTTGGGAAGGCCAGAGGGCTGGAGGTACGGCTCTGCAGTGAGCACATTAAGGCCTTATCTTCCTATAGACGCATTGGTACACTCTACGAATTGAGCAACTTGGGTAATGAATGAGCGCAGCGGAAGCATAAACACCACCAGACGAAGTGTCCACACGTCCGGTTATGGTTTGATAATATGCAACGTTAATACTCATATTTCCGTGTCGTTGTGATGTGCTCGGCATTCAGATGGACCGCTTTTTGATTACAGAATGCCGTGGTCCTACAGATTGCCTTGTACCTAATTTTTCCTAAATGCCTGTGCATTTGGTATGCGAAACCGCCAACAGGTAAATGTTTTCCCGTCTTTCAACAAGGGAGGCCCAAACCTATATAGTTATGCGCATATAAGTGGATATCTGCTGTTTTTACTGTTGGCAACGTTCTTCTTGATATGGCACAATTCGCCTCTATCACCCTTCTTACAACCGCATTCTGATTAATAATGCCGCCTTTACTGGACTTGGGTAGAACCCTCTTCTCGCCGTAGCACCCCCTGGCAATATTACCACCGGAAACCCGTGCCGGCCGTACCCTTGCGGGAACTGCCACAAAATCTCCTTCGATAGTCCTTATTGACTCAGCCTCCTGGTGTCTTTTCATGACTGACACGTTTAATTGTTGCTCTTATACGGTGTTTAACCAACGGAGTGCCTGGTTGAGGTGGTGGTTTCGAGTCTATTTGAAAGAAGGCTTTTGGTGCTCCATATTTCATTAATAGACACGTCTCTCACCTTGCCTCCTGTAGGTCCACTGGCTAGTGCTCTCCGGCTGGTTGTAATGGTCGGCGTTGTAATTGCCACTTGGGACCTCATATCGCTGCCTTCTCAACCAACGTGGCCATGCTGAGTGTGACATCGGGTGGCATCGGAGGGAGCATTTGTGTATATCGGAGACGCTTTCCAGGCTGTAGTGTTTCAAGTACAATTCCTCTATTCACTTTACATCTGGGCGGTCGGACTTGGCCAAGTGGTCGTGCTCCTTTATTAGTGACATTGCTTTATTTGGGCCAACTACTTTTCCCGATCGTGAAAGCCATTTCCTGGGTGGGTTTTGTCACTTCTTCCCATATATCCTCCACATTAACTGCGCCTTATCCTCTACCCCAGTAGAACGTGAACCGATTTTTGAATTCACTTATGTGAATTCTCCTCCAATAATTCCCTTCGTTTGTTCACCACATTTTCTGACGTCTCTCTGTGAAAGTACCATTTTTACCTGAGATCGGAGAGGAATTCTAACCTTAATCAGTAATGGGAAATATCTTTTCCGTACCTTTAATTATAAAGGCCACTTTTGACTTAATACCAACTCCTTCGCCAACTTATCTGTCATTGCAACCTCCTAGGGTGCTTTTTTTGCGTTGGCAAACCTAGCCCATTCGGCTAATATCACTTATTACTATCCATTCAACAAGAATTGGAGGTGAATGGGTGCCTCTACCGCTTCTGTTGCTGCCGTTATGTGTACTTGCATCTACCTCGACTTGTATGATTCCCTGGCCAGCAATAAACACTTCATTTTCGCTCGTCTCTGTACTTACCAACTTATTCACTCGCTAGCATTGCAACCGGCCAAGAATTGGTTGTTAGTCTTCAAAGGGTGGAATTCATTTTGTCTCAGCCACATCGAAAACGAGAGGAGTCGAATACGATAATTTACAAGTTGGTAGTCTACGTATTCTCAGTAGCGTCCCAAGAAAGAGAACAACTTTTGTGTAGAGGTGATGATATGAAAGGAGGAGAGGAGCTGTTCTTTTAGTCACATAAAAAATAGTCAAGGCAATCTGGTTAACTCACACTTTCATGACCATCGACATTTCAGCTCCCCACATCTGAAGTGGTCATTTTTAGGCTTTCAAAAAGTGGAATTCTCCCCATGTCACATGTTGTTCACCCTTGCGCACACCTTTACCTTGGACACGGTGTGTGTTTCTCCACTTCTTCACGAGTTAACAGGAGAGACCCTGTTAATCAATTATCGGTACTTTATGCCTTGCAGTGGTCTGCGACCCCGAGTTTCCACAATTCCGTGACTTCCTACTCCTGAACGGAAGTGCATGACTGAAAGCCCTGGATGCACAAATTTCCTGTCAGTGTTCATGGTTGAATTTCTACCTATTGTTATAGGAAATGAATGCAATGGGGGTAATAGCCGTTGTGATTAACTTTTACACATTACGAGGCCCAAGGCGGGACCGATAGCTCAGTTCCTTCTTCACAACGATTGTTATTCTTCTCGAATGAGCATAAGTGTTTCCTGGACACCGCAATTCCCCCATTTGACATCATTTGTTTACCACGATTTTATCAGGCATGGTGAAAAGAACAATCTTAAGTCCATAGAATTTTAACATAATGACAAAACAAGTAACCTGATCCAGGCCGTGGAATGCGTTTATTCGTTCCCCAGTGGATTACGAGATATGCCTTGAAATGGAACAAATTTCTATTTTTGGAACCAGATTCAGTTGACAGCTTCCATTTCTGACATTACAGATTATTTCGTTTGAATCATCTATCCATCTCCTCTCTTTCAGCCTCATCTCCTAGTAATAGTCGTTGTAGGCAAGTAGGTTGAGTGTCGCCCCAGCTAACGACGATTAGGTGACGAGGTACTTCACAAAACATCGGGAAAGAGCACTTAGAATGGTGGAAATCTGATGGCGGAAGCTCCACGATGGAGAAGGCGACGAACTACGGGTTACTTTATGTATTCTTCAGAGGCTTAATGACGATGATTACGCATGTCAACTTCCATCACTCTTCTTGAAACATGTCACTGTGGGCAAATTCCGAGAAATCATAGCAAACGGTGAGCAATGCGGTGGTGATGAGTAAGGCGGCATGACGGCGAAGGCATCGCCAATACATATTTGATGCTGGAGAAGCATCAAGGCACCTCGCGCGCAATACCCTGTTTATTTTAGCTTCAAGCATTTTCCTTCTCCTGCAATCACAAAACGCGCTTCCTGTCACATTAGGTTAGCTCAAGCCTGCCTCTCACACTCGTCCTGAGCCTTCTTCTCTGCCTCGCATTGAACACACTGCATGTCATGCCGTTACTGCGGCAGTGGCTCAGACGACTCGGAAACTAGAGGAAGACCTGTGTGAGCTGCGCAAACCTCTAAAACGCGACCAAATAAGTGTGGATGCAGAGCAGGAAGATGACGTGAAGTAAACTTTGCCCAGGGGAGATGAAAAGGAAGAGAACTGAGGCCATGTGTCCGACAAGGCAAATAGAAGGAGAAAGTGCTTATGTCAGTCGAATGGCGTAGATGGAGGAGAAGGATTAATCGCGAGGTTCGTACAGCCTTCTAAAACTCGAGACTCTTGAATGCCAACCCCATTGTGTTTATTGCAATCTAATAGCATCCACTGGATTTTCCACTCCTTCTTGACAGACTCTTCAATCCCTTGTGGCTTACACCTCTCCTTAATCAGTGTGTGGTTCAAAGTCAGTTGCTTTGTGTTGCAACGAGAAGAAGGAGGGATCAGGACAATCGCGTGCATCTTATTGAATCGCAAGCAATTATTCAGAGTCTGTTTCACGATTTACGACGTACTCTGCCGCCATGACACCCGTGAGCGGACCCTCGAGGCTCGCAAAACACATTCACTTGGTTAATTCGTCTTCACTCGGGGCCTCCATTCGAAATGCACAACAAGCGTTATATATGGAGGTGTGTGTTTGTGTGTCTTTCTTCCATGGATCCATCCACATCGTGAATGGCAACAAAAAGTGTTCCCAACCCAATGGAACACAGCTTGACGCATTTTAGCTTCAACTGCGGGACCCCAACGTGCGTGCGCACCATGGGATGCACTTTGGCTGCTGGTCCATTTGACGCCTACAAGGCGCGGGACACCAGAGTGCGCCAACGAAACAGTACAGTGGCAAGTCATCTCAATCCCGAGATGAGGTCTGTGTGTTTGCTCCACTCAACAAACTAAATGCACAAAAAAAAGTACATTCCTGCAAAATAAATTGATGGAATGGCGACAATGGTTTAAGTTTGCCGCTTTTAGTGCCTCATATAGGTCTTGTCTCCGTGGCTGTGGTGATGGCGTGCTCGCTGCTGTGTTGCGCTTTCCTCGTCTGGTATCGAATGAAACACTTACAACCAGTGGTTTTCAAGCATGTAATCATCAGAAACTCACCACTGTACACTTCGGGTGCTCCCGGTGAAGTTTGTAGATTATCAACCGCCTGAAGTCTCATTGGTACCCGAGCCGCAATCTCTCTTGCGTACCTGCAGGAAGTTATTTTATGAACCAAGGGGATGTGATCGCTTCCCTGAAGTAGAAAATTCCAATGGGGGTGAGTTCCGTCCCCAGGACTGTCGTTGCCTATGCTCGTCTGGCTTAACTAAAATCGGTGTTAAAAGTTGCGGATTTAGGGAACTCCAAAATCGTGGTGTCGACCCACGCTATAGCCTTCTCATTTAACAATACTTTCAATTCACTGGAACTAGTCTCCCTAAGGCCAAGGTTCACTTCCCTGGTGAGAAGTTTTTTACGATATGCCGACAAAATGGAGATCATCAGAGCGTGGTTGTGTTACAATCCATCCTTTTTCGGTAATTCAAAGAATCCGCATTTTGTGGTCCTGCCTTACACCGTGCCGTGCATTGTGAGCAGACGGCGTGAAAGTCAAGGGCACTCAGTGCCCTGATCCAAGGACAGTATTTTTAGTAGGTGGCGTCGTTTCACCACAAGATGCTTAACGAGGGAGCCCTTTTGGCATGTAAGTTCATCTGTGTGTATTTGTAGGTTGTACACGGGAAAGGTGGCCAGCACGTAAGAGCTGAAGATGACTGAATCATTCACATGTAAATTGTATGAATTTGAGACGCACCCGAAAGTGCCCTTCACTGATTCGAAAGTGTAACGAGAAGTTCTATGGACGGAGGTAGATTCGCGCATTTCAAGACCATTAGTTGCAACATTGTGCATTCCAACATTCCACATCGGACAGAGTCGAAGCACTTGGAGGACGTTAACGGAACAAGAAAAAGGGTAAAGTTTATCATTAACAATGTGACAACTTTTTCTTGTGCAAATTTCTTAGATTCGTTGTTCGCCAATTTCGTGCACAACATGGGAAATGAAAAGAAGCGCATGGCGGGCAATGTTTATGACAACGGACGCAGGTCAATATACAAAAAATAACTTTGCTTTGTGACAAACAAACTCTGCTTCCATTTGTGTCGCTCATTTTCACGAGTTGTGGAATGTGCACACTTTGTTTTATTGTTTTAGTTGTCTTGTAGAATATCTGATTCTGATGTCGTCTTACCTGGTTACTCTTGTATTAACCACGACCTCTTCCGTTTCACATTGTTCAAAAGCGTTCACTTTTCGCCACCAGTAATTAGTCTTTCCAAAAGTGGATCCACTTTGTTACGTTTCACATGCAACGAATCGCAGATGGTGCCGATGTGTTGGCCCAAGTGGATTCCCATAAGGCAGAGTTTCCCGACATAGCCATGCGTTTATAAGTTTTCTTTCAATGCAAGCATGAGATTCGCACCTGAGCTTCTCTGCAACGTCATGTGTTGTGCTCTGCTGATCCGCTTCGCTGGAGCTTCGTCGACTTCAACTGGGAGGACGAATAAAACTTTCGACGTTTCTCAGTAAAACCCATCACAAAGAAATCTGTGAAGGCAATTTTAACGTGACTGTCTTTCTTCAAAATATGTCGAAAACACCACTTCTTCCATTTTTAATTGGGACAAGAGCAAAATAGAAACCCCAGTTGATAAGAGTGTCCTGAATGAAGTGAGCAAATCGAAACCGTAGGAGAAAATAAACAGAGTGTAGGCACTTTGAAGACGTTAACGGAACAAGAGAAAGGGTAAAATTCATCAGTCAACAGAATCCCCAATCACTGACATGTTGGCAAAGCAACATAATAAAAAAAAATAAGCTTTTGCGTGGTAAGGAAAGTCTTTCACAACCGGCACAGATCTAAATACAAATAACATTAACTGGACTTTTTAGAAAAGTGGAAACTTTGGTAGGAAATGGGACAACTGGTCGTAATAGCCTTTTTTGCAGAGGAAAAGAGGCAGCATTTTGCTTGAAATGTGATCAGCGAATAAAGAGTTTGATAACCTTGCACATGAAAACAATTATTTTATTGGCAAAAACTAAGTTTTGCATTGTGGTGAGCACACTAAGTAGGAATGCCAAGAAGTGCTTCGCATATGTGTTACCAGGACGTTTATTCGTAGGCGCCCCATTGCTCCAAGAGGCGGTCCATATATTCCTTATCACATGTCATTTGGCAACTTATTTTGGAGCTGAACTGGTTGTCGTTCCCCTCGCAGCCGCCGAAGTAAATGGAACACATTTTTTTGCAATCGGGGTCAAATCCCCATACGGAAAAATTGTTTTTGCAGGGTCCCTTTTCGAGTGGTAACCTGCATCGTGAAACACAAGCTGCAAGAAACGCAGAAATGGTGAGTATTAAAAACGAACATGTCGAATCCTCAAAAACATAAGTACCCTCAGTGAGGGAGATTGCACCAGTTGTTAAGAGGAAGGCAAGAAAACAGACGTGGAGAGCATTCATGGCTACGAAGATTGTGTTCGCGGAGCTCCGAGAGGCTTGCAACGTGTCGCCAAAAGCCTGCATGCTCCTTCTTATATAGGCGCCCCTGTGTGCAT
Organism: Dipylidium caninum; assembly: GCA_017562135.1. Taxonomy (NCBI): domain Eukaryota; kingdom Metazoa; phylum Platyhelminthes; class Cestoda; order Cyclophyllidea; family Dipylidiidae; genus Dipylidium; species Dipylidium caninum. The sequence goes on along the minus strand of QEYB01001410.1, from coordinate 3,982 downwards.
GAACGACGCCTCCAACAAGTCTATTGGAAAGAAATAAGGCTACCACACGGTTATGCAAGCAAGCAAGTTTGAGAGGTCTGTTTTGACATCGCCTTGGTTGGCCTTAGTCTTGTCGCATTTGCTCTAGACATAAGATGGCGCTTGTGAGTCAATTTTTCACTCTTCCAGACACATTAGGTGTAGCCGTTTTATGCAATTGAGTTGCATTAGCCCGTGTTCTCATGCTTCCTCTACCATAAGCTTCGTTCCATGATTTTACGAGGGGAATTGATTGTCGGTAGTCGCCACGCAAAACTTTAACTGCACGATAGCCGGATGGGCGAAAATGACCGGTCGGTGAGAATGCTGTCCGCCATAAATAGTCCAGAGGTTCCCACATCACAGTTGGCGCACACTGTCGAGAAAGAAAAACCGGCACTAAATTGGGGGTGCAGGAGCGACCTCGTGGGGACAGAGACCACCCTGCCTCTTATCCCATTTACGTAGGAATTTAGCTGGAAGTCAACGACAGACCGTAGCCCTAATCGTGGATTAGTCGCTGACCACACGCCACCTCGAGCATGGACAGCACAAATAACACGCCTCCAAGAGGAAGATTTTCAGGTGGCAAATATAGCACCACATCTAGCGTCGAAAAGCCAGAGGCGTTAGGCAACTCCATTTGTTCCATTCAGGTCTAGTCGGTACCTTCCTCTGTCTCCTTCTCGGCCTGCTCGGTCTCCCCCAGAGGCGCTCTTCTGCGGGATGATTGGTTCTTCCGGTTTTGGTTGCGTCGGCTACCTGAACCAATTCAGTTAAAGAATGAATTGTGAAAGTGTTTGCAATCTCAAACAAGACTACCTCAATGGTCCCACAGACGCGGAATAAACTGACGGCCCACTTGCAATGGCCTCTGTCCTGTAACCCATATAATCAAGGGTTAATTGCCTCCGTTGCATGGCGGCTGGGGCGTGACCTCAATGACAATAATGAAGCAGGGAAAGATGAAGAAAAAATGGAAAAAAGGCTATCCAGGGGTTGTGCAAGAGGACAAGTTTGACGGCGCTCGATGATGTCATGAGAAGTCTGTTGCGATACTGCCTTGGGGTGACATTAGTCTTGTCATTTATCCAAAATATTCAGGGAGACCGTTCATTTGCCACTTTGTCATTTTGACAGAAACATGTGGCATGGTTGTTGACTCATTTTACTTGCCAGTAACCCATTGTTCTCATGCCTTCTGCATTGGACGGTAAGTCGCCTTCTAGCATCTATAGAGAAGAGAAAATATGAAATGTTGTCTGTGCATGCTTCCACCAACAAAAAATGGAGGAACTATTAGGCGATGAAGTCAGCAGGTTATTTACCACATGCTCTAGGGTATCGACGGGGGCAAGTAGGAAAAAAGAGACGTGAATAATGGGGGCGGTGATAATAAGGGTAAAGTTGATGAAAGTATCATGAATACAACGAAGTGCGATGGTAAGGCGAAACCACAAGTGGTCCTTTGTCCTTGAGGTGGAAATACTATTGGCTTCACTTTAATCGTTAGGAGAAAGCCCAAATATTAACAAAAAGAAAAAACCCCTGAACTGACAATAATCTGACGAATGCATTAAATTAGACTACCATATATATCTTTTGCCATTTCTGAATGGTAGATCCAAGGTTACGGCGACTGGTCATTTAAAATGACCGATGACGCCTAGCTCCCCACCCTCAACAGGGAATCATGCCACTTAGCGTTCCGATATTCGGCCGTGCTATTCAACTCTAGCGAGTACGACTTCCAGGGATAACGCATTTCGTGCATGATACTCATGTTCTTAGAAATTTTAGGAAGGAGACCTGCGTGCAGTAATGTTAGCCTCTTTGAAGCGGGCAGAAATCCGGTGCTTGTGATTGCGAACTTCGGTTCAAAGCATTCCAGTCGCCACGTTTACGTGGACCCGTACCGATTGGACGAGGGACAGACTTTCCATCAGGCTCTTGGGCATAACCATGGTCCCGTGCCAAATAAGTCGTCGCATCGCAATGGCGACACAGAGCGTGAGAGGGGATAAATAACTGAGGGCCCGACCATCGCAGAAGAGCGGTATTCGACGACTCTAGACACTGATGATCTCCCCACCATCTACTACTTAGGCTGCCAAGTCCGTCCCACTTTCATGTTGTTTCTCGCGTTCACGATGTCCAATTTTGTTCGCTGACAGCAAAGGAATGAAGGGCAGTGAAAGAACCCACCTCGATCCTTAAAGATTGCTAACACGTGAGAGCAACAAGTCCACTTCAAAGCGAATGCGTCCTTTGCACGGGCACGGTGCTCTAAGTACAAGTGGGCGTAGCACCTCACTCATGTCAGGAAGATGGACTACCTGCAATGTGGATTAGAAGCGTGGTTCAACTGCTCCCTTGAAGGCAGGCGAATGACATCAAGGTGCCGCCCGCGAGGAAACAATAAAACTGGCCTTCCACGTGGGAGGATGGAGGAAGGGTGGAGGCGACGAAAAAAAATGAACGTGGAGCTCACTTTCACCTCGCCTGGAATGCAGTCACGTGGCGACTCGACGACAATGCGATGTAGTGTGACTGACGAGATCGTGCGTAGACTCGAGTGCAACCGCTTGCGAATGGTCTGCTTACACGTACGGTAAAAATGGATTCAAGGCGGAGAGAGGGAATTAGTGGACGACGCCTCTTTGTCTATGAACATTGAGTTGAGTTTCCATTGCTTGACTACCTTTGTCCCCTTGTAACCATCATCCGAGACAGAGCCGACTGACACGTGTGTTTGGCAGCCAGATGCAGACGGAAATAGACCTAGGAGGAAAAGATTAGTGGTGTAAGAAACAGACCTCGCAAACCGCCCACACGACTGTGAAGGCTTATCAGGAAACTAAACGCCACCCCTGACTGGTGTCTCATATTGAGGCTTCTTTGATAATAAAGACAGGTAGAGGCCGCCGCCTCATCTAGGCGATTGCATCGAGGGAAGCAAATGCCAGAATAGTTGGTGGGGTCAGTGCAAAGGAGATCTCGAACCGAGAGAAACAGGAAGGAAAAACGTTGACTGATATTTGTGCACAAGAGCGTAGAGAAAGTCTATTTTCTCGACAAAAATCATTGAGGAGTAGCTTCATACCGCTGCAACCTTAACAAACATGTTCTCATCACTAATTGAACTCTCTCTACTCCCCCAAACCATGACCGCGAAGTTTCCATGAAATGCCAATCAACTCGTTACGTTAAGAGGTGTGTCAGCGCGGAAGAGATGACGCAGAAGGAGGGGGTGGGAGCTTACGAGTGGGAAGAATGCGCTCCAGTGACAGAGGTGAAAAAAGTGAGAGCTCACCCTTTGGAGAAGTGGATGCGGTGCTACTCGCATCCTGGAGTTGGCACTTTAACCCGCATACATTTCATCCTTTCCAACGGCAGAAAGGGTCTCGGTCTGAGGCATTTTGGAGCTAGAGACGCAGAAATGTGCTGAATATGAGGAGAAGAACGATCTAACTTGACCACACTATCGACGGAGCCTTCACTTGTTCAGGTTCAAGTCAAACAAAAAATTGGGTCACCATGTCCCGCCCGATTAAAAGATCGGGCCGTTTCACGGATCCTGGTCTTAATGGCCAATTGTCCTTAGAACTGTGTCCAGAACAGGCAATCTGGCGAGTGACGGACACCAATGCGAGTAAACGGTGAGCGCAAGGTCGGAAATAGCCCACATAGCTACCTCACGCAGCTCCCGCTTTTAGTGGACCGATCTGGAGCCAAACCCACTAAATAGACTTCCGATTCTGCGCACCCAGTTCCATAATGGGAACCTTTGAGTGACCCTTAAAATTAGTTCACACCCTAAAGTTGAATTGGACTCTTCCGCCAGCCTTGGGTCACATGCATCCGATAAGTCCAATGCGCAAGCAGGAGCCAATATAGCAAAGTTTTTAGAAACTCGGACAATCCAACACTTTTGAATAAGGTGCATCAGAGGAACAGAAGAAAC
>QEYB01001409.1:0-43908 GCA_017562135.1 Dipylidium caninum | reverse complement strand
GGAGAGAGGATTGATAATAGTGAAAAATAACACGATGGTTAATTTGTAGTATACTAACAACGGATTTCACACACGTAAAGAGGCGAATATGAAATAAGAAGGCAAAAACCGAGATACGTAAACTATTTAAATATGGACAGGAAACAATGAAGAGGTAGTCGCGGAGAACACGCAAGTCAAAATAGAGGCCTCACGAAAGATTCTGCCGTGTTTGAATGAGAGATAATTATAGTAGCATGGCAAACAAAACGCGAAGCATTCGAAATTAGTAAATAAGGGTTATTTAGCAAAATTTCTGGCAGGTGAGGCAAAAATAGTGTAGTAAGCAGCATAGAAGGCACGTTTGACTGAAATATTTAACGGGCAACTGTACCATTTTGTACAGATTATGATAAGAGCACGACGACTGGTGAAACTCTAGATCATTATCAGGGCTTTTACAAAAAAAAATATAAGTTTTACGTTGTTAAAAAGATTTAACGCCAAAGATAAATGCCAGTGGAAATTTCAACTGCGACGTCATCTTAAAGAATGCCCTAGTATTATTAAATTTTGGTTGTGAAATTGTTTTTTATTATTATTTGAATGCTGCAGCCTCGCTTCCGGTCTTCTCGCTCGAAAATTGGTTGTTCGTCGAAGAAAAGTAGTAGGAACTTACGCGGAACAGAAAAAAATAATATAGCGTTTACGGAAAGCGTGTTAAGCGAATTAATAACCACTGTGGGGAAGTAACAATTGGTGGCTTAATCATACAAAATATAATGCACTTTGATTTAGAGTAAGGAAAATAAGTCCCCCAGTTAATGTGTTGATATCATTGCTATTCTTTAATGCCTAAAACGTTTGACTTCCCATGGCGGCGAATTTATTTTCTTCAAACTGGACTTGATATATGAGATATTCAAATATCTTGTCAATGCTATAGTCAATTTCTAATTTCTTATGCGATGAATTCGCTCGCAAAAGATTCCCAGTAGTCGTCAAGTTAATTATATACACCAACAAATTAAATACTGTTATTAAAATAGGAATTTAACAGTTTCTCAAGGCTTTAGGTCACACTAACGCCCCACAATGGAACGTTAAATTAAATTTCACTTCAGTCTTGATATGTGTGGAGCTAGTAAAACTATTATGATTGTGAAAGTTTTGATACAATTTAACGTGAGTGTTTATGATGGATAAACTTTCGTGTCATCTTGTTGCTTCTACATTGTTTTGATTGCCTGCGGTGCATACTTTATGAAATGAGTTAACTCTGTCTTGCAATTGAGATCTATTGCGACAAGCGTCCATCATATTCTTCTTTCCTCAACCCAATTTCCCATTCTTTGCATAACCTCTTTCGTGCGTCATTTTGATCTTTAATTTTCAGGTAGTTAGTCTTACCCATAAGATACAATTCCAAATGTTACTTTCTATTAGATAACCTACTCTATACCAGTTTCGCGTTTTTTGGGTTCTTCCATTTTCTGCAAACGATTTTTTCATATCTTCGAGTTACAATGGTTAATCATGATTGCGTATATAAATCCTCCATAATGAAATGGGTTTAAATTAACCCACAATATTGTATTCTAAGTAATAACGCCCTGCGTATTGTAAGGCAAATGGTTTTGTTATTTGAAGAACTAAACAACAGGTAGAGCACTACCAAATTCTTAAAGAGTCAGCAGAATTGGTCAAAATTACCTTTATATAGTAACAATAATTTTTTCCCATAAGTCAGATATTCTCTTGACAAAAATTTGGTAATTTTCTTGCAAAGAGGTAAGTGCTCGAACACGTTAAAACGGTACTTTTCCTAACATTATTTAACAAATGAAGATCCCACTACCACAAAAATCTTTTCACAATTAATAGGCTTGAATAAAAGCAGGAGAACTCTCGAACCCGGCAAAGTGTTTTCTTTTTGATTCTCTTCAACCCGAGATGGACGAAAATATTGCTTTGAGAAAGTGGACTAACTGAAAAATACCGTATTTATACGAACCATCTTCCATTTAATTCATTTGTACCGATGATTAAAAGACATTTTGCAGGCAGATAAATGCATTTTCACCCATCGCAGCCATTGGCATTCAAACCGCAGATGATTAACATATCGTATAATCACGTATGCAACGTTTGTTACCTTATCTGGGAAGGAAATACAAAAGATTCCGCCCATAGGGCACTGATAAATCCTAATTTCCAAAGCTTAACATCGCCCAAGTTTAAAAGGAAAAGGTGGTGTTCCCATTATGGATTTTACCACGCCATGATTGGATGTCGGTAACCATAGATAGGAAATGAAATACCGACTAAGGAACGCAAAACCGGTAGCCCACAAAACGCATGAATCGCTCGTAATTTTCAAATTGACTGCAATTAGTAAGGAATATGTTGCCTAGTTGAGGACATAAACTGAATAGAGGGAGTGAATTTGAGTTGTGATGTGAGTAAAAGTGCCGAGGTGAAAATTTACACACAAGGATGACACGCCTGGGAGGATGCTCATGAATTGTAGACAGTCGGTGTCTCCACGAAGATTGTGACCCCAATGGTAAGTCCTCCTTGATTCCATCTGTCAACAGCTTGGTAACGCGAAGTTGGTGGTGAGCAGACCGATAAGTCGACTAAATTCTAAGAATTTCGTTAGAGAACGACCATGTCCAACGGAATGCTGATAACCTCCACAACTAAAGTAGACACTACCTGGTCAGTAGAGGTGATAAATAAATTCCTGAGCGACACATACACACAGACACACACACGATGTCCATGGGTGGGGCTGACGTCGATACAATTGACAGTTGTCACCTTAGTATGTACCGACTGCCGAGGAGCGAAAGGTGTCAGCCCTGGAAGAGTGGAGTGCGTTGTTTTTTAATGTTAAGTTAGGCTGGAGAATGTAGGATCTTACCTAGACATACCACTAACTTCCATCAAAAATGAATTTATGCTGTTTATCGGTGCGTTCATCAAAAATAATCGCTTCTATCGGGTATTGCGATTTAGACGGGCCCAACGTCGCAAGATAAAACGCCTTTCGTCAATTCTATGGTGCGATGACAATCGGGAGGAAGAAGTGAGGAGAGTCTGTCAATTTTCAAAAGAGATCATCTGTTCTCCCATTTTAGAACAGCGGCTTTATAATGTCGCGCAGACATCAAGCAGCCTAGTGTCTGCTCTCCTTCCATGAGACTTCCAACAGTTGCGCAATTTCTAATGACGTTTTGGCTAGCAAATTTTTACTGTTCATGTACACGTCGGTTTAGGCACTGTCGAGGGGAAATTGGTCGTGCAGAGGTGTTTAGGATGAAACAGTTACCATTTCAGACGAAATATCTGACGTCCGTCTCAGGATACGCGTTCTTTACCAACTCCGGACTGACATTGACACATTCTTCGTTCACGAGCGAATTCATCCAGGCTATGGGCGTCTCGATTTAAGCGTAGAGAATGGTTTTGAGCCGGTGGAAAAATTAACTCTGGGTTTTGTCGAAAGGATACACTTCAAAGAGGTTCGACTGGTCGGCGACTGCGTCGCTCCCTCGTCTCTTATAATAATCACCTCTCTAACCGGTATCGTGGGCTTTGTTTATTTTTGCTCCGTCACTTCATCAGTTTCTCAACTTAATGCAAAGTCCTCGATACGTCTCGGGTTAAATACACGGTGGTTCTGCCCCCTCCACCTGCACGCCTCGAATTCGCATTCCCAAGTGACCAACGCAACCAAGTGCCACTGTCGGACATCTGTCCTCTGCGTCTGCTGCCACAAGCGGGAAGCAACGAAGAAAGAGAGGTCTGCCACCAAGTAACATGCCTCCCACATCAAATGTGAATGCCGACGACACTGGAGGGGATCTGACCCACCAAGCAGCGACAATTTCGCAGATCTCTTGTGGATGGGCGGACGGTGCGGGATGCTTGACAAACCTCCAGTAAGTTGAGGAAAACTAGGCTGACCTCACAATGAGCGGAGAGATGAGTGGGGGAGGAACAGGAGGATCAACCCAAGCATCATTCTTAAGGTCCACATTACGGTAGCAACACGACTGAGCGGTGAAGAAGTCGAGTAGGAAGCGAAGGCGAAAAGTAGCATAGAGTAACTGAAAAAGCGTACCCAGGAGAAGATAAATCCCCACCAGCAAGCCTCCAGGGGCCATTAGTGCTATGCGCGATTGTGTGGCCAACGCCTCCCCCATTTCCGAGACGCCGACACAGGACCCAGGGTAGACTGGCACCGTGCGAGCTTTGGAAGACCACACAATACCCAGTGAGGTGGTAGTGAGGAGGCGGGAGCGTGAGAGTGGAGGAGGGGTTATCTCGACGGCCTGGATGCTGTTGCCAGGACACACCGGTGCAACGAGAAGGCCGTATGAAAGACAAATGCCATCGACTGGAAGGAGAAGGAGAAGGCTGCAGTTAGATGGCAAATCGGTTGCCCACTGAAAGTTTTCCTTAGCTCTTTGTGTACTCCGCCTTCATGTCCTCGGTCTTTAGGCAGCTGATCGTCACGAAATTGTGTAAATTGCCAAACGTACGACAAAATCGGATGGTGAAACAGATGAATTTACTGCCTACCTTCACGAGACTGATTGAATGAGAAATAAGGCTGTTACGATTGACGAAAGTTAACGACAACGCCTCGCACTGGTTTGATGGAAATTAAGCGCAGCTTCCCCGAACGTCCAAATGACTTTCGCGCTTATTGAGAGGACACAGCGCCACATCTCGAGAAACCATGCCACTCAAGTCGCTTACTCGACCACCAAATTCACTGCCATTTCGGTGACGCCTCAACTAAAAATCTGACTCTTTTTCATCCATTTTGGAGGGTGTTGGCGAAGAAATGTGATAGCCTGAAGCGCCAGAATGCCACCCGGAGGGGTAAAATAAATTTTTACAGTGTTAATCAAACTTTACGCATGGGCTTTGGCCTTACTCTATTAAAAACCTGGTTGCCTCTTCGCCATCTTACGGTAGAATTTTAGATAATAACTGCCAGTGTTGTTGGATTTTGAGTTCTACAATGCATGGATAGCGGGAAGGAGATGCAGGGAGTGTCAAATGTCGAGCCGACAGGTTGCCGATGACGATGACAGCGCTCTCACGCCTTGTCCTTATTCGCGCTCGTCCATTCAACTTGCCAAACAGTGATGAGCACAGACAACGCAGCTGGGAGATTGCAGACCGACGTAATGGAAGTAAATGGCCCCCGAAAGAATCAGGAGTCTCGGGTTCTTCCGGTTAATGATAATATAACGAGTTTGCCGGAGAAGAGAGTTTATGAGGATGCGATAATATAAACTCTCGCTTGAATTTGGAAGTTCATATCCTTGCAAACCTTCTGTCGTTCGCTTTTACGTCTCCCGGCTTATATCCGAATGTTGACAGCTTTGGCAACATTTGTCCGGACATTCCGAGAGGAGAATGGTCCGCCTGCTACACTGTAAAGAGCATTCTGCTGTCCACTCGTGGCCTCCTTAGTGAGCCTAATAACTAAGGTTCAACGAAGGAGTGGAGGGCCGCGATTCCGCAAGACCCTGGAAAAGGAACTCACAAAGGATCAGTGGCGATAATTCATTGAGAAATAATACGACCAGGAATGTCGACTTCCAGGAAGAAAGTCAAAGCGGAGACAAGCAGGAGGTGGCGACGGCTGAGAGCAAAGGTACATCAGTCGGGGGAAGATGGCAATTGAATCATTCGACGCTATTAAATAAAAAAAGACGCAAATTAACAAGGGATTTGCCAACGAAACTCTAAAAAGTGGGAAGAAACGAGTTAATTAAACTAAATTTCAAATGAAGTGCTGTTAAAAGGGAGGCTGAAGGTACGGACATGCTGGAGGGTGACAGCAACTCTCCGGTCTGGTTGAAACTTGCGGGAATAGTGGAAGTCGACGCCTCTTCCACCGTTTTCAGGTCGGGCGTAATTGTGGACTGGATCAGGTGAGATAAACGGCTAGAAAGTGATATTTCTCAGTGGAAAGAGAGAGTGGGAGAAATGGGGAGAGGGAGACGTAAAGGAGCAATAAACTAGCAAAACAGATTAAAATCAGAATCGTCGAGAGGAGCTTCTGGCAATCCGACGAAAGGATTCAACGTTTCGACGGCTACAGTGCAATGCCATGGCCATGACAACTTTCGGATGTGCGCTTGCATGAAATAGCAGCAACCTCCACATTTGCATACTCCGCCTACGGGAAATGCGTCAATCCGTCATGCATGCATCAGACGGGGGCAGGTCGAACTGTTCTTCGCGTTCCAGTCGTCGTCTGTCGCTTCCCGCCCCCCAAACTCCCTGTCCAAGCGCCTTTCACCAAAGCAAATTGTGGCCAGGCGTCCCACGCCACAGATCGACGCTCGTCCATCGCGCCTCAACGTCGACGAGTCGCTGAGTGGCTGCGTCGGGGCATGTTGCCACGTCGGTGGATGGTGCCACCGCTCAGTGGCTCCTGCCGACCCTGGCAGACGCTACGAGCTGCTTGGCAGTGTTTTGATAAAACAATGAAGGCCTCACCCTCGGAGAGTATCAGCCAACGCAGACGCCGACGAGGTTATCTGCCACAATTGGGGCGTCGGAGAGCTTTGATGGAGGAGGAAGTGGCGAGTGCAGGGCACAGGTTGATGACAGGCGAAGAGTTGCTGTGTTATGGCGATAAAAAGGGCGAAGACTCAGCGGAAGGGGATCTGCGCTTCTCCTTGCCTGACAGGAGTGGGGGTGGCACTCAGGTGAGCACTCTCTTTCGCTCTTCCTCGCCGTCGCTGTTACCCCTCCACGCCCACTTCATGCGCCAAGCCTGAGCATCACAACTTCTCTACGCCTCGACTGTCCCGTAACGACTCCAATCATTGTCTCCGTTGCCGTCTTAGCACGCTCGTCGTCTCAAGGAGCAAACGATATCATCGTGGCTACCCTCACCAAAACATCAAGTCTGTGCAGTCTCACATCCAGCCAACTCATTTACTGTGGAGCCGATCTTGTCTTCTTCTTCTTCTTCTTCTTCTTTCTCTTTCTCCTCCTCCTCTTCCACAATCCGCGCGCGTGAGAGCATACTTTCGCGCCCATGTGGGTTGGCCATTGTAGTTAAGCCATTGAAACGACTATTCCATGATGCACGGTGTTGGGCCAATGTCAACGATGTCCTCGGTTTACTCGTCGGTCTTATTTAGGGACTGGGTGCTGGGTGCGACTGCACTTAACCAATGGGCGGCGCCTACAGAGCGTTGGCCAATGGGAGAGGAGAAAAGATGGAGCACATCAGCTTCCCTCGATGGCACCTCTTTCCTTCAAACCGAGAGCTGTTAAGTTGGTGTCCACTCATTCACCTCAGTCTTGACCTCCATTACAACGCGAATAATTTACCCGAAATACTGCAACTCTCAGCTTCTCTGTCCTCTCGCCCAGTTTCGGCTTTAGAAGTGGGCCCATTCGTCCACTTAGCGTTGCCATTTTGCCAAATTACCTAAGTACTACCAAAATCTGTGATGGTAGGTGAGTGTCCGCGTCTCCGGCAAACAAATGTTTCATGAATGCACTATTCTGACTTTCATCCTTTAGGCTCCATCTTTTTAGCCGCTCCTAATCTACTTTATTCCTGTCTTTTCTCCTGCACCCTGGCATTTATGCATTCTCTAATCCCTTTTTGCCTTCTCAGACGCAATAACATACGTCTTCTGTACTTCTTTTAGCTTGTGAGCCACCCTCCTGGCTGAGTTTATGGGCATTCGAACTCGTCAAGAGAAAGCGGTCCTCCTCCTCTTCCTCTTCCCCTTCCCCTTTATCCCTTTGTTTACTCCCTCCATCCCTCTCTTTCGCCCCCCCCCCGCCCACCACCTCCGTATTTAAATCACTTCTGAAGTGAGGATACACTCGTTAGGAATGTCAGTGGCCAGGATCTTCTGACTCTAATGCAAAATTATGACTTTCATAGAGTAAAATCCGAGGCGTCTCCTGCAACGATGCCCTGTAAGTCAAAAGAGTATCAAAAGAGTATCTCGATGGCAGTTTTTGCTTCTCTCCCTTTCCCCTTTCCTCCCTCTCCCTCTTTCTCTCCTTCTCTTCCCTCTCTCACAGATGAAAATAAGTCTGATGGCAGATAATTCATCCACCGGTGTTGAGGAGGCACACACTATTTGTTAGTGCCACTCTGAAGGATGTTAATCTTAACCTGGAATATGCCACTGCCATCTTAGACAGTAACGGGTGCTTAATTTGGGGAAATATAATGGCCTTAATGGAAACTCTCATGTCTTACAATGCTGTGTCAATGGACTGATTGGCAGTGACCTCCACCCTCCTCCAGAAAGCCATTATTCAAGAGTTCTCGGCGGAGTTGGAGGAGGCGAGGTGAACAATGGAGGGGAGGAGAAGCACTTCCATAATACCAACTCATCTGGTTCATCTCTGCCCTTGGAACCCTCGCAAACAGGCGTTTGTTTTGACACCGAAAGACTGGTCAAGCTATGCAGAATGGGTCTGTTGTCACGAGAAACCATTTATTCGGGCTGGTAAACGCAAACCGAGTGTAAAAGTGATTGAATTTGAGCATCCTCACCTCTAAACCGTCTGGATGAGAGTCTGCTTAATGGACTTATCAAAGAGATAAATCTCGGCAGTCTGGAGCGAAAACGGTGGAAAAATTCATTCAGCTTTCGACAACCACCATTGAGTGCCTGTCCGGCTTGAAGAAGAAATATGAACTGTTCATTGCAGTATTTTAATGGGCATAAGATGCTTTGAAACCAAACTCCCTTCTCAGTAAGGCCTGAAATGTCCGATGAGCTTGCTGATTCAACAGATGCTTCGGAACCCGAGTCTTCTCGTTCTTGGAATTGGCTATTCATTAACTAAAAACACCGAGGTATGTTTGAGGCGCTACACCCCAGGAAAGAAAGTTTATCGACTCTAAAATTCTCTCATAGCAATGGGAGAAAGTAATTTTCGTTTGGTCTCAACCAATTTCTCTCTCTCTCTCTCTCTCTGTCTACTCTCAATCGTTGAGTCATAACTTATGAAATGGACAAGTGACAACCAGTGTTTGCTTGCGAGGTACCCGCTTCATTATCATCTTAACTGGCGGTGCACTCTTACCTTCCCATGCAGTCTCTTTTACCGGTCTGCTGCTGCCAAAACTACCATCAGCCATTTTCATACGATTCTACAACAAGGCCGCTTTAACCATCTACTCGTGCGCCTAGTTTCACTTTATTTTTTGCATAGATAGCCTTTATCTGATGCGTCAGCTAACTAATTGGTACAAGTGAGTAAACTTAAGTTAATCCACGATGCTTAATGTACCATCGTCACGTGGGAACAAGTTGCACCTGTGAACCTGACGCAAGCATGTCACTTATGTGGGATTCATCAACATTCGGCTAAGTTTCCGTCCGTGTGTTGCTGATACTTTGGTAAAGGACGCTTTGAGTGCAAGCGTCTGGTTTATAGAATTCTATTCCAGGAACAATGATTGAGATGAACTACTTAACTGAAAGTCGCCAGCGTTATCTTTATTTTGAAAAGAAGGGTAACTTCTTTTTCTATCTAAACCATTCACACCGTTCGCTGCAAATTCTAATTTTCTTAATCTTTTCGATGCCTAGTATGAAATGTTCGTCCTCCGGACTGTAATGGAATCTTTGGTAAAAATGTGGATGAAATTGTTATCGGCATTGCTAGCTCCTCTACTTTACCTTTTACCCCTCTGCTTCGTGCAACTTTATTTCAATTAACATTCCATTTAAACATCTGTCAATCCGCATAGGTGTCTGATGACATAAAGGTCAGAAGCTAATCAAATTACTCATAAACAAGAGCATAAAATGTCTTCACTCGCCATGGTGCAAATCTTTACAGCCCATGGGCGTATTTCAATTTATTAAATCTAACGCATTATTTGTATATTCGAAGTTTCAGTGATTGTTATTAGCAATGAGACGCTGTGTTTATGTTCACTTTGCTTTATTTGGGACGAGATTCTGCAAAAGTGAGTAAAAATGCGTCAGCGGCCTACAAAAAATCAGATAATTTTGCGCTTACGAGTTCCGTCGGAAGGCAAGGTCCTAGGAGTTCCAGCAGCAAGCTATCCTTGTTAATAGATTCAAGGTAATCTTCGAAACTAATTCTTCCGTCGCGATCATTGTCCTAGATAGCAATTTATTTATCGCGTCGGGGTCCTACCAGCCGCTTAAAAGCATAATCCACTAGATCCCGTATAATTTCGTCGTCTTCCTCCTTATCAGCCAACTAGAAGGTGATTAACTGCAATTCATTTTACATTTGCTGAACTAAAGCTCAATAATTGAAAAATCTCATCCCTCGATACAATGCCGTCATTATTCAAATCATAAACGCTAAATGTAACTTCAAAATATCGCATAAAATTCGTGTCTCACGATGCGCTTTTTCTTTGATGTCACCTCGAAGCATGGTGGATAAACCTTGAACCCATTCTTCCATAGAAATTATCCCGTCACCATTGGTGTCAAAAAATGTGAAAACTGAAAGTATAGTTCTTAGCTGTAGGTTACTTCTGTCCAAAATGAAATCATCTGTAAGATCAAATATATTGTAGAGCGTGTTACGAAAGATGTTTTTGTCCATAGCTTTATCTTTTTTGATAGGAACTAGATCGACGTATAAATGTAAAAGAGCCACGGTTTCAGCCGTAGTAACTAAACCTAAACATTTTGTCTTGAACGTTACATTTTGTCCTATCTGCAAGGTTCCCTAATGACTTATCAACTTGTTTTCTCAAACTGAATTTAGACATTGTTACTTTTACAACGCACTATTGTCTGAAGGGCGCATTTAACCCATTTTAGTATACTAAAATACTTAGCGTTCTTAATATTCCCTAACATCGCGGCCTAAATAACTAATTGTTGCTTTAATGTATCACTTTTAAAAATTAAACTTAAAAATACTTTGCCGTTGTGGATCTCGATTGTAAGGGCAACAGTTGTGTAAAAGAGAGACATAAGCGATCTCGAGTTAACTTTCCTGAGGGAAAGGAAAACTTATTCACGTTCTACTTAAAAGTTTAGATTTAACCATTGCATACACAAGTGTGTTTGAAAAAAATATTTCGAATTAATAATCAAGCTTCAAGGCGCCTAAGTGATATTTTATTTTGTAAGAAAGATGCCAACGTTATGAAATTTTCTCGTGATTTTTGCAAAGTGCCTCACGAATAAGCTGGAAGAATTGTGTTTCCCTAAGATGATTTCCTGGCCGCGTTAACCTGTCCCACACCATACTATTACCATGTAATGGACATCTTCGATGACTCGACAATGCGATGACTTGATTTGTAGCCAATAATATACTTATCATTTTAACATGATAAAATTGGGTTGTTTTAAGGAAATGAAGGTCGATAAATTTTACAAATCTGTGTTTGGGTTGTTGCACCGGGTTTAGTGTGCATGTTGGTTCATTTTACATACGGCAGTACGTTTGATGTCATTTTTTTCTCCATTCATCCATTTCCTGAGCGATTTTGAAATCTTCGCTCCGCTTACTTAATGCCAATGTTCTGGAATTTCAGTGAATGATGATTGAATACTGCACTAAAAGGATTCTCACGATTGCGCTTTTAACTCTAGTCATGTGAGTTATAATTTCTATCTTTCGAGTTTACAGTGTTGCTTCTATCATATTTTACATAGAGGAATCTATTTCAACTTTACGGCCCCCTCGACCTTTTTTCGACATAATCATTCCTTGCGATGATAAGCGCTCATTCCACTTTCTTACACCATGTCAACCCTGCAATGCGATCGATATGGTATGTCTCAGATATCATTCTACACGGCCTTTGCTTCTGCAACAACATCTTTTTGCATTACGCACTACCATACTTTATTCGTCATGCTGAGTTTTGTTGCTCCTCTGAACTTCCGTAAAATGGCCTCATTAATAAAATTAAATCCACGATTACATTCTCTGGATTATATAAATAACGCAGTAGTACCATCTTAGTCAGATAAACCTAATGTACTTTATTTCGCACTCACAGCCAACTTTTATGTTTTTATGAACTCGATAGTATTCAGTGAAATGGTTTGTTTTTAAATCTGTGATTTTAGTTGTTCTATTAAGTGATTTGATGCTGCTCAAAATTTGCTTAAACCCTTGGAGTGGCTGATTTTGACATGAACTACAATTAGTTGTTTTCCCATCATTTTATTTTCCCATGTTGGCGTTACTCTTTCCAATATTGGTTCTTTTTTAAATTATCTCTTGTCTACTGTCCTAAATGTTTCCCAGGATTGTTCATTGAAGTTGACGTTATTATTCGGTTCATATCCGATATACTTTTTGCATTCATGAATTTAATGTTATCATGATTTTACTTTCTACAAACGACATTTACCGCCACTATGATAGGTTATTTCGTCTTTCTTCTCAAGTTAATAGGGAGATTTCAATTTTATAGGCTATATATTATGCGCTACTGGGATTTATCTCTCCCTGCTCTTAAAATGGTTTTTTTCTCCATATCACTCGTGTCCCATGTGACGGTTCCTCACTTCGTTCGCAATGTATTCTTGTATTATCGCAAAAGCAAGAAAGGCGGACATCGTGAACTTTTTTGTCTTCCCACATTGTCTCATAAACATGCTTCACACTTAACTGCGATGAGGAGCAGTTTTACCCATGAAGTCAAGGCTACTGGACGCTTGCGGCTACGATTTCGAGCTGTGGTTTCATCCAATACCGGTTGCTAACTCTAGTTTCATCCTGAATTACATTCTGGTTTTTTTCTCTAATATTTCATACTTCGGAATTCAAATGTAGTTTTTCCCTCGTCATTTTGTTGTATGTTCAAACTAACCTTCTTGTTTTTCAAACGAATTATTTGTCAAGGAAGCACAGAAGCACTTTCTAGTGACTGAAGGTCACCTGACAACTATTTCCTTACTGCTGCTATTTTTGTCACAGCCTTCATTGTATCAGGTCAGAAATGTTCATTTCTTCGTGGTCTCGTTTGGTTTATATGCTATTTTTGTTTAGATTTGTGGAAATGCTTGTATTCATGTTTTTCCACAGAAAACGGATACAGCCTGTAAGGAAACAGGCTATCGGGTGCGAATTGCTTGCGACGAAAATAAAGCTCGGGAGGCCACTGGAACTAGTTTGAACGCCCCAAATTGGACTGCCTGTGATCCTTCGACCTTTCGTGATCTCCACTCTGAACGAAGAAACTTCGCAATTTTCGAAGCTTTCGTTGGATGCTGTGGTCTTGCTTCCTATCTCTTTGTCAGACGACAGCATCGAAGGCTTGATCAGAGACTAGTGGATCGAGTTAATCGGCAGATTTTGGCTTCCACTTGATTGCCTTGTATCGGTTCAGAGATAATTTTGTTTTTTATGATTCTCTGTGACTAAAAAAACCGCTCTGCTTATTTTCTTGGTATTTTAATCTTTTCATTGGTTGTCCGGAGTCCCTACATCGTATGTGGGGTGCTGTTATCGCGTCCGGTGCTATGCGTGACACTAACTCCTTTGTATCATTGTGGCCGTGTGTGGGTGAAAGTCGCCGTAGTAGACTGTGCTCCGCGGATTAGCGTAATTTGAGCAGTGTGGCTTGCTTAAAGTGGCGCTTAATTTTTTAGGCGGGAAGAGCCCGCCCATGGAGGTTTACATATGCCAGAAAGTTGAGAACTCATATAATTTGTAAACCTGGTGCATATGTGTTCTAATTCAACTAGTTAGGATATGGTTGCGAAGGGAACAACTTTTTGGAGATGACATAGTAGCCAATTGTCACTACATATAGGGGCCTCACGCCTATCATGTATAAGTGAAAACAAAATTTCGCCCCAGCAGTTTTGTTTTGTTTTACCCGTATAAGCGTGACTGTCCGGCCCGCAATAGTTAAAGGCCTTTTTAAGTTTTATTGGCCGATATGGTTGTCCGCTGTCGTCCAATGGGTGCTTAGCCTGCGGTTCTACCAACTCCGCATTTTGGTACAAAGGAACACTTTTCAATGTTTGATTTGACAGACGACGATTGGCTTGCCTTAATATTTTACTTTTTATTTTGTTTATTCGTGTATGGGAGCGGGCAGCTATTTAAGAAATGGCTTTTGTTTGTACGTGTCTTTCCACAGTGTATTCACATGTAGATCTTTGAAAAGCCCAATAACATTGAACCATCAGCTGCGACCAGAAGCCACACTGACTCGATCCACCTCCGGAGGATCATTCACGTAGCACTTCAGGACGCAACTGCATCATTTCAGGCATGTTCTTGCAGTCTAAAATGCCATAATTCGTTCCGCTCTGGGACCGATGGCTGTTCTTGTAACAATTACGATACATAGTCTGCTGATGATTAGATATGCTTGGGGTGACGCGTATGGCTCTACGTGCAACGTCTTCTATCGGTAAGTTAGATGATACAATACATTACTTTTAATATATGCTGCCTAGTTTCAAGTTAAATGCACATTTCGATTCCGAGACGTTTTTGAGGGATAATATATCTAAAAAATTTTACTTCGCCCATTGTGTTTGTGCACTTCATAGCGGACAACCTTTTCCTTAAAGGCAAAAATAAAGCGTGTGAAACATTTTTATCGCCAAATCTGCGGCCTAACTCCACTTAGCGTTAGCCCTCATATTCGTTTCAAGTTTTGAAAATCGTCTTTAAAGGAGATCCTCTCACTATAACCCTTGATCACATCGTCGTGCCCCTGTTGGTACCTTTACGCAGTTCCTGTTACGCCCTTTTGCAACTGCCACAGAATAGCCTTTCTAAATGCTTGTAATGGACTTAAAAACGGACCTTTATTTCGCTCTATCTGCTGATTTTACTGTACCATCATATTTTAATTTTTGCGCTCAGCTTTCTTCTTTTCTTTTATGAATCCACTTCCTCTTGGTGCGTTGAGCTATCCACCTTCTCTAGTAAATTTCATGTGGGTCTCAGTCAAAATCGTTCCCTTTCAAGCCAATAGTAATCGTTCATCTCCGATGATTGTTGAATGATTGAGTTTGTGCTACTCAGTTTTTTTAATTCATCAATCTTATTTCGGAAAGGATTCAGTATTGAAGGTCTTTATTGCTTCATCAGATCTATTACTCTCGGCACTTTTTTACTGCATTATTTAAACCTCGCCTATGCTTGCATTAATCTGCCATGTGATCTTCCGAACTAGTAGATTTACGCACAAAGCAACCCCAAGTGTCATACGATTGTGCATTTACCTCAACACTTAATGGCTTTGATGGCTGCCACATTTGGATTTGGCTTATTTCTAAGCTCTTTTTCTCTTAAGTGTTCTGTTTTGTGTTATCTATCTGAAGTACAACAATTCAATTAAATAAGTACGAGAACACTCTCCTCCTACTATCTTTTTCGGGTCCCCTTAAATTAGTTTTTAGGCCTCATCGTGAGTTGACAATTTCCCCCATAAGAGTCCGGTTACGAGGTCTGAGGTGTTATTCGAGACTGTCGCCATTATTTGAGTCTCCTGCTCCCCAAAAACTTTTTACTCGAAGATGAACCTTTGGTTACTACTCTACTGTTTCATTATACCTGTTCACCTCTTCTCTAAACTTATGGCTTTTAATTGATCTTTACAGCCTTGTTGCGCGTTATTCCACGTGTTCACTTGAAGCTTTTATCAACTTCTTCGCCACTTGATCGGTGCATGACTATGCCCGCCTCAAAGGGGTGCAGCGCTGCACAATGTCTGCCACCTTGAAGTTATGGACTTCGTCTGTTTAATTCACCTCGTGTCCATCCGAGAATCGACAGACTTTTAACTTGTGTATCTCATGGTGAGATCAAGACTAGAAAACTAAAATTCGCGAGCTTAGCTATAATCTAGAGTAAAATTGACGTTCTTGCTAGTTGAATAGTGTTGGGGTTTAAGATACAAACACTTTATCCTTCCTATTATCTCCTGATTATCCACTCTACGCATAATTCCTCATACTGCTCGACCAGTTTGGATTGCTCTAATGTGGTGGAGGAAAGGCGGTACTTACTATCAAGAAACTCACTCATCTTCCTCTTTTTCCTACTCTGTGATTCCCATTTGCTCATGGTTATCATGCCTATCCTTTGCCTTCACCAATTCATACTCCCCATTCATCGACACTTTTGCCTTCACTTTTTTCTGCGTTCCACCCCTTCTCCTCCCTCTCCTTGGTGCGCTGACTGGGTTGATAGTTTCTCACCTCCACACTTTTCCCTTATAAGCTATCTCATGAAACAAACCAACCTTATGGGTGTCGGTCTCTCCTGGATTCTCCAACTCCTCGGCGCTTTTCTTGCCTTACGTGTCTCCTCTATATGGTGGAGTCTCCAAATCTCCACCCATCACGCTTGTCTTTATGGTCGACGTCTCCTTATCTCTCAACACCTCTACGAAAGTTATTATGCTAATGAATTTGCTGAAAGCTTGGGAGATCTCAACGTACCCCTTGCAGCTGGGATCTGCGTGGAAGCTGGTATTGCTTTTGTGGATGTAGTGTTGGCTGGAACACTGCCAGCCCTCCTGAGCCTCTGGAAACGTCGCCAATTTGGGAGGACGCAGGAAGACCTGAGGACTTTGGGATTTGTGTTGTTTTCAGCGAAACATACAGTGGGAATATATCTGGTGTACTTAGGTTTGTTCACCTCTGGATATTGTTGTATGCACTCTGGCGTAGCAATCATGTCTGGATGCTTTCGTTGCCGTAGTAGTCTCGCTGGTTTTGTACACTCAAACCCCGGTTACATCTGCTTATTTCTACCATTTTCAGTCTAATTTAACCAACTCGTTCACAACTTTAACTCCTCTCATGCTAATAAAGACTATAAGATGACTCGTTACTATTCTTAGAATTATTTTTAATTTTAAAACTCGCATTTGAGGCAATAAGCCTGTCTACCTAAACCATAATATGGACAAATTTCTCGACTGTGAAGGCATCCCGCTAACTGGCGCCTATGTGAACGGCGTGAACGCAGTCATCCAAACTTGGGGTCTGGGTCGTGCTGCCAATCCCATCAGTCATGTCGTCGTCTACTGGTTCAGTCCCCTCTTAGGCGTGTGGGCTGGACTTCGTGCCGTGGAATTGCTTCAAAACGCCTCCTTCATGTGGACATCGCATTCACCATCATCCGTGTCACTTGTTGACATTCACGAGAACAATTTTGCCGTTGTAACGGCCCCTTCCGCATCCTCGTCGTTCTGCGATGAATCGTCACCTTCCCCGCATCTAGTCGGTTCATATGGAATTACGGGGAAGGGCTTCCAATTGGCTTCAATTTCCCCAATCCCGAGGGTTTTTCGGTCGAAATCATTGGTCAGTTGTGGAATTATTTTACCCAAAATTTGCTATGTCATGGGCAAGGGTGTTCTGTATGTGATTTTTAAAGGCTATTATGTCATTTAAGTTGTGACTAAAACACTTTTAGGTTTCCAATACTTTTCTTTTGAATTTTCAGAGACGGATGACTTAAGCCATTAGCCGGTTTTGTGTTATGCCGAAATTCTTTTCATATAAACATGATTCATCTGTACATCTTATGGGCTGACCCTCATTTTTCGGCCCTCCATTTTATTTGGATAAAGAAGAAGATAGATTTTTAATATGCTTGACTAAATCAGCATATTTCTATGTGAAAGAGAAACTTTTAAGTTGTCTTAAAGGTGGGTGGTTTTAATTTCGGTGTCTCCTTGATCCGATGCCAATAATCTGCGTGTCATGTGTGCAAAGATAACACTAATTGTCAAAACGCTCCCATTGGTTAGCCTCGTGTCCACTGACTAATCACCGGCCCGCACTTTGCCGTCAACAAATAATTACACCGACTACGAGCAACTTTTTTGTGTATTTACCATTTACCAGGAGAACTTGATCACAAGTTTGCGGTGTAGGGTCATCAGAGTAATGGAAATAGGCCTTAACGTAAACAAATGATCAACTTAAAATTCTTTTCTACTAAGTGAACCCAAGGTGCAAGTCGATTGTCCTAGTTGCAACTCAACTGATTTCTTGCCTGTTTTAATGTTTTTGGAACATAACCACCTACTAGATAGTTTTTCTCCACCTTACTGTTAGTTAACTAATTGTAATTTCATTATGTTGATTTTGAAACTTCGCTTGCTTTTGAGCTGACCAGTAACTGTTTTTACTTTACATGAAGGTAAATGGGACCGTCACGTACTTTTTATTGTAATACGCTAAGGTAGATCGACCACATTTTTTCGGAATGAATTATATAGTGAATCTCAGTTTACAGACCGCTAAATTCTTTAGCATTTTTCTTCCATTGCTCAGTTCTGTTCACCGATTTATTACTATTTTGAAAAGTCGTTTGCTTTAATAAGGCGACATTAGGGCAAATCAATTAGTCTTCATTTTTTCTCCTCAGTCACGTCGACGCCCAGAGCGAATTTCCTGGCGGCGCTCGCCTGTGTGTCGTTTTCTCCCCCCATCTAATCGCGGAAGCCTCCCTTGTCTTAGCTCTTCATCTTCACTCTTGCCGGCTTTCACCAGCAGTCGGGGACTGGAAGACAGCCGAAGGTCTTGTCGACGGTGCCCAATCAGGAACCAATTAGAGGGAGAGGAACAGAGGGAGGAGGAAGAGGAAATACTGAACTTTATTAGTGGATTCTATCGTCAAAGAAGTAGGAGCTCCTTTAATTATACCTGATGCTCTAAGTCTTTCATGATTTAAAGATTGAAAATAAAAGTCAATTTATTGTGTTTATCTATTCTGCCCGCAACTTGCCGTTTGTTTTAACTTGCAACGCCTTATAATATGACGAAAAGCAAAGAGATCTTCACACAAGTCATTCTGGGCTAACAGTTGATGAAGCCTCATTGGGAGTTAGGAAGGCGAACCATAACTATCGGCACCACCTGGTATTTCGTCCAGCGCAGTGTCCCCATACATTTATATGGTTTTCCTCATTTGCTATAGACATTTTGAGGTAATTACGTAGTCGTGTACATCGTCGGATTCCATTATCCATTCTACTGCGCTGTCAAAGCCCCTGCCTTATGGACATTCTTCAGCTCTTATCCATTTGATATGGCCGAGGACTCTAACTTCCGGGAACATTCATACGTCCGGAAATGTCAATTGACTGACCTCAAAACCCTCTTTGTAAGATCATATGGAATCTATCGGTCGTGATTAGGAGTACTTGCCGATCTGACGTAAGTAGTACGCGATGAGGCCTGTTTCCTTCCCTCCTCACCTTCATCTTTGTTGTTCTCCTTACCTTAATCCGACCGTCTTTTTTGCGTACTCTGTTTTTTTTTATATTTAAGGAAAGTGAGGGATTTTTAGACTGCTATGATCGCTCTATATTTTTACTTGATTTTTTTGCCTCGTACGTCACTGAATGGAGATTGGAACAGGCGCGTAGACTCCCCTTCCGCCTCACATTGACTATGGTGACTTTCAACGTGCCGGCGAGACGGTCTCGCGTTGTCAGGTTTAAAATAATTGTTACTTATTAGGCTGTCAGTAGCGTTTTTGATCGCACTTCTTCCTGTTTGGTTTAAGCGTTCATGAAATGGTTCTGTGGACCCTGCGAATCGCTGCACTTGAGGGGGTTTTGCCAAATCACTGGATCGCGGCTAGTCTACGACCCGATGGTGCACATTTAAACGAACTTGTAGTGAAGTAATAACAATCGGTATCTCTGGTTCGTCTCTTTCTGCCTTGTAGTCGGGCCAGATTCTTTGCTTTTATTCTCTTATATGCCAAACTTGACAACAATTTCGAATTGTCCGATAAAGAAACTACGAAGTTGAACTGTGTAGAGTCGTTGTTACTTTTTGTCGAGAGATGAACTATCCACGTTCGGCCATGGAGAAACTATATTTTCAGTGGAAGTGGAATGCTAGAGCTCTCCATTCCCTCTCAGGGCCATATCCCCGTCCGACCACCAAACTTCCTTCCTTGAACATTTGAGGTAACGCCCTAAAGTATATTCAAACGAGGTCAAAATCTGGTCCGTGGCTGATTGTATTGCACCACCAGATAGGCGGATGCGTATGTTTATCACTATGTGTGCGTGGTTTTCCGCACTGACTGTTTATCTGTGAGGTCGTGCCTGTTAAGTTTGCGCTGTCACTTGGTAGACATCCACGAGAAGACGCTTTCTTCATTCCACCTGGTGGCTCTTTTATCTCTATCTACCTGAGAAAAAAGTTGTCCTAACCCTCGACTCTTTAAGCCCTTGGATCGGCACGGTTAAAGGGAAAATCGGGTCAAAATCTGAGTTTGCTTTATTATGCATAACCTTTCGTTTTAATCTACCAGATTTGTTTGTACTTCACTAACGTTAATCATGCCGCTATACACAGAGAGAGATAAAACGCGCAGACACATCGTCTTCTCGCCCCTTCAAAACGTATAAGAGAGAAGGTGAAGGAGAAGTGCAATCAAGCCGGCGCCAAAGATGGCATTTCTGCTGGCCGAATTGCAGCCATCCGCATCGCAGATGCAGTACTTATTCCTGGTGTTACTTCCTGTTCCAGCGCGGTCTATGCAGGAGTAAGCTGTCTTGGCCTCCTGTGTAGAGCATTCACGAGCATACCGAACTTGAGGCTCCGGTTTGTCTCCCCGTCCTATCCTGAATTGGGCCTCCTGGAAGAAAAAGTCGTGCAGTTTAGACCCCTGTCAAGTAGAATACCTTGCCATCTGTCTCGGTGTTAACGTACTTGTCTAAGGATGATGCACGATCTCGTTCCCGTTGGACACTCTGTGGGTTGGATTATGTTTTTATCCAGGGGATGGCATCCAGGCTGCGTGTGGGAATCACATTGGTAGCACTTGAGAGCTCGGACCCCGGCGAGAGCGGTGAGAAAGAGGAGGAGGGTGAATGCGATGCGCCCGCCGTCCATCTACCTTACAACTGACGACTGGCCTCTGACACGACGAGACAAGACGACTGACCACATTTCAAATTGGCGGAATGGCCAATGAAAATGGCGGAGGCGGTGATTGGCTGACCGACTGCGTGATGGTGCCATGGCACACAGCTCAGGTCATGACACTTGTAATCTGACTCTGATCCACTGTCACTCTGACTCAATTGCGGTCACATCAACTTAATTTACACAAACGCGGTTACATAACTTGTTATTTTGTTGGTTGTCTAATTTTTCCACGCTTAATTTGGTTATTGTCATTTGGCAGTCATGGCGTCAACTGAGGTCGAGCTTCTTCCTTAAGCTTCTTGAGTCCACCGATATTTACCCGAGAGTATGAGCGGAGGCGTTGATAAGGTCTGGTTGTCACGACGGCTTGCTAGATGGACTAGACTGGCGAGCCGTGATGAGGACACGAAATCTGGCGTTCGAACACAAATGAGGCGGTGTATACGAGTTTGTCATCTCGACGAAGGAATTGGCTGCCACCGTCGACAAATCGAATCAAACTCACGCCCCTGCAAGGGACTTGAAGACAATGAATTTCACGATAAATTCTACTTAATCAACACTTGGCGTAGTTGAGTGGGCAGCACAAACTTCTTCTCATTCTCCCTTGAAGTGACAAGTTATTCGGAATCCACGCCCTGTTGGGATAGCCACTCGCGGAACTGTATTTCCCACCGCGGTTCCCGATTTCCGCGAAGTCGAGAGTAGGTGGAAGGTCTAGGTTGTCCAGGACCGCTTCAACCTCTCCCATTTTGCCGTATTGACGAGGACTTTCCAGGATTCCATTGCCCTCGATGTCTACTTGGTCTACTTTCACTAATACCTAACACTGTGGACAAGTCGGCAGTATATTTGGACACCTGACAGATCCACTGACACAGGTGACATACTTTGCGCCCTAATCCGTGTAGCTTGGCATCGCGCCGCACCAGAGCGTCGCTTTCTGAACCGAAAACATGAACTCTAGACGAAATGTAGAAAACCCACCAAAAAAGACAGTTAAACTTGGCAAACAATCAACTCTTAATAGACTAAATTGCTCTTGAAAGATTAAAAAGATTGCCAAAGAGGCTTTCATTGAGCTGATAAAATGTGCTAGTTAGGTGTCGAGGTAACATTCTTTTTTCAACAATACCATTAGCAGTAGGAACAAGCCATGCCATCCGACACGTTCGTCACACGGAGCCTGTGTGACACGGTGGCACCTGGTCCGTCGAGCAGGTGTTATAGTCAGGCAAAAGTGTGAATACATGAACACGGGAGGTGCCTAATCCGAAGCAGACTTCGGTGACACACGAGGCGGACTAAATCGGTAAGAGGAGACCAACTTCATCCGCCAACCTACCATGAGCCGGGAGTTTTTGTCTGAAGACATCCGTCACGCGTCTCTGAGGCGCGACGATGGTTAATGTCGACCTCAAAGCAGGAGGGTGAAGAGAGGGAGTTGCCTCGGTGGTGTTGAGTCTGTTTCTGCCAACAACTGTTTACGCGATGTCCCCTGAAAGTAATGTCAGCACAAGTCAAAGCCAGCGGTGATGCGGTTAAATGATCACCTCTTACCAAAGTTCTTCTTGACAGGATGTTCCAAACATGTTTATACACTTTGGCGACATGTGCATTTGAAAGCCGAAGAGTAGGATAATCAACGGAAACGTTAACCGTATCCGCTTGCATAGCAGGTCTAAATAACACCACTAACTGCATTTACGTCGGAAGTGATAAAGCGACAAACAGAAATCTTAAGTGACTCTTTATTCTATGGTATTATCGTTGTTCAAGCTGGAGACGCAACGAGGCGGCTTTAAGTTAAGTTGTTACTAGAAAACGGAGATTCAAATTTGATCATCTGAACTAATTACGGTTTATAGCAGTTGAGATTACCATCGGTTGCCACATGGGGAACTGACTTAAAATTCCAGTTTCTAGGTGCGAGAAAGGCCATCCTTTTTGTTCACTAGAAGCAAATAATAATAAAATAGCTCCATCAAGTACGTTAACAGGTCGACTCAAGGGCAGAAACGCGAAGCGGATCGTCACCCAGCCTTATTCGTATAGGCCGCAGCTATTTTTTTAAAGAAAAAGTCACAAGAACAAAACCGTCAGTATTGGAGCTCGTGTTGTTTCCCGCCGATTCTGTCGCCACAACATGGGGCGGTGGAGAAGAATTTACAGCTTTCCTCAATAGCGATTTGTTTTTCACGACTTTAATGAAGTGCTATCTACTAATATCCCTTCTTTGCCACTGAAGAAAATTTCTATTTGTCATCTTTCTATGTTAACTTGCCAAGATAACGATATCGGGTGCTCTTTTGAAATTATTCGCTTCAAGTTGGCGTCCTTCTACTTTTCCATTTGCCTCACTTAAAGTGCAGTTTCGACCTGTAATCTGTCCTTTTCCCGTAGGGTCATTTAACAAAATTATGATTTGTTTTTGGTGGCAATGGTCATTTTGGCTCTTGTGATTTAAGAATATTTAAATTTTTTCGTTTGATTACAGACAAACTCCCTCTTGGTGCCTCTGTGTAATTAGTGTCTTTCTAAGCCACCGATTGCATGTTCCTGTCTACCTTATTTTTTACAGCTAGATTTTTTCAAATGTATTTTGATCATCGGTTTTTGGACCTCTTCCGCCGCATTCCGCGATCTTTCTTTCCGTCGAAGTAATTTAGGGGATTCAGAAATGAGGTTGTAAATCTGTGCGAAAGAATTTGGCCTCTCCGCTGATGAAGTGCGTCGTCCAGCCAAATAAAAAACTGTGCTGCCCAACTTCCAATCATTCCCCTCCTTTACTTTTTACTCAACGTTTCCTCTATTCGTCTCTTTGCGTGCATAACGCCACATGTCGCCAATAGACCATTTGCTCTGCAATTAATCCTCAATAGCAGCCTATGAACCCACTTTTTACTAGTTCTTTCTTGGAAGTAATGCGTACGGTACTGCAACGAAACTGAGACCTGACGACTACTGAAATGAAGAGCTGTGGCAATGTACGGTATGCAATCTAGCGAAGAGCAAGTGGTTAGGCCGTTAGAGAAGTGTGGGAATTGTGTGCTCCAGGCGTAGATGATTAGTAGGCGTTTGTTTCACAAGGGGACACCCAAGTAAACAATCCCCCACCGATAAAGTCATCCCCTTACTCATCGTCCCCTTTGCTTTATCCTTCCTTGGCAATGTTAATTTCACCGCGCTAGCATTAACTTAGAGTTTCTGTAATTTTAAAATGTTAGATTCCTTTTGATCGGCTGTCATTTGTCTCACCTCATATCGATCCTCGCGTTTGACTCACGTGACCGTCCCTCCGCCCTCCCATCCACCACCAACTGCTCGTCCGCGCATTCTACAGCACATATATCTGCACGGACGCTGTACCTTCCACAATGCCAGAAATCATCTTCCTCCACATCGGTCAGACTGGCATTCAGGTGGGCCATGCAATGTGGGAGCTCGCCTGTCTGGAGCACAACGTAGGAAGGGACGGAAAGCCACTGCTACTCACTCCCGACGATAGCGCCAACATCGACTCGCTATTCGTCCACTGCTCCAATGGCAACTACACGCCCCGAGCCCTTCTCGTCGACTTGGATCCCACCGTGGTTGGTGAGTGTCTTCCCAGTGAATATAAAATCATTTTTAGGCGACAAACTCCTCCACTTTATTCACTAACACTCAAGTTTCATGCTTTGTCGTGTGTAGAGTGGAGCTGTAGGTGTTTTTTGCCGATCCCTCGCCATAAATACGCCCCATCATGTCACCTTTGTCCCGCCCGTATTTGTGGGATTGAATAAATCGGACGTCTCTCGCCTGAGGCGGACCGGTTTTTTGTCCTCCAAGAAAGGACAATTGCCAACATGCTGCTCCTCCCCTTTCAGACGAAGTTCGTACCGGTCATTATAGGAATCTGTGGAATACGTCGAACCTCTTTGGAGGCCACGAAGACGCGGCTAGTAATTACGCGCGAGCCTACTACTCTCAATCCCAAGACCGTCTTCCCGGTGTCCTTGAGCGTATTCGTATCCTCGCCGAGCAGTGCGATGGGCTGAACGCCTTCAAACTGATTTTCTCGGTCAACGGCGGCACCGGCTCCGGTCTGACTGTGGCCATTTTGGAAGAGCTCGCGTGCAATTATGGCAAGAAGCATCGTCTCGCCACTGCCATTTACCCCTCCCCGTGTTCCTCTCAAATTGTCGTGGAGCCCTACAACGCCACTTTACACACCGCCTCGTCCATCGACTTCTGCGACTGCGTCACCGTGGCTGACAACCAGGCAATTCACAAAATCCTCGGCATTCACTCCGGACCGAATGCGGCGGGCTTCACGGTGACAAATCGCCTCCTCGCCCGCCTCATCAACGCCCAGTGCCTGTCCCATCGCTACAACTTCACAGGGCAACAGAAGGTGGAGGTGGGCGAGTTACTAACCAACCTCGTGCCCTATCCCCGCATCCACTTCCCCACCATGGCCTACGCCCCCCTCTTCAACCAAATGGCCGCCATGTACGAGTCGCCCAGTCTAATCAACATGTTGGAGAGGATTTACGAGCAGGAGAATCAACTCTCCAGCGTCTGCATTAAAGATAATCCCTTCATCTCGTGCGCCCTCCTCTTCCGGGGCAACGTCTCCCCCTACCAGGTGAACGAGGCCCTCAGAAACGTCAAATGCAATAAACGCGCCGAGTTTGTGGACTGGTGTCCGACCAGCTTTAAGATTGGCATCAACTTCACACCGCCAATAAAGGTGCCAGGCGAGGGCTTCCCCGGCCTCGACTCCACCTGCATCAACATGATCGCCCACAACGTGGGCATCCGCGAGGCCTGGCTCCGAATCGCCGACCACTACAACCGGCTCTACTGCAAACGCGCATTTGTCCACTGGTTCGTGTCCGAGGGTCTGGAGGAGGCCGAATTCGTGGAATCACAGGAGGTCCTAGTGAACATCATCAACGATTACGAGGAGGTTGGCCGGTCGTTGAAGGATGTCGCCTGTGAGGCGGAGCAAATGCAACAAAGTAATGTGTGGATGGAGAAGAGGCGGAAGATCAGCGCCAATGGTGACTGCGACCACCTGAAGCGAAAGCTGCAATCTAAATTTGTCAGTAAATGCAAAGAAATGGCAAAATTGTCAACAGGAGGTCTTCGCAATCTCCACGTAAGTGCAGGTAGTTGTGCGGAGTCGTCGGTCTCGCAGACCCAGTCGTATGGGGGCGATCTCAACGCGGCGACCGGCGAGAAGAATAGGAACACAAACTGTCTGGTCGATCCGTCGCCCACCCTGCGGCGACCCATTCCACGATCGAGAAGAACGCGGTTCTTAACGCACGTCAATGGCCGTGTGGACTTGGAGACTGACAACACCGCTTCGGTGATCGTGGAAGGCAGTGACGACATCACGGAGTGGAGTGAACGCGGCGGAGAGATGCTGCTGTCACGCGGGGCGGCGCCGGAGCAGTCGCTCTCCTCGTACTTCGAGAATAGCCTCTCCACGGTTATGGTAGATTGGGACGACTAGACGAAAGGCGTTTTTCGTTGTTTGGGTATACTTATACTCTTATACACCCCAGTTTATGATGATGCATTGATATCATCTGCCCGAAAAATGACCCTTTTCCAACACCAACACCGCCAACAACAAAACTGTCTGCCAATAAAGGTTAGGTACGTGGTACTTGTCTTCTCGGCGAATTCCAACGCCACTGCGGCGAGTCTAGGGAGCCCAGCTGTCTTTTTTGGCGGTGTCGGGGGGTCTCTACGGCCGCAACGTCGGCGGAGCCTTAACTGCGCCAACTCAACGGAAGAGTCAACTGTGCCATCCTTCTGCTGAGTTTGCATCAAGTTTGCTTTGGCCCGGGTGTAGAAGCCAGGCGGTCCTGCCATTCGTCCAATCAACGCATCGTGTGGGAACTTCATTAGCCACATCTGAAGAGTTTTTTTACCAACGCCATCACTTTCCTCTTCTCTGAAGTCACACCTCTTGCAAAAGTGTTTGAAGATTGCCGTGTGGCTTCCGTTGGCACCTAGACATTCCGCAGACAATGCAGGCGCTCTCGTCGGTGGTGTGATCGGTGGAGAGGCTGCACTCGTGTCGGACTAACAGGCGTCGGAAGCCTCGATGGGCTGGTGGGATGAATCGGAATGCGGCGGATGAGGTTGAAGTTTGGCGGGAATGGGAAAAGAGGGGGAGGCGGCGGCGGGGTGGCGCCTGAACTCCTTATTTTGTATTCCCTGGCTCGCGTTCCCATTCAGACTATGCACAGACTACTTATTCTGGTATAAGTAGTGTAGTACCCGGACATTAATTTGCGTCCTCCCGATGATGGAGCAGCAGGTCGAGAGAAGGTAGAATTTCTCATATTCAGTAGCTGTTTTCCGAGGGGCAGCATTTTGACACGAATGGAGATTTTTAGTCGCGTATTAACCGAAATCCCTCGGGCTAATTCGGCTTGACGGTACCTTTTGCACTGCAGGGCCTCTCTCTATCCTGTTCATGCACTTCCTCCGTCTCCTACCACTTCCCACTTGCCTCCAACTCTTTCCACTGCCTGTTCGTGTATTTGACACTCAATTCGTACGGAAAAGGCGGCCTGTCTCCCTTCGAATTTGAAGTAAAAAGGCAGACACAATAATGGGCTTTTATTCCCCTTCAGATTGAACAGCCTACTTATTCGATTATGAGTAGAGTGAATTACCCAATGGTACCATGCCCACCGCTACCATATTCACAGGTGAGTAATCAGGCCATCAAATTGACAATTGGGACCATAGCTCGACGAGCGAAGAGGCCCACACGGCGATCAATTACGGGGAAAGCCAAGTAAATAAATGTATAAATGGGAAAATAACAAATTGAAGTTGTCTGGCTCCTCTATTTGATAAACGGGGAAA
The DNA here is from genome assembly GCA_017562135.1 of Dipylidium caninum. NCBI lineage: Eukaryota > Metazoa > Platyhelminthes > Cestoda > Cyclophyllidea > Dipylidiidae > Dipylidium > Dipylidium caninum. The sequence goes on along the minus strand of QEYB01001409.1, from coordinate 16,135 downwards.
TGGGGGATTTAAAGGCGCAGTTTTTCCCAATGAAGGAAAGCTATGTTGAAGCAAATGTCAGAGGCCAACGTGGGCACGAATAATGCGTGTAACTGGAAAGTCATTTATTACCCAACGACAATTGAAATATGGTCCATTCGATAGGTATTTGCGTAAATTCTGGTCATCGTGAGGACAGGAAGGACCGCCAAAGGGGGAGGGGGAGGGGGGAGCAACTCGAGCTAACAGGAAGACAGTCTGATTTAAGGATGGCTGGTCAAAACAATGACTGCCAACGTGTATCGAGAGAGCATAAAATATGGACAGTTAGTTGGTTCGACGAACCGTGGCCTGCTTCGACGTCAACACCCGAGTGGAATGTGGGCACGCTAGACTAGGGACGCCTGGCATCTGAGACGCTTGAATTTGTGGAAATATTCAGGCGTCGAGCCCAGGGCGATACGTGGTAACTTCAATAAAATCGACAGGATTCCTTCTTCGTTTATCCAAATACTCCATTCTGTCATCCCCCGTCTCCATTCGTTGTAACTCGACGCTCAGCCGGATCCTCCCTTGGACGTGAGGTAGTCGTCGGAAATGCGAGTTTGGCATAGACGATTACGCTCAAATGACCACATCGAGCTACATGTCTTAAGGCGGCTCTCTCCGTCTCCCTCGATTTTATTTGACGAGTCTCCTTTTCCTAGCCGCCCCTGACGGGGCAGTTGACCCACTGTACTCACACAGACGCGCCTCGTAGCATCGCCTCGCTCTGACCTCCGCCTACTTCCTGTCGGCGGTTTCCATTCTTCCATAAAACCTCGTCCTGAGGTAGGACAATCATCTCACTTGTGCTCCACTTGGTAGATTTCACCTTCGGTTGCAGTGGCGTCTCGAGGCGAACACAAAGGGAGCGTCCGTTCTCCCTCGCGTCGTGGACGCGCATCTCTGAGTAGGTCCTGTCAACCGAATGGCCACTGACTGTGGAAGAGGAGGCGAAGTGGACGTTCAACGGGGGAGGGAGACGGCGCCCGTACTGCGTCCGGCCGAAAATCGCCGAACGGGTAGTGTAAGCCCCGTTTTTTCAGCACAGAAGTCTGCCTGCCCACCTCGAACACCTCCATTCTCTGCGGCCGAGTGCTCGGACAACTGGAGGACGCTGCTCAGACTACCAAGAGCCGACTTATTTTCAAGGAAGTCCTCCAATTCCCCTTGACGAGGGGTTCAGGAGCAGGATAAGATGGCGTTCAAGGGATACCTCTTCTTTAAGATTGCCATCCGCATTTAGGCCGTGATGGAAGTTAAGTCGACGAGTTGTTTTCCTCAATGAAAAGAGCGATTTCTCCACCTCAGTCTGTTAATGCCTTGCACTCGAGAAGCGTTTGGAAGGTTGCATGGCCTCCGTGCGGCGTCCGAGTCCGCGTCGCATTCAGAGGAACTCCGGCGAACTGGGGAGCCTCGCAGGGCACTGAGGGGGCAAAAGGCGGCCCCGAGAGCTTCGGTCTGGTCGTTGAACGCCCGGAGGCAGGCGGGAAGCAGCGCATTTCTGCGACGCGTCTCCCGACAAATCCGTCCGGGGATGCATCTTGGCCACTTTCTTCTGCAAAATACCACAGAAAATCTCGTCGCAGTGTGAAACACTTATCAATAATGGGGCTCTGGAAATGCAAAAAAATAAATTATATTTGTGGCATTTCATTATTTACAAGAGACTTTTTTATTTTAAATGTAAATGGCTTTAATGTGCCTGTAAAATGTTTCCCCACCTCGGCCGAAGTCGTCGCGAGTTGTGGGTTCCGAAAGGGCAAAAATGTCCTCCAGTTCAAAAAGCTGATGTGGACAAGAACGAGGGGATGCTGCGGTCTCCGTGGGGCTCTTTGATGGCCAGTGACCGGCCATCCGTGTAGGAGTGGACAGTTCCGTCCCAAAGTTTAGCCGCACAACCACGGTCGTGCGTTAAGAACCGCGTTCTTCTCGATCGTGGAACGGGTCGCCGCAGGGTGGGCGACGGATCGACCAGACAGTTTGTGTTCCTATTCTTCTCGCCGGTCGCCGCGTTGAGATCGCCCCCATACGACTGGGTCTGCGAGACCGACGACTCCGCACAACTACCTGCACTTACGTGGAGATTGCGAAGACCTCCTGTTGACAATTTTGCCATTTCTTTGCATTTACTGACAAATTTAGATTGCAGCTTTCGCTTCAGGTGGTCGCAGTCACCATTGGCGCTGATCTTCCGCCTCTTCTCCATCCACACATTACTTTGTTGCATTTGCTCCGCCTCACAGGCGACATCCTTCAACGACCGGCCAACCTCCTCGTAATCGTTGATGATGTTCACTAGGACCTCCTGTGATTCCACGAATTCGGCCTCCTCCAGACCCTCGGACACGAACCAGTGGACAAATGCGCGTTTGCAGTAGAGCCGGTTGTAGTGGTCGGCGATTCGGAGCCAGGCCTCGCGGATGCCCACGTTGTGGGCGATCATGTTGATGCCGCTTTAACACCCGCCTCCTTGTGGTCAGAGGTCCACCTCCAGTTGTGGGGCCATCCGCGCCGCTCGTCCGCGGTGCGGCCTCGGGGTGAACAGCGAGAAGAAGCGAAAACCCGAGTTTTGTCCTGTGAGAAACGAGGCGAGGGACGATTCAATGGCAGTGGAATTCTCTGCCTTCCTCCCACCTTCCAGTTTACCATCTCGCACAGCAAATGATCAGCCGAGTGGAGTTTTGTACGAGGAATCTGCAGCCCTCCTCGCTTCTGCTCGGCCACTCCGCCAATTTCCCCCGATGTGGCATTAAAAGTCGCCGGTTAGTTGGTCACACACACACACACACACACAAAGCCGTCGAACTGCACTGCCTCGGTCATTAAGCCGATCTGACCAAATCACACTCATATTCCTCTGATGGGCGAAGGTGAAGTCGTGGGGGGGGGGGGGGATTTGTGTCACTCGGCACCGTGCAGACTCGCCACGCCGCCGGGCGGGCATCTTGCGGCTTCGCGGTGGGTCGACCGCGGTCCGCGGACGAGGCGGAGACCGAGGAGCAGGAGGAGGCAAAGAAGTCGCCCGCACACACTCCACGCACCTCACGCCTGCACACTCTTCATCGCCATTTCTGGCCTTTCTTTTGCACATTGTGGCATGCCTTCTCTGGCTTCGGTCTGCCCGAACGCGCTCCAAATGTTCAACGAGGAAGTTCGAGAGGATACCTGCGAACGCCGCTGCGCCGGCGAGTCTTTAAACAGCTAAGCCTCGGCCGTTTCTGCCGCTCTGTGTATGAATATCGCGATCTCGGCGGCGGCGGCGGCGGAGGTGGTGGCGGCGACGACTTTCTCCGAAAGTTCACTGCCACCCATGCTGGCTGGTAAATGAGCGATCGCTGACCTCGTCGACAGACAGATTTTGCACCTTCTTCCTTTTCGTTACCCTCTTCAATGCTTTTTTTTCTTTTTCTTTGAGCTTCTACCTTTCATCCAGTAGAAAGTCATATCGCCCAGGCCTGTAGTTTGCTTTAGCCCGATTTGAATGGCGAAGAACCCAGACGGACACTTTTTCAGGCCCGCTTTAGTGCATTATTGCCGAAGGGACAGGAGCACAAGGCAAGCAAGCCAAAAAATTGTGTCGTAGACGGGAGTGAAGTCTTGCAGGAAGGGCAGCGTCGTCAAAATTGGCCTGTCAGGCCTTGTTCCGATGCTCTTTCATGAAGCAAAACCTCCATCGACCTGGTCGTCCACGAGACCCGCGACGCGAGACCCTTCACGACATGCATTGAAAGGAAAATTAGAGAAAAAGAGCCTTGTCTGTGTCAGGCAGCTCGGTCAGTGGGTCCGACATCAGCGTGAGGAAGGTCGTTTGGTGCAAAGCATTGGCAGCATCTTTGCTTCGCTGCCTTTGAAAGACAACCAAGACGACTGGCCGGCGACGAAGAGTGGACGGTGTGGAACGACGTTAATCGGAAGACGTCGCGGGTGGTGGCGCAAGACGAGCCGGTCCAGACGACGTTCCAATGCGGAGATCCACCAAAAAGAACTTTGCTGTCAGTCTGGATGAGTTGCACTTTAACTTTTTGTGGATTTTCATCGACTCGCCGAAGTGGATGGTCCCAGTGGAGCGGAGCGGCCAGAAGTGGCAAATCGTCAGGGCGCGGAGGGCCACCGTGGCGATGCGGAGTCCCGCGCATTGTTGGCCACTCGGCGGGTATTCCGGGAGCTGCGGCTGAATGCGTTGACGCCCCCCGCCCCCGAGCAGCCGCGTCTCTGCGCCTTCGCGGCGCCGTTTATTTCGTCGTTGCATGCACAACTCCTCGGATGGTGGAACTTTTAACGAGGCTAATGATGTCAAATCGCATGAAATCCTGCCTTTTAATGGCAAAAATCAGGAATCTAATGGACGTGGAATTATCACGCTGCCTGTAAAACTTTTGAATTTTCATTCTTTCCTCAAATCCGCGGTGACTCGTTTGCCAATCCGCCGGTACGCAGGGGGCGCCGCCGGAGTCGACGGGAGGAGGAAGCGGCGAATCGTTCGTCGAGGGCGGCATCTGCGATGCTGCCTCCGCAGCCACAGGAAGAAACGCATGTCCTTGCTGCTGCCACGTGCATGACAGCCGGCCGGAAAGAGTATTTGGACGCCGGGAGATTTTGCCGCACACCTCCACAGCACCGATTCTCAGGCTCTTTTATCCCAACCCCTTCAACAATTAGCCGCCTGGCAAAGGCGCCACTCACCACCTCCGCCCGATCTGCTCCTCCTTGCGGGTGGCAGGAGCCAGTCCAGGGGATCGGACCGGGTGGAGACTCCGAGTCTTCGGGTGCTGTGCGTAGAGCCTCTGCGTTCGGGTGAGGAGAACCCGAGGCAGACCCGGGAGAAGGCGACCCCGGTCCCGCCGTCTGAAGCGCCCTACGACTTCGCCATGCCAACCACCGACCAGCGGGATGAATACGACGGCGACGGGACCGCGTGGTTGCCAGTAGTTCTTGCCCGTGGCCCCAGGGAACAGGCGGAGGATGAAAGATGGCTCCCAGACGCAAGGCAGAGGCGTGAGGAAAATCGTCACCGGCTCCAGAAGGCGAAATAGACCGAGTTAGCTGAAGTCAACGAGTTGGGAGGGAGACCGCCGGCCATCCTTCTCCATCATTTCCCCTCCCCCAGGGGGCGTGAGAGAGGACGAGACGGAGGGAATGGCGTTTTCGTTCCCAAAACCCTACGCGTCCACCTTCTTCAACCGATTCGGTTATTCCTGTTGTTCTTGGGGAAGAAGCGGCTGCGCGAGGCCCACACTGGAATCACCGTCCCGGCAGGACAATTCCCCTCGGCGTGGCTCTAAGTTGCACAGCATGCCGGTTCGCCGCGTCCCTCTGCCGACTCCCAGCGCCGAAGGGCTCCGGGCCATCTTGGCTCACTCTTCGCACCTTCTAACCGCCTCCGTATTCACCGCGAGGGCGAGTGAAAAGCGGCCAACGACTTCCCCTTCAACACCTCGGCCGCGGCTGTGATTGAACATCCTCTCACGGAATCTTGTTGGAGGCCGAGGGACTAAATTCACATCAACCCGCGGAGGAGATGTCCGCAATTCCTCGAGCGCTGTAACCTGTTACACTACGCCATTCCGCTTTGACATTCAATCCCCCCCGCCACCTGCTCCGGACACTCCGCAGCCCCTCAGCCATTCTCGGTGTCGGCGGAAAGGAAGCTTTACTTCACGGTCGAAAGCTGAAGGATTCAGACAGCTGCTCGCCTATCAAGGAAGCGGACGCACTCCGAACTTCTGACGTGGAGTAATGGAAATTTTGATTCAGTTTTTCACGCCACCGAGAACGGCACTAGGCTCCAGAAAGCCTCGAAAGCAAGAGAAACAATAGGAGCTGTCGATTTCGGCGTCTACATTGGCAAGATGAGCATTCTGACAAGCGGAGGGGTGACTGCCCACCTGAGGCAACGGAGGGGAGATTTTAACCGTTTCGAAGGCAACGAAAGCAATGGTTCTCGTAGATCAAACACAGGATGTCGATCAAACTTCCTCGACTGCCCTCAGAAGGTTGGAGAGGATTACGACCGACAAGTTTCCTTTCCAGATTATTTCAAATGCCCTTACTTGCGTGAGTATACGCATAACCGGCCGGCCAGACTGCTAAGGCGGGCTCGAAGGGCCGGGAGACCGCCTTCTAACCAAGGCCGCACTTGGCCCGCCTGGTCCTCCAAGGTCCTCGCATGGATGTGGACGATGCGATTGCCAGGAGATGCAGTTTTGGTCCTACTGTGGAAATAAGGCGTGCAAAAGGTATAAAAAAGACGCTCAAGTCTTTATATCATCTCAACTCGCCGCTAAGGCAACCGGCCAAGTACTTAGATTTCATGGTTTTGCGACGGTCAAGTGAAAGACAGGTTGAAGGATGCGATTTGACAGTTGCCGACAAGGCGGTTGCGGGAATTGCCACCCTGTCCGTTTTACCCGCCGATCGCAATCGCTCCGGTCGACCTGTCGAGGAAATCTGAAGCTTCTCTTCAATGAATTTAACCGCCTGCCAATGAAACAGTCGGATTGACAGCCTCCGAATAAGCAGCCCGACTTCTTTGAAACAGGCGGAAAATAGACGCACCTCTAATGACAATCGCAGCCTACGAGGCAACAGATGGGTGAATGGACACAGGATGGACGTGCCGTAGACCCATTGATTGGACTCAAGAAACGGTAAATGGGAGAGCAATTACTGTACTGAGGAGAGGGGTCCCCGCCTCGATCTACTCGTTGTTTTGAATCACCACCAAACGCCACATCGCCTTAGTAATTTCATCGAGTAACTCCATCTCAGCGTCAGAGCCACCAAATGGGCGAACTGACAGACGCGGGTCGACCTCCACGCCTCTCCTGATCAGAATGGGGCGCCAGCTTCCCCACAACTCATTGCCTTCGCTCTTAACATACGCTTCACAAGGAGGCGCTAGCCGAAAACCGCCGTCTTTACTTTTCTTGGCACCAATTGGATGAAATCCTCCGAAATCTATCTTGTCGCCGTTAAAAGGTGGAGGAAAAGTCCTTTCACCCTCCTGTCCACCAATAGCCTGACCCGACCTTGAGAGGCGCCCAATCGGAAATGAGCGAGTGACATGCAAAATCTATGTGCGACTTTAGCCTTATTCGCTAGCAGATCACCACATCCATACAAAATTTGCATAATTTTGTGTCAGGACATTGAGAGCAAGCAAGTGCATATTTCCATTTAGTCTTGACTGTGAGAGATCTACCTACCTGGCTGCCTTGAGTTGTGGGCCAATGCGCCCTTGTCTGGTTCATCTGAATACGGGACATTTTTGGCAAAAAATCACACAAAAATGTCTGGTAGGGGAAGAGAGAGAGAGACAGAGATAGAGTCTAACAAGCCCCATTTTGTAGATCCTTGGGGGAACAACTGATCCAAGTTGATTAGAATGATGCAAAACTTCAGGCATTTCTTTGCCTGTCACCGAACAAATTCCAGGCTTCCGTGAAGTCCTGCCCAAATGGACGGACTGATTGGTGAAAGAAGTCCCATTTACCAACTGGTTGACGTGGAGACACCTTCGTCAACCAAGGCCACGATGTGGCAAGACCGAAACGATTTGGCAATTGGATGACAAACTCACACTTGAAGGAAGGTGAAATGGTGTTGAGGCAACACGAAGAGTCGACGTGGTCAGTCAGAAGATGCCCTGACATCCGCGCTAACATCGCAACCACAAAACGGTGGCCGAACACCTGACTGCGCCAGTGGAGAAGTGCATTGTCGCACATTCCAAGACCATCTTCTTTCCTCTCCCCCTCCGATCTCTGACGTCGTCATGGACAAAAACCTTTTTATAAGGGCCGCTTCACTTGCCTCCCTCCATTGGCGCTCGAAGCGGATAAGAACACGACAAAGGGGAGAACAGTGGTGTCGCTTGGGTCCTGGCACCTTTTTAGACACTTTGTGCTCGAAGAAGCCAATCACTAACCCGAGATGGTCCTTTGACTGTTCCGTCGACTCGGCGAAAAAGACTCCGGCCAAGGACCGTCTCCCCCCCCCCCCCCTCGCGTCCACATGGTGGGGAAAACAGCGTGGACTTACGCGAGACCCTTCAGGGCGGCAGGCGCGGAGGAGAAGAGCGACTTCGCGATCTGCCAGAGATTGTCACGAGCAAGGGGGCCGCCACACTCGGATGCGTGCGTGTGCTGTTGAGGCCATGTGCATTAATTTGCGCCGTGATGAGTGTAGTGTGCGCAAGTAGGCAACTCGGTCCGCCAAGAGGAATGAGCATGTGGAATAAGAAAGCCGAGGGTTGGCAGAAGAGCAGTGGCGACATTCGCCCAGTGCTGCGCGAGATCAAAGAAAAAGGCGGAAGGAGGTACTTCCGGAGAATTCAGGGTGATGGAAGCGCTTTTGGTTTGGGGGTGTCTTTCACGCCTCGCACCGAGTCAGTCAGTCAGGAGTGGACGGAGGCCAATTCGTGAAATTCGCCGAGTCCGACAACGGGAAATGAGGTGGGCGAACACACGCTCCAGACCCTTCGAACACCTCGGCAGAGTGGTTCCTGGAGGACTCAGAATCCAGACAATTTGGAGTGTGGCAAAGAGAGAGGCTGCCTCAAAGCCGAGATGGCCGAATTACCGATTTTACTCAAAGTGGTGGCATAAAACTCCCGGGCTTCAAGCGAGTTGTCAAGCCTTTTTTCCTCAGATCCGCGTCCCTCGTGTACGTACAACGCGCGAAGCAAGCGAAAACGATAAGAGTTGCTGGGAAATCATGCGATGACTGGTAAAATGGAGTGAATGGGACAGTTGAGAGCACAGGTAGCCGAGTGACTTTCAACTGAAGGTGAGGAGGCGTGAAGTAGCACACAGCGCGGCAATATGCAGATAGTGAAACGGATGTCGCTACTGCCAGAGACATTCGAAACACTACCTCACGTCACCAGCACTTCCAGAAGTCGATTTTAGGGCGAGAATCACACACAGAAGCGACTCTCAGCCCTCGCACACCGCCCCACCAACTAACCTCGACAATCTGGACGCGTACTCGGGCCAAAGGCCTCCCTCACAATCGCCCATTACGGGCCTTGAGATGCCTAAAAGGATGGAAGGAAAGGGAGGGGAAAAAGAGGAGTAGCAGGAGTAGGAGGAGGACGAGGAGGAGTTGGCATTGAAGGCCTGGGATTGGGTGGAATGAGAGCGAGATGGGGCTTTAATCTCGTCTCCGCCTTCGCCTTCGCCTCGCCTCCTCCTCCTCCTCCTCCTCGCAAGCGCGTGCGCGACGACACACGGCCAATGAGACGTCGGCAGCAACAAGCACCAGGGCGGCGGACAGTTGGCCGCAGTCAATAGGGCGGACGAGGCTTGAGACCGGGAGGAGACGCTGCAAGTGCTCCTGTCGGCGCAAACACAGAGTTAAAACCGAGCCAGAAGAGGCAGAAGTGCGAATAAGAGTCGCATCGTGGAGGATTTTCACTCGACGGAGAGTCAATTGCGGGTCCCGACGAGAAGGACGCTGAAGAGAGGCTCGAAGTGAGACAATCTCGATGAGGGTGGAGTTCGAAGAAGGCTGGAAATGAATTCCTGCAGCAGAAAAGCAGGACAGGCCGCAGTGTTTCCACAGTGAGGTGAAACTAAGCTACGCCAGGCGAAAGCCAACAAACCGCGACCGGAGAATTCTCCCCGGCGGGGGGGGGGGCGGGGCGGGAATCGGGAGGGCGTCTCAGCTCGAGCAGGCATCATTGACAAACGAAGTCAGCCTCGTTAGAGAAAGACGAACGAGAAAGTGAAAGGCAAGCAAAAGGATGGGAATTTGCAAAATAGGGCCATGATTGAGAGACACCGACTGGAAGGGCCTCAACTCTGTTTAACTGTGGAAACTCAGTCCTTTCCTTCTCTGTGACTCCGTCGCCACCGGAATTCTTCTCCCCATTCGAGTGGAAATTGGGATGAGCGCTGAGCCGCCCCCTTCGCCCTCTTTCCTGCACTGGAAGCAACTAACGAGGCGGTCCACAGGCTCCGAGGGCAACACGGCGACCCGTGCAGAACCTGCCAGCGACAGAGAGGAGGTGGCGACACCTCCCAACCGCCTCCACAGGGCTAAAATGCGTGCGCCGAGGTGTCACAGTGCACTGAGAATGACAGGAAGGCGATCGCGGAGGCGATTCAATCCACGCCGAGGTGCACCCTGCACCGGACAGGGTCGGCACTGTGCAAAGGGCGACTTTTTTAGCAGATTTCGCAACTGTCATGGCAGGGCCGAGACAGTTAGGGGACATGGAAAAAGTCACGCCCTTTAAACACCTAAAAGGGGACCACAGCTGGGAGGAAAATAAGGTGGCGGAGATTTTGTACGTATTACAGGCACCAAAATCCAAAGTGAAGAGAAATTCTTTGCCTCCCTCCCATGAGCATATTTGCGGGAATAAACAGCGGACCACAATGGGGCGATGTGTTGAGTGAATGTTTGTTACTGCAGCTGTAACAAAAGGAGGATGGATGGAGGGGAGGAGGGAGAAAGGGAGGGAGGGAGGGATCACCCCAGATTCGCGTAAAGGGAAATAGTGGAAAAATTCCCACGAGAAGGAGAACAATCATGCAGTGCTCGAACTAACAGTACCTCCATTTAAGCCTGCCAGGAGAGAGTTCGAAGTTCCCTTTTGAGGGAAAGTCGTCTTCCAAACAGCAGTAAATTATGAGCGCAATTTGGTTGATAAAAAAGGCCTACACTGAAAGCTGTTAAAGAAAGAAACGTTAAGTGTTCTAATAAGCGATAATTTGGGAGAACGGGTTGGAGATTATAAACGAAGAACGAAGAATGGCCGATTCCAGAAAATGGAACCAATGACTTCTGCTGTGACCAATCAGAATCTCCCACGTGATAAGTCATGCGATGCACATCCGCGTACAAACAAAGACATACAAAAGTGACTAATTTTGCAGAGGAAAGGGCCACGTCACCATTGGTTAGGAGAGAGGGGAGGGAAGGGGGTGGTGGTGGGGGTGCAGAACTTAGCCTGGACAACACCCATTCTTCCGTATTAGTCACTCGCAGTTGCCAGCAGCCCCAATGTAGAAAAAGTGGTCCCACTTTATCGATCCGCAAGGGAGCAGGGGGGCTTAAATGTGGGAAACTGTTGAAGAGCGGAGCAGAGCAAAGCGGAGCCCCCTCTTATCGACTAGTTTAAGGGTGAATTTAATTGGCAAATTCAATTAAAATACTAATCGAGTTGCTTCTTGCACACATTCACGCGCAAATGGCGTATAAATTGAATTTATCACTTTTTTGGCAAGAAAAGCCCCAATTTAAGTCAAAAATGCGCACCTCACCGCAAATGAGTCAGAGAACCCGCCCAGCGACGGATCGACAAGGTATCCGCCCGGGGGGGGGGGGAAATCAATGGAATAATTAGCCTGCGAAGACACCGAGAAATCGATATTTAAGACTAGTAGCTAATTAGAGTAGCGGTGTGAACTAACGCATAGAGGGCAAATCTCAACAAAATGGGTGGGGGAAGGCAGAGTTTACGGTTAAATTTTAACGAATAAAACAAAACCTCACCGATGCGGAAACAAGTAGTACGAAAGCAACGAAAGCAACGCAAAACTGCCTCGTTGGAAGCCACGCACGCCAACTGATGGATTTAGCCAATAGGCAAAGGAGTGACCTTGGCGGCAGAAATACAATTGGTAGGGGTTGATGCGATAGCGCAGTGGAACAACCAATTGGATAGGAGAAGGGTATTTTTAAAAAAACACGATCCCCTAGCCCATGGGCTTCCGTAGGAATGAAAATTTATGCAAGAGAAAAATCAATACTTGAAATGGGATACACCAAGTTGGCGTCCAATGGATCGTGTGTCACGTCCCGAAATGCACGAGTTTTAAAAGCTGTACTGTGTGTACTACCGCGACATGCATTTTTCATGCTGTTGCCATGATTACCGTGATATCTCGATCGCAGGTCATATCATGCGACGCATGTGCACGCTCTCTAAGGCTTTTGTTTAGTATCCAAGCGTTGGCAACGTAAGATGCCCGTGTGTGTGTATGCGTGTGTGCTGGCACTTGTGGTGTTTACAAAAACTTCCTCCAGGGTAGGCGATGCATGTCACCGATCACCCATGGAATAATCAATGAATGATGGATTGAACCGCCTCCGGTTACTAACTTCTAAGTAAAATAGCAATTCGTAACAGCAGAGTCATGGGTGGAGTGTCAATTGGTATTTTTGCGCTGTCAGATGCCGCGTCATCGACCGTTCGAGTTAACTTGTCAACTTTTTATCGATCCGCTAGGTGGACAAGAAACCATTTTCAGTGCCATAAAAATCTTTTGTGATCAATTCGCTCGGCGTTCTTTGTCTCTTTCCACTTTTATTGTCTAAAATGTGCCAGAATTTGTGCATCCCCCAAAAGAGGAGACCACAGTATGCCGTCCTTTTTCAATCATGGACGATAACTAACAAAAATTGGCAAATTATAAACAAATCTGGTGACTTCGATACGGGCGGAACGAGGCATTTTTGCGTCCCCCTGTTTGGGGCGTTACCGGAAATTAGAGAGTTGGGTGCTTATTTTTGTAAGATTTAAATTAACTATTCATTGAAAATCATTTTTCAACATAATACAAATTCTCTGTGTATGATCAAATACACCTGAACCTTAAATCATTCTCATCGTATTACTTGAACATTAAGTGATCAATCAACGAGTGTACACGTGAGTCAAATAGTTAACAGTCATTGGTAAAAAAAGGGAAATTTTGTAGTGGTGGGGAATCAAGCACGCAGAAGGCGAGTGAAGTAGAGGCAAACTTTTTCACGTAAATTATCGCGTCTCCACATTGTGGGGAAATTTCACACAGTTACGTTTGGCCTTACTGTCATGTGTGTGTGTGTGTGTGTGTGTGTGTGCATAACTATATGTGATAAGTGCGCCAAATTCAGTTCTATCAAGTGGCTTAATTGACAGAAATCGATATGATCGATGGTGGCGGCTTCAGCCTCTACTTATCGATCCACTTCGTGCTGGTTGGGTGAGTCATCGGACGCGGTGGTAGGCAAGTCGATACGACGCCCCCATTGGCGTGGCAAGTTAACTCAACCTCATATTTCTCGCCTCGCAAATTGGAAAATATGTTAATGATTAAATTTTTCAAATATTTTTTGCTTCTTTCCCCTCATCTCAAGACACATTAACACAAATATGATCATAATAATTTGTCAAATCAACAGGTAAGGCAGGCATGCAGACAAGTATGCATATACACAAACGCGTACGCGCAAATACACTGTAAGTAGGCAACTGCAACTGTTATAACAACCCTTTGAGGGTGAGAGATGACGCATTTACGGCCTCTCCCTCACTCGCTTCGCTTTGCTAGCTCTATCTGCGCGTTAACGTTGGTGTGACCTTGGTCCTCGAACGCTATTGGCCGCCGAGGCTGCAGTTGTAGCTGCCAGTAGCCATTGCGTGCAGGGCAGGCCGACTTCCGTCCACCGTTGTGTTGATGTTGGGGCTTTTTTGTGCCCGCCTACAACAACTGCCAGGTAAACCCAAGGAGTGGTCACTTCCCCATCACATCAGTAAAGGCATGTGTTTGTGTGCATTTGGGGATGACTGTGAAAAAAATAAGAAATTTTTTCGCATTATCAGATGTCTAAGTGAGCTCCCCTCCTCCTCTGCGGTAAATTTATCCTTGTGTAAACTATAACTGCGCTCGTATAGGGCGTGATTTTGCATACCTCGAGGTGTTATTCTATTAACTTCAGACAAATGATTGATGTTGGTGTGGTATTACCGGTGTTCCATAAGCATTGTGTGGTTCAGGCTATCTTGATGGAAGTCACAGTCTCGGTCGTTGAAGGCCACGAGTCCCTCTGTCCACTGATTCCTCAAGATTACTATGTGTCTCGGTGGATCGGTTTTTAGGGCAACCGCTTGTGACTCCACAATTGCATTTCAACGAACGGAGGACGAGTTCCACGAATGTCACCGCTTTTGGATTTGAAGACGACCATGGAATTGCATTCTGTATGGATAAGAGTGGTCTAAAGTGTCCATTTCGGTGACACTAATCACAATAGTCTGCAATTACCTTCTGAATCCGAGGTTAGAAGCCTGCTATCTTGACGGTTTTACTACACGCACACCGAGTTAACACTGGCGCCATTGAGGCGTTGGTCCACTTTGTCTTCCCTGCTACGGGCCGGAGTGACAAAGTAAGCCGTCAAAAAAGTGCTGCTATAAGCTAAATGGAAGATTGGCATTGACAGGTAGGGCTTCAGCCGAGCTCTATTAATAGCAGATGCTATTAAACTCCCTCCAACACTTCTCTTCAAGACGAGAATGTGTGTGTAATTGAGGCAACTCCCGGTGATGGGAGAATCGCTCGGTCAAACTGGTCCCGCCGAAAAAGTGACACTTCTGCTGCCAGTTTAATTGGATGGGCGAGTGGTGGAACTGTGTGTAGTAACCGACCGGAGGTGCTGGGTGTTGGAGGCGGCCTCAAAGAAGAGCCCCACACGGCTGGACTTGACAGCGACTGCACACCCGGCCGCAGTGATTGCGAGGTGGTGTCTGAGGGAGCAGAAAGAAAAACGTAGGACGCTAATCTGACTGTCTACACCGGTGTAATAAGTGTGTCAGGGCGTGTTTGGCATTCTTCACTCTTGGCAAATGACCCCGACAACCGGAGCCATCAGGCAACCAGTCGGTCCTGCTGTGAGCTCAACAGTCAAGTCTCATCCACCAGAGGCCCGGTTGGGGTGGCGGGGGGGGGGGGCAAATTACTCCGTGATACCCGATTCCGAGCATTGAGAATGCGTCTGAGACAGCATCGTTGGCGGTTTTGGCAGTGGAAATGAATTCAATCGAAGGGAGGACCAAAGTGGCGTTTGTCACCAACAGAGAGGAAGTGAATCAACGAGACGCCGGAAGGGCGCGGTGAGTGGGGCAGTTGGCGCGAGACATTAAGGTAAGAATAATAAAAAATTCACCATGAGGAATACGTGAGGTGGACACAAGTTTCCCGCGCTTTCGACCACTCGAAGGCCAACAAAGTTGAGGCGAATGAATGCGGTTTGAATGATTCGGAAGGCTAAGGTGCAAAAAGGAGAATTCTACCCAACTTTTAATACAGTTGTGACAGGAATTCCCAATTAGACAAAAATCAGCGCCAATTAGTACCCACTCGAGGTAAGATCGTAAGAATAGTGCAACAAATGCACTTCTACGAATCCCGTTACCAATAATTTGATTGCAGCAGTAATTAACATAACTGTTAACAGCCTCTAAAAACAAAAGTAATAACTGACGAGCATCTCGGCAACGAAATTGTTCGCTTTTTTGGTCAAAAAAAGTACATAACGAGGAGTGGAAAGGAAATATACACAATTCCTAGTCAAGGGAGATGAATTCAAAGACACATTGATCACATGATTCGGGGTCCAAAGCGTAGACGGAGGTGACACTTAGGCCACGAACATAGTCATTGAGCTCCAAGGCCAAGAGGAGTGAGAGAACGTCTTGCAGATCGTAGCAGAGATGGCGTTTCAGCAGCCATTCATGAAAATCGACAAACACGAAAGCCCGTTCAACTTGCCGCGTCGGTAATCTTATGAAGAAAAACACGTTACTTGATAAATAGCCAGTAGATGTTATTTTAAACAGTAAAATAGCAAGTTACGAGATGGGTTTGCAGATTTCGTCCCTGCAAGCCGTTAGGTGACGCAGTGCAAAGCTCTCTGCGATCCTCCACGTGGACTTCAACCTCGTCGGATGAGGCACCGTCACTTTGCTCTGCCCCTCTGTCTCCCCAACATTGTCACGACGTCGATGTCGTTTAATTCCCAAGGCCCAAAGTGTTACGCATTCGCGTATTTTGGAACAGCTGAACAGCACGCACGATGATAATACATGACGTGAAACATCGACCAAACAGTATACATTTTACTTAAATAGAAAGACGACATATTGGATTTGCTATAGAATAAGCGAGGAGGGAACTTACATCCTCAGTAACGGTTGCGAAATGCACTCCACATTTGACCCATAGAGTGAGAAAACAAGAAATCCCTGGCCGAAATTAAAAACCTGGTCTATAAACTCCAGTTTTCGATTAACGATGTCTTGTACAGTTTTGTCAAGCAGGCAGGCAGTCGCCACATG
>QEYB01001408.1:0-41931 GCA_017562135.1 Dipylidium caninum | reverse complement strand
ACAAAGGTGGCAGCTTAATTCCTCACATCGAAACAACGCCTCCCCTAATGCTTCTACCCCTCCTTTTCGACTGGCCACGCACTTTCAACGTAACCACGGTTCGTCCTAATGGCGTTATTGCAGGGCTAAAGGCAGAAGGAATGCTTGTCGAGAGTATGGAAGATTTGTAGTTAGAGAGGACGGAGTTGCTGTCACACTGAGCGCGAGTGGGGGAAAGAGCGTTGAAAATTGAGGACTGTATACATCCATTTGACTGCCACTCCTGTAAACCTTCAAATGCATTTGATGCAGCACTTCTTTCAACGGGAATTTTCGGGTAACGGCTAACCGAGCCGTATTATTTTTCTCGGTGGGTAGGGGCGAATATTCAGCAGAATGTTGCGTTAGACGCCTTCTCACAGTCTGTGCGGTCCAGTGGGTCGCATAATTTGGTGGGTGATGAGAGAAGAGAAATGAGTCGAACGTGGTAATGACAGTACACTGAAGAGTGCTCCCTAATTCGCGTTGGTAAACATTCCATCCTTCCGCCTACGGGTAACACACGGAAGAAGGATGGCAGGAGTAGAGAGCGAAGAAGCTCGTGCTCCTGTCCCGGTTTGTCCATCTTTGGCCTTATTCTTCCGCCCGATGCATTGTCTCTCCCTCCCTCCACGCAACCTCCCTCTCGGTGTTTCACACCCTGAGCCAGAGTCGCCCGAACATGGTGAGCTCAGGTTTTGCGTAGCAAAAATAGCCAAGAAGAGAAAACCAAGCCATAATTACCATGAAGAATGCCGAACTACTGTTCTCCTCCTGCCTCGCTTTCTCTCCCCAATATAAAGCCGCGTGTGTGGCTGTTTTTAATTCTTCCATCGAAGGGATTTAGGTCTACTCATAGGTTATTGTCACACAACAACATATAGGTTTACTAGCCTTGCTTGTGGTTCTCGCTGCCGTCTTTTCCGTGCGGTAAGGAGAAGGAGAAGGTAGTAGGATTCAAGTTAGTGGTGAGAGGAAAGGGTATGCGGAAGAGGGGTAGTAGATTGCCTTGAGCCCATATCACGAGATTGAAGAGCAGGAAGGCCTTTGCAATGGCCTCTTTTGCCATTCGTTGCGTCTACGATTCTATTCTTCGCCTTCTGATTTTTCGATTGTCGTACTGTTAATGAATGCCTTGTACAAAGTGCTTGATTTAAGGTGGATCGTACATAGCCAGTAACCTACTTCAAGTGCCCCATAGCTTTCTGCCGGTTGGCAGTGGCTCACAATATAAGTCGTCCACAACCGCGTACTTCTTCATTCCAATTAGAAGGTCGACACTTGCCAGTTCCAGCAGCCGCTTTTCTGCTAGATCACCTAAGAGCTGAGAGGAAAAAGACTCGTTGGCCAAGGCAAGTGTGAGGAGGCGTAATGCCACTAATTAGCTGTGATCCAGTTGCCCCGTTATCAGAAATACAACACAGATTTCGATGACTTGTTAAATGTAATGCAGGATGCGTAAAGTCCATGTAATGAGCACTCTGTCGCTGGGACTAGAGAGGAGTTCTGCGCTCTCACATTTCAATGGTATCGCAGTCGGCCCATCAACAGCGGCCGCTGTTAAGACGTCAGGCCTCAGTCATCACGCATGCTATCATAGAGAGGTGGCTGAGGAGGAAGCAACACGTGTGTCGCGCGCGTAACAGGAAAACCAAATTTTGGTATGACATTTGAAAACAAATTTTAACCCTAATTAAAGCGTGTGCAGCTATCGACTCTTAATTTGTTTGACCTTTTTATTATTGCTAACTTAGGTCTACAGCCGAAAATGAATCAAGTCCCTTAGTGGTTAAGCTACAACTGTGATCTTTTGCAGCCGAAATGCACAAATTGCAATATTCTATTTGGTTCCGTGGTGAAAAGTTTTATTTGCCGGTACCAAAGCCCCGTGGAGGAAGGTGGTCCACACAGCATGGGTCAGAGCTCACCGATAGCCTTGTTACAAGTGTGGAAGAAGTAGAAGGGTGGGATACGAACCAGGCAAGTTGAGCAAGAGTGAGGTATTGCCGGAGCTTCTTCCAATGTCTTTTCACAATGATGCAGAAGAACCATAGGTAGCTAATAACATTTGGGGAATGA
Organism: Dipylidium caninum; assembly: GCA_017562135.1. NCBI lineage: Eukaryota > Metazoa > Platyhelminthes > Cestoda > Cyclophyllidea > Dipylidiidae > Dipylidium > Dipylidium caninum. Next base: position 39,834 of record QEYB01001408.1, on the reverse strand, counting down.
GGGGAGACGAAAGGATCTTTCGGGGAAGGATTGAATGCATACAGCTGGAGATATGAAAGCAGGCCAGAAGTGAGGCAGCACCACAAAAAGGCAGTGACCTCGCATCTTGTATCTACTTTCTCCTCTGAAAATTGTTTATGCAATATGGAAGAGAAACGGCTGCTGTGTATCGCGAGCGTATGTCAGAACCCATGAAACAAGACGTTTTTTTTATATCAGTCGGCCTCCAGATTCTACATATTTGCAGATTTTAAGGCAACTCATCTTTAAAGAGTTCCAATAATCCTGTGTATGTATAATCGAGCGCTAGAGAAACATTACTACAGGGCAATTTGGCTAAATGAAACTCACCATTGACCAAAATGTTTGTCGTCCTCGTTGGTCTCAAAGAATTATGTTTTTCGACAACGAACCTCGAGAAAGACACTGACCCCCACATTGCAATAACGACGAAGAATTTAGGAAAACTGTGGAATCACATTCGCACGCAACTACTCGTGGCACTTATATCTAAAAACTAAAGGGGGTAACTACTCATCCGTATGCTGGTGTTAATACATCTGACTTACGAGAGAGTATAATCCGAATTTATAACTTCCTTGGAGTCGTATTGCGTCTGCCGCACGAACTAATGAGCTAACCTGCAAAAATGAATCGACAAATGCCAATAGGTATCCTTTGAGCACCACATCATCACTTCTAACTGAGCAGTGGGTGCAGAGAGCTGAAAACGGGAAAAGAGAGTGCATATCCAGAATTAAAAAATTGTAGCACCCTTATGTGGTTTATAATGCGGAGAGAGAGATTTTGATTTACTGTAAAGAGGCATAGAGTTCCAAAGAAAAGTGTAAGCTCACACACCCCGTTGCATGAAATGAGCCAATTAGTTTTATCCGTATGGGAATCGTGATGAAATATAGCGCAAAAAAATTTAGAAATTCACAGACTGCGACGGACAAGTAATGGGGATTATGGGACGAAACCATGTAGAGGTAAAAAAACAAAAAAAACCAAGACAAAAGAAATAAGAATAATAATTGATCAGAACTCACAAATGGCAGAGACCAGATATAGTGTCAAGACAGGGTAAGGATTCGCATGGGTCATAGGCCATCTTCAGCGTACATGTCTTATTCCAATAACTCAATGATAAGGCCGGCCGCGAAGCAAACACATCCATCTCCACATCTTTCACCTCCGCTTTCTAAAGCGCTGTACGACGTCTACTCTGCTTCTTCATCAGGGCAGCTAGTAACCTGCAATCTCCAACATTGAGATGTCCTAGTAGCAGTGTGAGCGCGGGGCGGCCAGAGCCATTCTATCACAAACCCCTGCAAAGATTTCAACTTCCTCAATCGATAGAATAGCGAACCACTTTTGAGGAATGCCTACTAGGATCACAACAGTTACTTTTTTGCTCAAAATGGTAGCCGTAGGTCGCCAATTCTTGGATCAGCCTCAATTCACAGCACAGGCCAGCATAGATCGCTCATAAAAGAGTATGACCAGATCATGGATGCAGTCAAATGCAAGTGCAACAGTTGTGTGTGCAGTTATGTTGCCAGCTCTTTTATCTTACGGTTAAATCTCTCCCCTGTCAAATGTCACTCGCCCTGAGGAACACCGTTACAAGGAGCTTCGCCACACAATTAGTCTTAATATCTCCACGCCTGACAGTACACCAGCACACGAAGGAGGAGAAGGTGTTGTAAAATTGACCCACTGCGGAGGACTGACACAGACCACGCGGTGGCGACATCCTCTTGCTGAAAAACAAGTCGTGGAATTCCTTTGATCAGTTGGACAGCCATAAACTAACTCCATGGTGCAACAGTGCATTCCAAGTGATGTTTATCAGGGACAGAGGACCAACTCAGGTGAATGGACTAGCTTTACGGAGACAAAAACAAGGCGGATATGGTGAGGCACTGAAAACAGCCCATGAAAGTCGCGATTCGTGATGCCACAGGACCTTCTTACGACCTTCTCTTCATCAACTTGATTGACGGCTCTCCGTTTAAAGGGGGGTGCTGGAGAAGAATGTTGGGGATTGGAGGAAAGGGAATGGAGGCTTTGCATTGGCTCGAAAAGTGAAAATGGTTCAGAAGGATCAGACAAACCAAGTGAAACGCCAAGTTCATTTGAGGCGCCCTTAGCAGGGGAACTCAGTACACGCCCGTGAAGGCTCTCGCTGAACGGTTGCCGCCCATTGGATCTCAAGTTGGGTCAAACAAGGTCGGTCCTTTGTTTTCCCTACTAACAAGAGAACCAGCAAGGTGACATTCGATTTCCAAACATCAGCTTATGTTGTGCCGATGATCGATTAATCTGTGTTCTGCAGCACAACCACGCACACTCTCCTGAGACTGTGCCTTTAAATCTAAAGCGCAGAAGTGATGTGCAGAATGCGGGACAAATATTCATTAATCAGAATAAAATGCAGAGAGGTGTTGCAATTTTGTGGAGATTATTCACACTTCTTCCTCATTATTCTCTGTTCGCCATCCAGCCATGTGAGGAATCTGTGGACATGGAATCCACTTTCCGCTTCCACACCTCCTACATGATTTCTCAGGAGTTGACTGTGCTCAATGCATTCCCCTACTCAGCCATATTAACACTCTGCAAAGCCGCGGTTAGGAAACAAGTGGCAAATCTGAAACGCAGGCTGGCTGCCTCAGCGAAAACCTGTGATGTGTGACTGGCAATTGCTCTGAAAGCACTTAGGTCTGTTGTTAATGCCAAGATGTCAGCACATGTTTCAGTTGAAGACAGTAATAATTGTTTGTTAGTTGGTGGTGAATAATGTTAAGGAAAGAGAAAGATACAACAACCCAACAAATCATCTCCGAAGATGTGCCATCATGGGTACGAGTTGAGGATTAATTTTGAAGAACTCGACAGGTGTATTTGGCCCGAAATAAGCGTGGAAGAGGATGGGGTGTGGAATTGCTCTTATTCCATCATCACAAGCTCTCATCAGGCACCGGTAAGTAGTTGATATCCAACGAAAGATTTTTAACGCGTTTATTGTGCTGTGACAGGCTCCACCACCAAAGCGATCTTCAACAAAAGCCATCTAGCTCTGGCTGAAAAGTAGTCCCAGGAATTACCTTGTCACTTTTGACAAGCACGGAATGGAGATTGCTTAGCTCATTTAGCACCGTTGTAGTTGATATCCAACAAATGATTTTAAACGCCTTCACATAAAGCGATTTTCATCATCTTGGGGTGAGTGGAGAAGAAATACCTTGCTAAGTTTGACAGGCACGGCATGGGATGCCCACTGTTCATGTGGCAACGTCCTACATTATAATTTAAAGACGTGTCCTACTACTTCATTGAGTAACAAAGAAGCGAGTGGTATTGTCAATTTCAGCCAGCATTTTAGCGCGCTCAAATAATATGTTCAGGTGTATGGTTTTGAGCATTCATATCATAATTGATCTCTTCACAAATGCTCCTCAAAATAATCGCCAACAACCTCACTTGCCACACACTGATGGCGGTTGGCTACGCATCAAAAGAGGGCATCGCTGCACACAGAACCAGCCTATCCTCTTCGCCAAAACGCGGGCCATTCGTGTGGAACGAGTTTAGCATGGTTAACCTTGCAGGCTTGATGGAAGACGGCGCGTCTAAGTCGAAAATCGGTCGCAGATATCGGTTGATATAGTTGTGCACTTTTCGCTTATAACCGGTTATTCCCTGTCTGGACTATTGATACTGCTTACTGTTAAATAACGCGCTATTCTCGCAAAGTAGAAGTGTTGGTTTCAACAACATATAGTATATCTTCCTACTGCGTATCACCATATTTTACTGCTTTCGTTTCTTCTATCAGACTGGCTGGTATTTCCAGTGATACCATGGAGGCTCTCGTGGTGGCTGTGGAGGTACCAGTGGTTCGCTCTTCTTGTTAGTTAGGCAATCGCGAAGCCCACAACTATATTAGCAGGGTGTTCCACCTTTTGCTAGAACCCGTGTAGTGGTAAAAAATGTTCAAAAATTGGACACGATTGGTTGGAGTTTCGTGCGATGGTAAATGTTCTAGGCAAGTTTGGAAAGGAATAGACTTTGTTTGCATTTTGAATTTGCTGTGTAATGTTTTTTTGTCATAGTCTTGCACAGTTCTTCACTATTCATTACTTTAAGTTTTTTCGACTTAGAAATATGCATACTTATTTGCATACGAAGTCAGGTTAACCGTTTGTCTTCAGAATGAAGCCGAAATAGACCTTCAAAATCGGATCTCAGATGCAAAAGAGAGTGCAGGACGTCATTGTTATGAATACATGATGGTAATTAGATGAAAGCAATTTGATATGACGTTCGCATAATCAACATGTCTCTCGACGACTATTGGGTTGTAGAGAAATTTGTGTATTCGTATGCGAGCGTGTTTGAAAGTCAAATGGATTTTCCTGCAGGTTTTTTAGTTGATTAGATGTCGAATTGATTGTGGATGCTGCATGACTTCATTGTTCACAAGTGTCATGGGCTCAGAATATGAAGTAGATCGACTACAAGGACTGCGGAGTTTAGTGGAGGGAGGCGTCTACTCCTTCCTGGTGCTTTGTGTGACGGTTGTGTTAGAGGAGAATTTGAAGGACCACTTTGAGCACACTTATTATGGACGGATTGCTGTGTTTGAAGCGTATATTTGAGGGAGAGAGCGAAAGAGAATGATAGGTCTAGTGTAAGTAGCAAATTTATTGCTCAGCGACACGACGCTTCTCTCTTTCGTCCCTGCATCCGTGCCCATTCGCAAAAATAATGGACAAGCCACGAAGACAGTGCACTTACTAGCTGCGGCTTTCACAACAACTAGTGGCCAAGTCGAGGGCTGGAGTACGTGATGGGGATCCGACAAACGACCTCACTTTTCTGCGCATGCCGCAGTAAGGAGAATGAAACCATGATTGCACCTGGTGATCTCGCCGAGCCTTTTGCCTTGCAACACTTTGTCAACCGGTCGACTTTTCTCTTAGTAAATTGTCACAAGTGTGTAAGAATGCTGCGAATCACTACCTGAGAGGGTTGGCTGCGTAGCTCTAATGTATTGGATGCATTAACCATTTTTCACCAGTTTTTCACTTCAAGTCAACGTTATGCCGCTCCGAATGTTAAGAGTTAGTTTGCGGTTTAGTCTCATTGTAAAATGATTGCTGGACAGTAGTTCAAGACGCGGTGGAGAATAAGATGCGCCACTCCTCTCCTGCTTATACACCAAGTTTGGTTTTACTTGGGTAAAATATCATTTTGCGTTTTTTGGTGATGACTCCTGGCATCCAGCAAATCCCTATTTTGCAGTCTCTCTCAAAATTGGTTGCCTCACTTAATTCACTTGTGACGCAACACCGAGTTACGTTCGCGTTCGTGTATGTATTGTGTTTAAATGCCTATTCACATGAAATTTGCGAGTTTGTCGGCTTCGGGTCGTTTTCGAGAGAGCGGTGACTTTAGTTAGTGATGGCGAATCCTCGGTACTACTTTTATGCTATCCGATATGTTATTTTAACTGGGGATTCTTATTGAAAATACGAGAAGAAGTGGGTTGGAAACTAGTTTCTCTACCCACACAGTCTTTTGTCTATCCGACTTAGCACTGAAGGGAGACTAGTCTGTTTCATTTTCGGTGACAAAGTGGCGTTTGATGATTCGTGCTTGTCGATGTCGACTCGCCGCGTAGTCTATAATTCATTATAGGTTAGGGTACCTTTGGATGAATTGATGTTACGGGTCAATAGGAGACCACCTCCCCCGGCCCCCACTTAGATGCCTCGTAAGCTGATTTTGCGAGGCGAAGGCTTTGCAGAGATGGCCGCCGGAGAGACTCCGAGCATTAGACGATTCGAAAATCCTGCACATCCCTCAACCACTTAGGAGCTGTCTATCGACTAGGGGGAGGCGGCGAAGTGTTCACTATCGGATCTAGGTGAATATCAGGCATACAGTTTGGGAGTCAGTATGAGCTTCGAAAAATACAACTCAGGCAACATTGACTGTCTCATCAGCCGTCTCGCGAAACTGATCAGTCCAACTACCCTAAGGAAGGAAAGTAGCGGTTGTTAGCTTAGTGAGAGTGACACAATTTACAAATTGTGGAGCTTCAATAGACTGACTTAGGCCTCTTCCTCACTCAATTCATTATTAATCCGAGGTAATCGGGCGTGGAACGAACGTCTGCATAGGCATGCCGAGTTGCGGAAGCACTTTTGTGACAACAATGGGTAGATTAGTTCGTCGTAGAGCATTTGGAGTTTTTGCTGAGCGGAGCAGAACCACGCTTAAATTGGCGTATGCTGAAAGTGAAGTGGAGAGGACAGAAAAGAGAGACAAGAATCAGTGAGTGGAGTGGTAAACTCAGCAATTGGATGGAGGAACAATGCGAAGTAGCTGAGAAAGTAATAGGAAATCAAATTACCAAGTGATTATGGTGCAGTCTCACTACATCGTTCTAGTAGATTTGGGTCCGTGTCTGTCACAAAAAAAAAGAAAAAAAGAGAGGGTACAGAGGCCGATTAGCGCTGGCTTCACTGAGGCAGTCTGTACGAGAAACGAAACAATCAACTCTGTTGGAGCATCACTTCCATTAGCCTCACTGTCAAAGAAGCCATCGGATCGCATTTCTTCCCATGTTGAAAAACGGAGTGACTGATTCACTGACTCATTTCCGTTAGTTCATACAACCATTGGCCAAAATTAAGTGCTTGTTCAACTGACCCCTCAGTCAATTGAAAACTTTGATGTTAAGAGGGGCGAGAGAGAATCAATCCAGAGATTTGGGGGGTGTAGCACATTTTGGACAACGAAGCGTAGACAATATCCGCCAAAGGGCGGGCCTCATGTATTGTTTGCCATAATTGGCTAGTGGGCAGTCAACAACGACTGACGCAAGTCCCACGAGCCAACCTAAACTGGGGATGTGAGGCGGTCAAAAGCTGAAACGACACACCTTCGTGTAATTACATTCATCTTTACCATATGTAAACACTTTACTTGGAGAAGTCTCGCAAGACATGATGAAGTCACATTTCGCGACTTTCACGATTGTGTAGGTGAGTGTTGAAAAAGGACCACATCAAAAAACGGAAAGGCATCTGGCCCTGCCTTATTCATTGTTTCCCCATTGTGTTGCGAACTGCCATATTATTAACACTTCATTCCCAGCCGCTTCAAAATGTGGCAGTAGGCGATCTTGTTGGGGATCAAAAGGGAATCCGAGAATTGGGGTGGGATGCCTTGACAGCCACAGCTAAACTTTGCAGTAGACTGCGGCTGTTCGTAAGGCAGTTCGTGTCTTGGAAAATTTCACCGTTTCCCCAAACAATGAATAGCCGAAGGTAAAGAAAGCCAATATTCCACGAGGGAAAAACTGCTTTATTGCCATAGAGATGCCCTAAAATTCGGGGCCATGAAACGCGAGTTACGGTCAGACATTCTAAACGAGTCGGCAAGCGCCATTTGAAATGGACATATTACAAAGCCCAACACAACTTTCCTTCGAATGGCCCCCTTCAGGTTTGTAAAGGACACATCTGCTACTGTATCCATCACACGATATTTCCCAACTTCGATCACAGAGACCTCATTCAATGACAATATCAACTCGAAATACGCCGGTGAACTCAAAGTTAATGAGGATATAGGCGCCGCGGAGCACGATGCTAGGGAAGAAAAGTAATGAATAGCGCGATAGCAGCATCAAGGGATGGCCTTCTGATCTCTGCTGACGAAAACATTGCAGTCCCGACTCTGAGCCAAGAAAGCATTGGCCGCGACAGAACAGTTAGACGAAGAGACCCAATGCTGCTTCGTGAGACTTCTGCTGGTGAGGGTCATGTGTTGTCATAGCCAGATGGGTAGGAGCACTGAAGGCTCCCGCCCTTATGGCAAAGTGTGCAATGCCCGTCGTCAAAGCATCTCGTGCGCAAGAGCATCCAAAGAAGTAAGACGCATTTCGAAGTCAAAGGCATTGCCTACCCCACCAGCTTCGTCTGGCAATGTTCAACAAAAACTCGCCACTGGAATGAGGCTGAACGCACATGGTATGCGCTTTCTCCTATGGCTTAAGACCCTCCTGGCAGAACTGTAGAAGGCGAGTAGCTGAACGGGCGTATACTCGGAAAAAGAAAATTGAGAGGAAGTGCACTGAGAAGATGCTCGCAATACACTGGACAGACTGGTGCCTTCGCCACAGTCTAATGCAACGCTTAGGTAGCATCGTTAAATGCCCCCTACGATTTGTGCATCAGCGGGAGCAAACAAGATTTGGCTTAATTGCCAGAAGTGGGCTTGTCTACGCAAAGCTGTTCTCGGAGTGTGCGGAGGTGTTTTGTCGGAGGAGCGAATGCGATCTCGCGTAGTACTAGCCTTGCAACACACGACAGGAGGTACATTAAATTAACCCCTCAAATTGCCTCAAAATAGCTTTTTGTAGCGTGTCTCTTTCCGATGGGGCCAAAGCTCAATGGAGACCGTGTCGTGCAACGCGTAGGTGCAGAGTCTCCTCACAGCTACTTCGCCTCATGTTTTTTTTTAATATGGTAGCAGCTCTCTCAACAGTAATTCAAGTATGATGTACGCGCCTTCGTAGATTCTGTGAGAGACGAGGAAGGAGGCGATGAATGCAATCGTTTTATCAGACCATACCCATAGTGCTCCGCTGAGTGAAAGTAAATGGTCAAGACACCCTTCCCAGAGTCAGGCAAAATTCGTCGTCTTATCGTTTTACAAGGCATTTGTCAAGACAACATTTAGGTGAGGTCGTGTATGTCAGTCCAGAAAACCGAGCTTACATGTGCCACCTTCTACAGATATGCCATTGAAAACTGCGGAGGAGAGGTAATTGACGATTTTGGTGGCTTGGCAATAGTCGACAATCGGCGTGCACACAGCTTTGAAATCCACAACTTGCATTTGAATCGCTTTGGAAGAATTAAACCACCAAGGTGGTTCAAGAACAGGGTAGATGATGAATAAACCTACGAGAATTTCTTTATCGGTGATTTGAAAATTCTGTCCTGAATTGGCGGCCCTCTTCAACGAGTGACATTACTGGCATGACCAGGTAGCAGAGCAAACAGACAGGACCCCAACTAAGGCGACATCGACTAAGCCCTACATTTCGGCTATCCTCGTTTAGTGCGGGAATTGGAGTGGTGACCATTGAAGACGTTAACTGGGTATATAACACTAGGCTGTCATGAAAATCTCCCTTTGTCTCGTAGTGGTAGTATTTCATGCCATGTCTCGAGTCCACGTGAACTTACGAGACTGGGGGCATCCTCCACCAGCTAGTTAGGAGCAATCGTGCGTTCAACTGCTCCTTAGGAGAAATCTCAATCACCGCCAAGTGGAATGTCTATTTAGGTGTCTTGTGGCGAGACACGTCTTGTTGAAATGCCCATGCGCCCACACCACACATGCTTTTTTCTCGGCTGCGGCATTTGCATTTTAGCAGGCCCTTGCAGTCCTTTCACCAGCATATTTAGGCCTTCTTCACAGTCACACCACACACACGCGCCTAGATGAGCAGTGATATAGCGATGACATCTGTACTGTTTGGCCAAACGTCTAAGATGACCTGGTGATGTCTGTGGAAGATGGCCATAGGACGTAAGCTGAGTGGTCCACAGTTAGTTGTTTTCCCTCTTAGTGAACTCGAATATTTCGGGTACGGAATGCTTGGATAGGGATGAGGTAACTAGGGTGGAATGTGAAACGCGAATTTTAGCAATGACTGATGGTTTCTCTCCAGGCTTTCCAACCTCATAACTTGACTCTCGGCCTAGTTTCCCTGATGTCGTCTTCCAGCCGCGTTCTCGATTGCCTTAATTTGCGGCCTCAACCGGTTTTGCTAGAACACGAGAAAGAAATTACGCTGCAGTGTAACTAAGCATAACTGATAAGGATGTACTCACTAAACATGTAAATAAACTCGTCACAAAATCACCGATTTTAGCCTATTCTTTGCTTTGGCAGTGAATCGAGTGGCACCTTTCCATAATTGGAAGCCACGTTGGTGTCCAATGCATCAAACAACTAATTTTGAAGTTAAACTCTAAAAAACCGGCGTACAGAAAACTGTTTTTTAAATCCACCTTACTTTCCATTAGGTGATGACCTGCAGCTATTTTACGTCGCGTGTTTTACTCGATTCCATTAAGCTCTCTAAGGTCACTTAGTGTGAAAGCCTTGACCAAAGACAAACCCATACACTGCCACAATCGTGATTTAACTGTCGTCCACCCTTTTGATGTTTGCGTGCGCATGTGTCTATACTTATCGGAGAGTCCACCTCAAGAAGGAGAGTCAATCAACTTCGGGAAGGGGTCTTCATCCACAGACGGTAGACTTTTTACCGATACGAGCATCAGATAATGGCAGAAGACCCGCTTGTAACATCACCACTTGTGGTCGACTGGACGACTACATTAGGCAAGAGTAAAGTTGACTCCTCCTTCTTCTCCTCTTCCTCCTCCTCCGTCAGTTTAGTATAGTGTCGTGGAACAGGCACGACAATCGAGACTCATCGCAGCAGGAGCAGAATGTTTTTATTTAAAGCGAAGTTGTTCTCTTTTCGTCACTGACTTTGGAACGTGGGCCATGAAAATTTGCAATTTCCAAATAAAACAAAATGGAAGGCAGAGAAAGGTACTCGTGTGTAATGTAAGTGGTAATGCATGTAATTGTCTATCGTCTATCGTCATGATGACACTGATTCACAAGAAGTTTTACCGCGGTTGACAGTGCACAGGGGGAAATTAGCAGCTAACGGGGAGAAGATTTTATGAAATTGACCCAGTGCAGAACTGACAGAGACCACGCTGTCCGCATGCCAACAGAAATTCTAGTTACGGGCTGCTGAAAAACATACCATGAAATGCCTTGATCTTGGACAGCCATGAAAACAGACTCCATGAATGCAACAGCGCATTCTGACTATGTTTGTCAGAGAGAGAGAGAGGGCATACTGAGGCTAATGAATTAGCTTATGGAGACAAAATAAGGGAGATGTTGTGCGTCACTGAACACAGCCTAATGAGCGGAGCGTTGGCTGATACCACAGGGCCTTCTTGCGACCCTCTGTGAATGAGCTTGAGTGAAAGGTCGCCGTTAAAGCGATTGTGGTGAAGAATGTGGGGGTGAATGAAAGAGTATGGCAAGAAGAACAATCATGTGCTTGTTAGTGCTCTGCAAAGTGGAAGGTGGTTAAGGATGATCTGTCAAACCATGTGAAATGCCGAATGTATGAAGGGTCCGTACCAGGGGATTCATTACAAACTGTGCAGGCTCTCGTTAGGTCTGTTGGTGGACCTCAAATTGGTCAAACAAAGTGGGACCTCGATTGCTCTTACTAAGAAGATAATTAAAAAAAGTGCCACTCGAAGTCCCACCATCGGCTCACATTGGTACGATAATCCAATGAAATGGTATGCAAAGCACTTCCACGCTCACTCTCCTGGTTAATATGCGTTCACTCCTAAAGTGCAAAAGCGATCGGGAGCATAAGGAAAATATTCATTATTCGAGTCAAAATACAGGTAGCAATTGCTGTCGCGTAGAGATTTCCTGAATACACTTCAACATTATTCCATACTCGCCACGTGAGTCCTGTGAGAACTCTTTGCTCATAAGATTCCAATTGACTATTAGGAGAAAAATCATCGGTTGCCTTGCCTATTAGGCGAGAGCGAGGTCAGTTTCGATGAGAAGTATTACATATGAGCAGTGGTAAGTAGACGGGGAGGAAACTTCTCATTTTGCTAACGACGAGAGAGTTATTCGCAAAAATAGGAGCACAGATGTGTTCATGTCAAGTTGAGGGATAGCAAGGCTCTCACAGACCTGATCTCTTCGGCAATTTCAACATTCAAACATCGGTGAATTCCAATTCGTTGAATTCAAAGTACAACAATTCCGTAACTGCTGCGTTAAAAGTGGGAATTATAGGAATTCTGCTCCGCGTCTTTAACATAAAAATGCGATTTCACAGGGAATTCAATTACGCAGATGAAGTTGAGGTTGCAGCATGTGTTCTACGTCAGACTGAGGGTTGGCAGGGCTGTTCAGAGACCTGACTTCTTCGGCATTTTCATTGTTGAAAGATCGTTTAAGACAGTACGTTGTCCTCAAACACAACAATCCTTAACTCCCACTTTAAAAGTTGGGATTGCATGAAGTTTCCTCCAGTCATTTCACAGGCAAACATGTTGCCACAAAAAATTAATTTGCGGAGATGAAGTTGAGGTTGTAGTATGGGTTCTGCGCGCTTACAGGAGGTGTTTGTGATTCTGTCCTCCACCACTCTGGCACCATTTGAAAAGGTGAAATGAATAAGCCGTTAACACGATCATCCGAGTCACATGCGATTCAACCGCGGTTTTCGGCATGAGGTGTGGTCAAAAGAGCGTTTTGCCACCGTCTCTCCTTTACTGGGGTGGGGAAAAATTCCGACAGATCAGCGAGAACCACCAGTCGAAATTAATCGTCAAGCCTCAGCACACGCTGGTTTCCACTTTCGTGGAAGGTGAGCACTTAATCTTTTTCTTCATCCAGGCTTATTTCACTGTAACAAGAGCTGAAGTCGAAGGTCTAGAAGAGGTAGCGACAGAGCAACCGCCTTTGCACCATCCCACTGATTAAGAAGTACTATTGTCGACTTTTGTGGTTGGTGAGGTACCTGGGAGCAATAAGCAAACTGCCATCAAACAACGCTAAAGCGAAGAAACAATCTAATCTGCTGGGCCAACCTCCAGACGGGCCTCATTGCTGCATTACACCGGTGTTGCCGATATGCGATTTTGGTATAGCAAGGATTTAGTCAAGAAAACGAGCTGACAGAAAGTTCCTAATTTCAGGCAACTTGGAGGCGTTGCCTGGAGGTGGCTCGTGTGTAACCAGCTTCTTCGCTCGAAGATCGCTTAATTCTCTTCCTAGTTCCCTGTGACGCCATTTTTTTGTCTATCTCTCACAAACTGACGCGAAAGCATTATTACACCTGCCGAAATGTCCTGTCCGTCACCTTGACATTATATTCTTCAATGTAGCATGTGTTTATTTAGCGCTTTTCGGCTCTCTACCTTATCTGCATGCAGAGGCGGCAATTAACCAAACTGAGTTTAATTCACGTTAGTCAAACACTGGTCCAATATTTCCCATCTATAAATGAAATATTCTGCAGAAATGGGATTCACGAAAGGAAGAAATTTCATTCCGCTTTATTTCCGAAACAGACGGAATATTCGGGTAGAGTTTTATTTATAACTCGTGCTGTCATAGTGTGTGACACGTAACTGAGAGAAAGATCGTACATATCGCCTCCTTTTCCCTTCTGTACTGAGCGTGCGATGAAATCTGCACTGTCCTGTCACCGCGCTTCAGAAGTCTATTTTAATATAACACATAAGCGGGAGAGGTTTCACGCACCGGAATTTTGAACTTCACTGTGCTAGACACAGTCACCAATGACCTTAGGCACTATCAAAAGAGGCACCGAGATCGACGACTGCTCGCGCCTCATTTCGTGTGACACAAGGACCTCATCAACTGAAATGGCCAACATCCGACTCAGCATAATTTACTACTCCTCTAATGCGATAGATCATTTCGTTTTGGAGTAGCCATACACATCTCCTCATGATGCGCGTGGTGTCCATACCGTAGAGGTGGTCTACTCGATTGCAGCATGTGCATATCAGCGTATAAAGTAGGGGGACGGTAGTCACTGCATCCACCCGCACACGAGCGTAGCTTCGGTGCCACGCCTAAATTGCCATTTCTTGCCAATCAACCAACAAAGCTACAGAGTTGCGGCGCGGCATGTGGTCTGAAGAGACATGAGAAAAGGTTCTAAACTCTGGATATGAGGGCTCCCAGAAGAGTCAATTTGGAAAATGCATCGAACAAGGGGCTCCAAAGGGCATTATTGTGGGCTACCACAACGGGTTCATAGGCTGCTTGGCATCCTTTAGCTAAGACAGGTAATTGACCATGCTCGACGGCGAAAATTGAGGATTTGACTATGTTCACGTTGGGCAGAGGGTTAGTGCTGAGTTCCTTTCATAGGCAAACCATCTCACCAGTCACATAATCGAGGAGCCAGGGCAGATCAGCCGCGCAGATTGTGCCGTGCACAGAAAGACGATGTATTATATTGCTAGAGCCTGCTAATTGGCAACTTGAAAATGGTGTGGGCTCCGTTGTCATTCTGCAAGAAATTAAAAACGAGTCGAGAAATGTGATCATTTTGTCAGTAAATACGCCGAAATATTACCGCACCAGCCACATAATACGTTCGTGTAGGTGTGCCGAATTTAATTAAAACGGTATTTCCAGAAATACCTAATAGGCTGATATTTTGAGAAGAGGCCGGTTTCTCTTGTGGAAATCAACGCATGAGGTCCGCCCTTGGGAGACTGTTGCATGCAAATTGATCTCCTTGGGTTGTTCAAAGTCTAAAGTGCTGTACAAAGCCCAAAAACGCCTGAAGCCATTCCCCCTTGCTCCGACTAACGTCAAAGTTTCAGTTGAATGACGGGCCAGTTGAGCAAGCACGTAAGTGTGTCCGATGGTCGCATGATCTAATGGATAGGAGCCACAGAGCAGCTACTCCGTTTGTCAACATGGGAATAAAGGCGATCCGATTGCCTATTTGACAGGGAGGCCAATGGAGGTGGTGAACTAACAGAGTCGATTGTTCCGTTTTCTCGTGCAAACTTTCTGGGCGACCGTGAACTTGGTGAAGTCCTCATCTTTCCGCAGAGTCGATAAATGCCGAAGGTGGGATGCATCGAGTGAGAAGAGTCTTCCAAATAGCTGACTTTGCAGTCTTACGGGACAGATTTGACCATCGAAATGGAGAGTTGATGGTGCTTTTCAAGTCTCTAAAGTAGCAACCACCGTCAGGACACCATGTAGACTTCCCCGTTGCGGCTTCAGTTCATTTTCCAAGTGAAGATCATATGGAAGGGATTGTCGGGAGTCTCTCAGTCTAGTGCCGAAATCGCAACCTGGTGTGCTGTTATTCTCTTCCCAATGGAGGCCAAAATGTAGTTTCTGCTATCTCGCAAAGCATGCAATGAGAAAGAGTCTTCCAACTAGCCAGCATTCCAATCTTATTGGAGTATCGTGGGCTGAGGGTGAAGGTTTTCTAATTAAATAGATGGTGCTTTTCAAGTCTCGCTAGTAGAAACTACCGCCAAGATACCATGTAGTTTTTCCTCGTTGCGGCTTCTGTTCACTTGCGCGACTGACACACACTACTGCGAAGTATTTCTTTACATTTCTAGTAGTAAGAAAATGAGCCTAATTCATTCATTTGATTTCGAGAGCCGGCAGCCTTCCCCTGAAGCAACGTGTAGTGTAGTATAAGTTGTTTTCACTTCTCCCAGGATTAATAACCAAGAACGACAACTTCGGTGACAGCGTTTCGAAGTTTCCCCATTTATTCGATACATTAGTGCTCCTTCTCAGTCACCTCATGGTGGTTGACGTGGCAGACGGTAGTCTTATCTTCGCCACATTCTTCTCAAATACAAAAAAAATGAATTCTCAAGACCAAACTCGGGTATTTCTGAGGCGTCTCCTCTTACACCAGACTTACGATGAAATATGCCGATTACCAGGCCTGTGCCCTCTTTTTTTCCCTTCAAGTCGCGCGAGTTAAGCGGCTGTCGTAAGCTCTCGTCTTGACGTTTAAACCAATGATCACAAAAATAACGCGTGCACCAGGACCCCATTTCCGGTGTGGTCGGTTCCTTGCGGCGAAGCAAAGTAGAATTCCCTTTTTCCCACCACACAATATGACTCTGGTGCCAATGTCCTCGGCACTAGAGAAAAAGGTAAAATTCAAACCCTTGAGAATGCATGAGACTCGCGCTTCGAGCTCGAGACAATATCATACCAAGAGGGTGTATATTGAACTGAGATTGAATTTGACAGGGCAGTGAATGGAATCTTTGTCGCCCAACATTGGTTCGTTTGCCAAATTTGCAGTTGCAGTTGCAGTGATGTTAATCAAACATGCGCCTAGAAAAGATGGTCAAGAGGAGGTGACTAGCAGGAGGGCATCGACGGTTGTGTGATTCAAAATCCCTAGAAGGGAAAGGTGGAATGGTGTGAGGAGATGAAAGGAGAGATGGGTAGAAATAGGAACGAGTTAATCCAGATTAGACGCAAAATCTTTTTATCAACCGCCATGCTATGGCTTTGCGATTAAAGTCCATCGAGGAAAACTTCTTCCCCTGTCGACATTGGGTTCACAGTTGGCACGAGAGGGAATCCTCGGATGTTTTTGGAGGAGTCGTAAAAATGCACCACTTTCCTGAATGTCGGTGCACAGATCTGCGTGTCTTTGGCATTGATTCCACAGTGGCCGTGAAACGATAACACCGGCAGCAGAGAAATTTTAATGTCAATCCACGATGATGGCAATTAACAGTGAGTGAGTGCGAAATGTCGACACGTAGTGTTCAGCAAAGCAGTTTAGGTCATCTGGGGAAATGCTCCAATTCATATAGTGGAATTCCTTAGACAAATTTGGCGAAAGATATTTCTGAGCGACACAACACGCTGCTCACTCTCCTAATTGCGTCAACTTGAGTGACGCTACCAGCAAACTCGATTGGACTCGCGCTCACATCCATGGCAAAGCAACGACCACACTCTGAAGCATGGCCCAAAATCGGGGCATGTTTAGGAGGTCAACAAAGGTATTTAGGAGCAGTATTTTTGGTCCGACAACTAGTTTCCATTGTCCCTAAGGTGAGTACGAATAAGCAAACACCAGCACACACATCCTGTTGGCCCAACTGAACAGATGCACTTGTCGTAAGGCCTATATAAGTGAGGAGGATTGGAGGAGGTCTTCGTGAAGACAGATTTCTGCATAATGTTGATTTTCGTGACAGCCTATCTACTCGGCCTCCTCACCTCCTACCTCATTCGTGAGTGACACGCGCGCGACAATTTATGTCACCACTTCCAGAGGGCGCAGGGGTAATTTCTTACCTTCCATTGCATCGCCGGACGCTTCATCCACTGCATTGTATTCAACCCTTAAACGATGCACCTCTCTCGTCACACACAGTACCTTGTCAGCCACGAAGCATCGTCAGTGAGGCTCAAGACGTATTGAAAATTGCTAGGCACTTAGCCTACGAAACTTTCAAAGGCATGTTGATAGGAGAAATACCCAGAGCACGACATTTGATTGCCAATTTGGGAAACTCCACCTGGAGAAACGTTCTTCACGATGATGTCGTGAAGTGTCGGGAGTTTGAAATTTCAATGGTAGGAAAATGAATCATCTTTGACCTCATCCTGCCTGCCCAAAAGAGGCAAAGGTAATGTTTCCTGACCTATTTTGCGCCCTTCATTCCTTCTCTTTTCCAGCATAATACACCACGGCGCCTACATCATCCAGACATATGAGTTCACAGAAGTAATTCGAGTTGATAAGTCATTAGGTGAGGTTTCCGTACTCGAGGCAAAGAACTACCGAGTGTAGGATAGAGTTGAAGATGTGTCTTTGGTAAATCTCAAGGAGAGCATTCGAAGGAATTTTGTGGTGACCTTTAATTTCTCCATTTCAAATGCCGCATGTCGACTGCTTTAGAAGGTCTTCTCCCTTACATGCGTCTCAGGGCACCGCATTTTCTATGGTACCTCTATAGCAATAAAGCAGCATTTCAATGTGGATTATTGGCTGTATTTATACGGAACTCCGCGTTATTTGGAGGAAACACTAAAATCTGCTAACCGCCTTGCTAACGGCTTCAAGACAACCCACACCAGTTCTCAACAAGGTCGCCTCCTGCCACCTTGCCATTCTTTGGCAATTAGCAACACAATGCTCGTTTAGTGTGGTGGAACGATGAACAAGGCGGGACCAGGTGGCTCTCCCTTTTAGTTGGTAGGGTCTTTGAATCACAGGGTAGAAGGCGCATAGACGAAAGTCTTACAAGTTCTCAAAATAGCCGTTTGCAGCGTCTCTTTCGGAAAAAGCCAAATCGCCCATGGAGATCGTGTCCTGCACTATGTAATTCCTTGTTCTCATTCCAGATTCTTAGTCAGATGATCTATTGTATTACTAGAGCCTCCCAAATGGTAACGTGGATGGTGTAGGCTCCATTATCATTCTGTGAGTGATTATAAACCAGGCTATAAATGCGATCTGTTTGTCAGTACTTACACCTACACAATTTTGAAATTCGCAAAATACGAACTCATCAATCTTAAAAGGCGTTCGTGTAGGTGTGGCATTTGCAGAAACCTCGAAAATACCAGATAGGCCACCATAAAAACCGACATATTTGCTAGAGGCTGGTTTCTAGTGCGTCTCCTCCAGGTAATGCCGTCATATATGTCCTGTTGGCAGATAATTACACGACAGCGCATGTTTGCTGATATCGTTTCACTCTTTCATCGCGTCACTTCCTCAATTTAGACTGTTTATAGGACTAGTGTCAGTCCTTGCTGACCGCCCTACTAACCAGTTGTGGCAAACAAAACATGAGGTCCACACTTGGGAGACTGTTGCTTTCAATTTGGCTGCCCTCGGTCGTTCATAGTGCAAAATGCGGTCCAAACCCAAAAACCCCTAAAGCCATTCTCTCTCGTCCCGGATGGTCGTTTCAGGTGATGGATATGAGCCACAGAGCAGCTACTCCTCTTTTAAACGAGGGAAGATAGGCGATCAGATGGCCTCTTAGACAGTGCGGCTAATGGAGGTGGTGCGTCAGTAGAGTCGATTGTTCCTTCTTTTCTTACAGACTGTTTGAGTGACGGTGCACTTGGTGAAGACGCACCAATTGACCTCTTTCCCCCATTTTCTGGTTCAGCAATTAAATGCGAAAGACTGGAGAGAGTCCTTCAATTAGCAAACTTTTCAGTCTACTGGCGCTGATTTGTGCGTTCAACTAGAACTACTCTGGCCGGGCGCAATGTTCTGGTGAGGCATCAAATCCAATAGCATGAGAAAAGCCTTTGAAGCAATGGACATGAGTGTACCCAGTAGAGGGCATCGAGAAGTCACAATGTGCCGAAGAGAAGGGTTCAGGAGGAGATTGTGGATTTTTGCGTGCGAAAGGGAGGTGAACACACGAGATTAGCACGTGTTGCGAGAAATGCAGACGATGGAGATTCTGGAGACAAATTGGTCAGCCTTCCCATTGCCTAGACAGGTTCGCGTTTGTAAGTATAATGAAGTGGGTATGGGAAATGAGGGTTAGTTCGCCCGGTAAATGTTGTTAATCAATCTTTAACTTGTTGGCCCAGCAAGCAAATCCCACTGTCCTGAGAGCATCACGTGGTGAGCAAATACCAGTACATGTACACCTTTGAATCAACACGCTCCTTGTCAAGGCGTATATAAGTTGGGAGAATGGGAGGAGGCCTGAATGAATACGGAATTTAGTGAGATGTCGGTCCACGTGATAGCCTATCTACTACACCTCCTGAGCTCCCCACTTCATCGCCTTCCTGTGTTATACCGCTTCGCATAAGACAGAAGCGAGAGCCTGTGTTACCACCTGCATAGTCCTTGCGGGTGATTTCCTTTCTTCCTTTATCTCATCAGGTGTCTTGCTCACTGCATTTTTGCGGCTCTCTTTTCACACAACACTCTGCTACCCACGGGACACGGACCAGAGCAGCACGAATTAATGAGAGTGGTGAAATGTCTGGCATACCAGACTTTCAGGAATGGGTTGATCGGAGAGAGAACCATTGCGCAAGATATGATGGCTTATAGGGGAAAATCCAATTGGGGAACGATTCTGAGGCGGTTTTTTTTGGAATGGCAGGGGTTTGAAACACCGATAATATTTTAATACACCCTTTTCGACATTTCTCACACTATATGAGAAATTCACAGGTAATTCGACCTAATATTACCTCATCTTTCGCAGCTCAATCAACCTCATCACAAACAGGGTGTTTCTTGGTGCCTGCATCATCGTAGTATTTGGATATACATGGCTATTTCCATTTGATATGTAATTGATGGAGGTATCTGTACTCAAGGTTTAAGACTACCGAATGTTCGATAGAGTCTAAGAAGTGTCGTTGACAAATAGGAAGGAGGGTATTCGAAGGGAAGTGGTGAGGGATTTTAATTCATCTATTTCAAATGCCGCTTATCGACTCGCCTAGAATGGCTGCAGCCTAACGCGAGTAGCTGATCCCTTATTGTATGCTGCATCTGCATATCAATAAAGCAGCTTCTTCATTTCGTGCAGTGACCCTAGTGCTCTGGGAGAACCCATTTTTCTATGGATTTCCGATGAATTTTAATAAGGTCTTTGAGGACATATCATCGAAGTATTCCAGCCAAACGGCGATTTCCTACTTCCCCTTGAAAGACCACGTGCTAAAATGCTGAATGCCTGCATTTGGATCAGGAACATTTTGTTCTATACGTTGCCGAAAGACTGCTTTTCACCTAGCCGTCGGCGGTGTCCTTACCACCTACAAGGACAAATTATTGTTTTGGATAACCAGCCACAATCGCTAACATAAATCCCAAAATTCACGAAAACGCGCGAGTTTGGTAGTTAAACAGCAAATATATTTCGACCGCAGATTTCTATGCAATCTGGGTAGTATTTCTCCAAAAGAACTTTCATAACACGTCAATACTACTGCCGGATGGATTGGATTATGGGCTTCGAAGAGCACTTTATGACTGACAAAAAGACAAAGAGATACCATCACACTTACAAAGGACAAGCTAGAACCTTGTCTCTAAATCTGCTTATTTTAACCTCCTGTGACTTAGGTTTCTCCTTGTAAGTTGTAGACTGAAACTCTTATTGGCCGTGAGATAAGGATTCGAATTTGCAACTCACAACAGAGAACACAGTGCAACATTATTTTTGCCTTATCAACCGTGATGACAGCATCGAGTTCTGCGTAGCTTCTGTTGCGTGGCCAGTGTGCCGTGAACACGAGGCGGTTCTGGGCGTGAAAGCAGATGTGGGTTATGGAACACCTGCAAATAACCTGCCAACTTAAGCTCCATTTCTGCTGGGTACTTACCGTCCCGGCATGATTGCTAGCGAAGTGTGACGAACTAAACTGCAGCACCAACTCAAGTGACCTATACTTTGCCCCGCTTTGCTCACTGCTTTTTCTACTTCGGTGAAACATTCCGTGTAGTATCTCCTTGTAGATTATCAGAAAACAGGTTCTCGTACTTTGACGATGGCTTTGCAGGACAAGGTCATCTGTGGCAAGTGGTTCAAAGTTGAAAAGATCCTCAACGAAAGCAAAACATTCAAGAGGGATGCTAAAATGACGTTAACATAGAGGTTGACCATGAGGACAGTTGTAGTCTGTCTTTTCCGCATAAACACATGAGAGAACGACAGTATCCTTTCTGGTTGAAGTGCCGTCTATAAGGAAGTTTGGAGTACTCGACCGTTCCACAGCTCCTCATGAGAGTTACGATGTGTTGGGGTGCGAGGTCAGGAGGTGTAGTAGATAGGCTATCACGAATATTCGCATGGCACTAAACTTGGACTTCACGAAAGTCCCTCTCAATCCTTCGCACTTAATATATGCTATACGGGAAGGACTATTAGTCCAGCAGAGTGGGTGTGTTAATGTTTTCTCGCCCCGAGTTGCAACCAGGGACATTGAAATCTGGTTGTTGGGCCATAATTTCTGCACCATACTGCCTTTGTTAACTCATTAAGTATGCTCTCCTTTCACTCACTAGCTTTTCCAGAAAAGGACAATCGTGAATATCGATAAGGTGTTATGTGAGGTGCAATGCAGTGAGTACGTTTCGTGAGCGAAATGGGGGGATTGAAGTGGTTAAGAAATGGAATGCTTGAGAACATAGGCGAGCCATCAGTAGATGTCTCAGCAATAAATCAGAATCCACTCACTGAGGAAGAGTTTGTAGCCAGCTGCTCTGTAACTCAAATCCATTAGATCATACGGCCATCGTGCATGCCTTGGTGTTTGCTCAACCGACCTCTCACCCAACTGGAAATTTGCTGTTAAGCGGGGCGACAGAGTGTGGCTGAAGACACTTTGGCTTTTGGACCGAATTTTGGACTAGGAACGACCCAAGACAATCAAAGTGTAGGCAACAGTCTTCCACGGGCGGACCTCATTTGTTGTTTGCCGCAATTGGATGGTGGGGCGGTCAGCAACGACTGACGCGGGTCCTACAAGCAGTCTAAATCGGAGAGGTGAGGCGGTCAAAGGATGAAACGACACGAGCAAACTCACGCTTTCATGCAATTACATCTGCTTTTACGTCATATACGAGAGGCTTTTCCTGGGGAAGACCCACGAGCAACCAGCTTCTCCTCAAAATGTCGGTTTTTTGGTACTTGTGAAGGTTTCTGGGAATACCACACTTACACGAACGTGCTTTATGCTTGATACTGTCCTATTTTGCACTTTCACAACTGTGTAGGTGTAGGTACTGACAAAGCAACACATTTCTCGTATCGTTTCCATTCTCCCACAGAATTGCATTGGAGCCTACACCATCTTTAAATAACTGTGCAGCAGAATTGAGCAACACAATATGTCGTCTGACCAGTTTTCTGGAATGAGAACAGGAAATTACACGGTACAGGAAACCATCACCATGGCCGACTTGCCATGTCGGAAAGAGATGCTGTCGACGACTGTTTTGAAGACTTGTAAGACTTTCACTTATGCGCCTCCTGTAGTGTGACTGAAGCACCTCACCAACTGAACGGAAACCACCTGTCCCCGCTTTGTTCACCGTTTCCCCACCTCAAACGAGCATTGCATGAGAATCGCCAAAGTAAAAAATCCTCACTCTAACGACGACCTTTCGTGACCATCTCCAAAACGTGACAGGAAACGAGCTTGTCGAGGATCATAAGAGGTTTCGAGAAATGGGGTGGGGTACCTTGACGGCCTTGGCTTAACTTTGCAGTAGATTGCAGTTACGTGTAAGTCGGTTCGTGTCTAGTAGATTTCACCGCTCGCCCAGACAACGCAGAGTGCCGGAGGAAGAATGTCAATATTCTAAATGGAAATATTGCTTAACTGCGATAGAGGTGCCATGGAAACGCGGGGACATAAAACCGAGTTAGGGAACAGACGTTCGAAATCAGCCGACGTGCTGCACTAGAAATGGAGGAATTAAAGGCTAACACAACATTCCTTCGAATGTTCTCGTTGAAATTTTCCAAAGACACATCTTCAGCTCTATCCTACACTCGGTATTTCTTTGTCTCGAGTACGGAAACCTCACCCAATGACTTGACAACTCGAAATAGTCCCATACACTCAAATGCCCTGATAATTTAGGCGCCGCGTAGTATGATGCTAGAAAAGAGAAGGAATGAAGGACGCAAAATAGGCCTATGTCAGGAAACACTACCTTTGATTTTTTTGAGCAAACAGAATGAGGGTTTGCTAAAAGTGTATCAGTTTAGCTAGTTCGGGGTGGATGTGTCGGTGTGTACTCACGTCGTGTCCCAACGTACGGAGAGCGGAAAATAACTGGTGGACCAAAATACTAATCCTAACTACCTTTGTTGACATCCTGAACATGTCCCCAATTTTGGCCCATGCTTCGGTTTGTGGTTGGAGCTTTGCCATGGAGGTGAGCGAGAGTCTAATTGAGTCCATCTGTGGCGTCACCGCAGTTGACGAAATTAGGAAAATGAGCAGCCTGTTATTTCGCGCAAAAATATGTTTTTCCAAATGCGTTTAAGGAACTCCACAATATGTATTGGAGAATTTCCCAGATTACCTAAATTGCTTCCTACAAAACTCCGTGTAGACATTTCGCACCCACATGTGATCGCCATCATCGCGATTGACATTTACGTTTCTCTGTCTGCAGTTTTATCGTTTCACGGCCACTGCGGAATCAATGTCAATGACACGCAGATCTGTGCATTAACATTCAGGGAAGGAGGCTCCTCGAAAATCACCCGAGGTTTCCCTCTGTTTACCATTAGTGAATCCAATGCCGAAGGAGAAGAATTCTAGCACGAATGGATTTTCAGAGCAAGGCGATAGCATGGCGGTTGATAAAAGAATTTCGTATCTAATCAGGATTAACTCGTTCCTACTCCTACTCACCTCTCCTTATATCTCTTTATTCCATTTCCTTTTTCCCCTCACAACCTTCGGTGCCCTTCCACTTGTCACCCGCTCTTGACCATCATTCCTAGGTGCGGGTTTGGCCAATATCATTGCAACTGCATTGCTATTGCCCTGTCACATTCAATCCGAGTTCAATGCACACTCTTCTGCGTATGCTATTGTCTCGAGCTCGAAGCGCGAGTCTCATGCATTCTCACTGGTTCCAATTTACCTTCCTCTCTCGTGCCGAGGAAATTGGCTTGTGGTATCGTGTGGTGGGAAGAAGGGAGTTCTACTCTGCGTTGCTACAAGAAACTGGTGACAGCGAAAATGGGGTCCTGGTGCACGTGTTGTCTTGGTGATCGGTTTTTGTGAACGCAAAGACGAAAGCTGCTGACAGCCTCTTAATCACACGACTTGAAGGGAGAAAATGAGAGCACAGAGTTGGTGATTGGTATGTTTCCATCGTAGGTCTGGTATAAGAGTTTGGACTTGAGAAGTAAGTGGTGAAGATGAAACTAACGGGTGCTACATCAGTCATGATGAGGCGACTGAAAAGGAGCACCAAAATAACTTCTACATGGGGAAGCTGCGAAATGCTGTCACTGAAATTGTCATTCTTGTTTAGTCCGCCTGTGGCTCGTGAAAACGACGGTCACTTCACATCATGTCGCGTCGCGGAGAGGCTGCAGGATTTCGTACTCAAATGAATGAATTAGGCACACTTTCTAACTGCTAGAAATGCGCTCCCAGATAGTACTTGTGAATAACTATCTCATAGTAATGCGCCAGTCACAGTGGTGAAGGCAAGCGCTGTCAACCGATAGAGTTTCGCATAGTCCAGCTCCGGTCGAAGGCCGCAATTGGTTAAATTGAGTGCACCGCGTCTCTTGTCCTCTTGAAGCTATCGCATAAGTGAACAGAGGCCCACAACAAGGCAGCCCTACACGTTCTCCTGGCGGCACTTGCTATTGGCCACTTGAAAGCGCCATCGACTGACTGCGAAAACATTCTGAGACTCTATCCAGTACCCGGTAGTTCCAAACCTTGAGTACAGACACCTCCAGCAACTACGTATCTCCTTGAAATAGCCCTGTAAATCCAAGTGCCTCGATGATGCAGGCGCCACGAAACACCATGTTAGTGATGAGGTGGTCGGAAGTACGAAAAGTGAGGTAATCTTGGGTCAAATTACCTGCGAATTTCTTATACTGTCAGAACGACGTTAGAGGAGGCGTATTCAACTATCATCGATGTTTCAAACTCCTGACCATCCACAACAAATTGTCTCACAATCGTTTCCCGTTTGGATTTGCCCCTACAAGCACCGGCTCCCTCTTCGATCAACACATTCCTGAAATTCTGGTATGCCAGATATTTCACCACCCTCACATGATCACAGTGATGTCAAGGGGATGTTTCGTAAAATTTGCGAAAGGAAGTTTTTCTGTGGCCTTATAACTGAATTTGCCCTCAACATGTCGAAACACACCCATGTACCTTACTATGGTAAAGCCACCCCCGTGAGTGTGTCTTACTTGCAACCGTCGCAGCTGAGGAGAGCGTAATTCGTCGTCCCAGATGGAGTTGGATGTTGAAAGACCCATCAATTCGGCAAAAGCCTATGTGAATCCACGGAAAGTGAACATAGCTACTGGCATTTGCATCTTCCTAAACCATTGCTGTGTGTGCCTGTGTGTGTGTGTGTGGCGCCTAGGCGACTGAATGCAAAGTACGTAACAAGTCAGTGACCCTGTGAGTTAGCCCAAGTGTCTGTGAGTATGCAGAACAAATAACTGATATCCGGTTGGTTAATTGCCACGCTGATCTCTGACAACCTCGGTATATAAGTAGAGGATACCACATACGTTTAACGTAGTTTACATGCTGATCACAATGTTGGCCTGCTGGATGATTCGCATCCTCACTCTGTGGCAACTCCACTCAGCGTCAACGCTTTCTTCGCTTTTACACAACCAGCAAATTTTCCGTTAACCCTTATCACCAGGAAATCACCTACAGGTCGAACACTCTTTCTCTATGCTTCATTTGTTCAGCCTGTGCTTTAACAGTCTGACTCGATAACGCTCAAATTTGTGCATTTTCAGAACCCTGCCAACCGCGGAACTTTGCCTACCCTACCAGTGACATGATGAGAATTGCATCTTACCTAACGCGGGAGGCTATAATGAATATTGCAATGAGAGATCTCAGAGGCAGGAGATACTGGTGGACCGACATCAGAAACACCGAATGGGGCACACGATTGCGCCAACTTAAGCCCAGCAAATATGAATATGAAATAATCGTGCACGGAACTCCTCTCTATTATAATTTCCTTCTTTCCGAAGTGCATATGACAAAGTAAGCCTGACCAAATTATATAGCATTAATTACATTTTTTCCGTTTTTAGCACGTTATATGAAAATGCCTTCAAAATTACGCACTTCCAATACACGGGAGTGCTCAAGTACGACGAAAACGTAAGGAAAATTTCTGTAATCCATACGGGGAATATCTACATAACTGGAGTATCTCATGAATCACTACCTTTAGTTAACACAGAAGTTTTTCGCCAAACCATTATGGACGCCTTTGCTCTAGCCATAGCTAATGCCTCCTGTCGTGTGGACGAGGCTAACTGATCCCAACTCATTCTTGTACAAATAACCACCGCATCTTTAGCCAATAAATTTGTCGCGCTTTCATGTCTAAATCGGTGGCAGTTCACTTCGTCACACTAACAACGTCTCCTGTATTCCTCTGCCCTCCTTCCGACGTGGCTACCGGCACCTTCTCCGTGTCTACGACGAGGACAGGGCCGGGATTGGGGTGTCGTGGGATGGGATGGGATGGATTCACATGCACACCGAAAGGCATTTGAATTTCATGTTGTGGGAACGTGTGGCTTTCTGATAACCTGCTCCTGGTAATGAATTCATAATTCAGGTGTGGAAATGGCCTTGATGACTATTAGAGGCAAAGGGGAAAGATATTAGACCGTTTGCACCACAATAACTTCTCGACTTCCACACCAGTCGCCACTGACACTCAATTTCTCAGTGAGGTTTTGTTCGATAGGGGGAAATCCCAACGATTGCTGACAGTGTGCACTTAGCAAGCCAATAAACACAAATTCGCCACCACGAAAATTGGGAATGAATGGTGCGACCAAGGTTCTTTTCGGGAAGGATTGGATGCCTACATTTGGAAATTATGAAAACAGACAGAAGTGAGCACGCACTCACTCTGTATTTCTTTTTCTCCTCGGAAAGTTGTCGCCAAAAGAAAGACAACTAAGGTATTGAGCAGGAAACCATGAAATAAGCGTTTGTGCTCATGCTGAGTCCACGAGGGATACATTTTAACGTTCCTCGATCCCTATATTTGCAAATTCTAAAAGTATTCATCGTACAAGTTCACCCCGCGCATCTCAAGCACCTAGAAACATTAATGAGGCGTTTCGCAATGAATACACTGACGAAAAAATTGCTTTCTGGTGGTTCAAATAATTATATCCTGACAACGAGTCTCGAGGGAGACACCGCCAATGTTGATAACGAGGAAGAATTAAGGAAGACTGTGGAACTTGATTCGCACGCAACTATCGTGCACTTGATCCAAAATAAGTAGGAATTTTCTATTCGTATGGCTGCGTAAAGCATCTGCTTAAAAATGAATAATGAAATATATACTGGGGTCATTTTTTTTTGTGGCACGAACTAAAGCTACTGCAAATGCTCGACTAACTTACCAGCACGCATCTTTGTGCACCAAATCATCACTTCTAATGAAAAGTGGATTCTCAAAGCCGACAAAAGGACAAGCGAGTGGACATTCAAAATACACGTCCATTTCGGCTAATAGGGCGGAATGGGGAAACTACCAGCGTTGCTCAATCGCCGCGATGACCGGATCTTGTTTCCATTGCTGTCGACAAATTAACTGCTCAGCAATATGAACTTACACCACATTCTCCACATTCATCCGGTTATTGCTTTTCCGCAAATATGCTTATTTGTACAAAAACCGCAATGATAAAGGTACATGTCGTGAGACCTGGAATGTTTCATTAATTCCAAAATTGGAAACTATTTGCAATAACTCACACATGGCTTCTTCAATCGCTGGCAGAGGTACGTAAATATTGATAGAAACCATTTCAAATAGATATGAATGAATAATGTGGAACATTACGCTTTTGTTTTTTGCCCATATTCAATACCAGTTTCACGGTTTCAGACCAAAGGGTTTGAAGAAAGCACCAAATTGTATTGTGCGCTGTCTCGAAGACTTTGTCGCTCTTAAGCACGTCAGCACACGTGACTGTCTTCTCCTGCTCGGTCCAACATAATATCCGCCTGTGGCTATGTTTATTTTACCCGTGCATAAATGCCCTGGTGGCAGTTGCAATTGAGCGGATTCGCCGCTCTTTCCCTACCATATGATCGCGCCAATTCCTTAGGACGTAGTTAATCCGCACTTAGCACCCCCCGACTACTACTTCTCCCGTCTTAACAAATTTTTTCGTAGGTTAATTACTCTAATTGAAGAGGGTATCAGACATGCATTGTTAATATTTTCGAGTCAAAAGATAAAAATATGTATCAAATTGGGGCAGAAAATTGCCACCATGATGACAAGAAGTCTTTAATACTAACGGCAACCATATCGTTTGTAGCCGATGTCTTCAGAGCACCCCACTCGATTTGCCGCACTCTTTGAGGATCGTCAACGTGGGACAATATTTGTCCCCTCAAAGCTGTCGTTCACAGAGTGAGGAGTTGTTTTTTCCGAAATCATCATCGAGATGATTTTCAGGCTATTGAATCGAGATTACATTGCGGTTTTCACGACATCTCCTAAAATCTTCGAAAGAGACGGTAAATTTCTGATTTTGAGGACATCACATTGATCTACAAATGCCAAACTGAATACGCCACTTTACCTATCGCCTGATGTGAGCAAAGACGCAACGCAGAGGCCATACGCAACCTTCTGGAGAAACCTTTTCCTGGGTAGACTTGAATGTCAGATTCCACAGTGACATTGGCATCGAAATCAAACAGAGAACAGGAGCGGTTAGGGACTGGAACGCATAAGTCCTTGTCAATCAGGATTTGTCTTCCCCATGTAACAACAGGAAGTTACGTATCTTGCAAAAAGGCAATTTGTTGGTGCACTACGACCTACGACTGCACGAATTTGTTTGAGTCCCCTGCTCGCACCAACTTAACCCCATCCGATGTAGTCGTCACGAGTCTGCTTGCACAAAATAGATAACAGCACCAAAACTGAGCTCCTTAGTATCTCGCAATTTCTCCTTGAATGCTTGTTTGTTCCTCTGTCTTCCTGGTTCGCTTTAAATTTGCCTTTATGACAATATGAGAGACTCTAATTAAGGTGAAGTCGAAAGGGAAAGGAATATTTTCGGGGATTGGCTAGTAATCCGCATTTTGTCATCATGCATTCCAGTTCCTATCTTGCATACAAACAGGCAGGTGGCGTGACCCTTTGTGAACCGCTTTCTGGACGTGAACACGCCTAAAGTATGGCTTCGCAAGCATCAGGGGAGGGAGAAGGCCAAACAGGCTCTAATGTTGCTACTACGTTACACCGATAAGACTTCACTCCTAACGGCTACACGCCTCTCATTCTCCTCAAGAGGACTCGTCTCCCCACAGATTTTTGTTTGGATGTCAAGAGTAAGTTCTCCAAACCGGTTTGATAAGTGGATCTGGCAGTCTAATCCAGGGCTGAATCGAGAGTGCATTAATGATGTCGCCCAAAATGACTTTATGGACTGCCTGCCACAGCGAAGCCGGTAATGACACGTTAACCACGAGACTCGACAGAGAAGTTAGAAATTCACCCCGTTTACATTTTAGTTGCTATTTGAGTGCAAAGTCAATTTCAGTCTCCCTCCCCTCGACGCAGATAATCGAGCTAACAGCATAGAGCTTCATTCATCGTCTGCAAAGTGTATAATTTTCGGCTGCCTGCGGTTTGCTGTTGTCTCTGTGAGTGAGCTGCTCTCGTTTTTCCCTCTCATAACATCACGATCACCGCCTAAACTGATTATTGACAGCCACAATTTACACGTTTGTTCGTAGTTTTGAACATGTTGAACACGTTAAGCTTCCTGTCGCAATGACGGACACAAATGGTATGCTAGTCTTCAGCGATCTCACACCGAACCAGTTTTGAGTATGCCCCTAAGAGGCGTTCCCATGTTCCGCCCACGCCTATATGGGAATTAGCCGCGCAGCACCTCCAAACAAACAACTCGCATAGTTCGTGCTAACATATACTTTTTTTGTCAACCTTTTCAAGGAGTACCAAGTTGGTGCGAGGCAGAATTGGAAAATCAAGCAATTCATATTGTGAACCGTGTTCCACAAACTTCACTTCATCCATACAACTGTAATCTTGGC
Source organism: Dipylidium caninum (assembly GCA_017562135.1). Lineage (NCBI taxonomy): Eukaryota > Metazoa > Platyhelminthes > Cestoda > Cyclophyllidea > Dipylidiidae > Dipylidium > Dipylidium caninum. Next base: position 9,303 of record QEYB01001408.1, on the reverse strand, counting down.
TGTAGATGGTTTTTGTGAGGTAATTGCAGCTCACCGTTCACCTCATTCACGCATTTTGTATTTTTGCGGTTTCCAATTCTTCTGTCAATGCAATCAAATCAATTTTGCTACAATTTAAAAAGATTATTTTTTACGTTTTCATTTCCACACCTTCCGGGGGGGGGGAGTGACCAGAATTCTTATGCACTGCGGCCAAGATAAGAAGCTGTGAGAAAGAATGAACACAAAATACGTCGGCTCATTCTTACCTGCATGCATACAGGATGGAGGGACACCAGCATTAATATTAGACGCATTCTTTCAATGGTGTTAATTGGACTGAGGCACCAGTGCACTAACGTGAACTTTTGCTCGCATCCAAGTCAAAACAACAAAAATGTGCACCTTCAGGTATCTCCTTCTTCTTTGATCGCCTCATCCACCTCACTTTAGAATGCTTTCAAGACGTGCTTGTAGAAGTATTTGATTCAATCTCTTGCCGGATCGCAGCCCAAATTTGAACCACGTAAAAATAATGGTTACTCAATGATGAAATGCCAAAGGATTTTCACCAATAATAATAATTTCCTACAACCAGGCGGAATCCTACTGTCATGCAATTTTTTATAATGCATGGAAACGCTAAGAGGAATAAATCTAACATTAGCCATAAGGATACAGCGCAATGTACTGGGTTGACAAGAACGACAGCAGATGAAGCTTTGTGTACTGCCGAAAAATTAATATACCTTCCCGGAAACTATCAAAGCCTGCGCATCTCCACATTTACCAGATATTTCGCTACCGACTACTTCTTTTCCGTAATCCTAGATATTTTTAGACAAATAAAGTGCAGTGAACAAAAAGATGTAAAAGAAGACCGATGGATAGTTTACAAGGTCAATTATCGTTTTGCGGAAAGTCGCAGAAGTCAATGAGTGGGGGCTGCAGGGGGAGGGGAAACTATCGGAGAAAATCATCATTTGTCCATTGAGAATTGAATAAAATGGGGACTTTCGGTGAAAGGTGTCTTGCATGACGTTTGATATTCGTACGTTGAAAACAATTCTGTTGTGGGAGGAATAAAAACACAGACATGTGTGCGAGAATATGAGAGATAGCGAACTCAAATGACAGACTTGGTCAATTCAGCTAATACATTGCTGAGACATCCACCGATGACTTCGCTATGTCCTCAAGCATCAAATCTTAACTCTTCATTCATTCCACTTCGTTGTTCCGAATGTAGATGGCACTGCTTCTCCGTAATCTTATCGATATTGTGGTTGTTTGTTTTGTGGAAAAGCGAGTGAAACGAGAGCATACTTAATGTGTTAACAAAGAAACTATGGCCGAAAATTATGGCTACTAATAGATTTCCACTGTCCTGGGTGCAATATGAACACCCCTCTACTGAGAAGAGACTTACTGGTGTAAGCATATGTAAGTGTGATGGATTAAAGGAGACTTTCGTGAAGTCAAGTTCAGCGCATGTCGATATTGGCGATAGCCTATTTGGCATACTCCTCAACCTCGCACTCCAATACATCGTAATTCTCCTGAGGAGCTGTGGAACGGTCGAGTACTCCAAACTTGCTGATGGTCGCACTTTCAACTAGAAGGATATTGTCGTCCTCATGTTGTTTAAGCAGGCACGACACGGTATGGGGCAATATCCAAGGAAAGACAGGCTACAATGTCGCCATAGTCGACATTAAGCTAACGTCATCTGATCACCCACTGATTTTTGCTCTCATTGGGGATTTTTCAATCTTTCTCCACTTGTCACAGATGGGACTTTGACCACAAAGCCTTCGTCAAGTGTGAAAAGATGTCTTCTGATGATCTTAGCAGAAAGCGGAGCTTGGGACAATGTAGGGTCAGTTGAGTTGGTGATCCAGCAGAGATCATCAACTTCGCTTGCAAGCATGCAGGAATACCCGTCGGAGATGGGTTTAAGGTGGCAGGCTTATTGTTAGTGTCCAATAACCTACATCGGCTACTAGCTCTAGGCAGACTCGATGCTGCGCACGATTGATAAGGAAAACGACAAGAGTGCACTGCATTCTGTACAGTGAGTTGCAAATTCTGATCATCATCTAACGAGCAATAAAAGGTTCAGTCTACAGTTCCACAGAGGAAGCCACTTTAGAGGAGGTGCAGGTAAGTATATTTAGAACAAGGGTTCTAGCTTGCCCTCTGTAAGTGTGGCTAAACATTCTTTGGCCTTTTGTCGTCCTAAAAGTGCCTTCGAATCCCACAATACAAAAATTTAACAGTAGTTTTAACAGTGTAAGAAGCTCTTTTGGGGTGAAATACTACCCAGGTTGCATTACAATCTTTGCGTTGCAATATACTCCTGCTTGATATCAAATTTCACTTTTTCGTCAGTTTTGGGATTTTTGAAGCGTTGTGCTGTTTAGTCAGGCAATATTTGCCTCGTAGGGCGTAGGGACACTCACCGACAGCCTTTGGTGGGAGCAAAATCTTATCAGATAACAACGTGAATGAAATGCTTCTGGTCAAATGCAACATTCAGTATACTGGACATGATAGCGGGAACTTGTAGCGATCGGGAGGCGACCTGCAGAATTGCCTTTTAATTTCTAAAGGCAGTTTCTGTTCGTTGGGCATGACCTACTTGATCTAATCTACTCACGTCAAAACATCCATATTTCCCTTTTGCACGTGGTTTTCAAGGTTGAAGTTGTGACAACAGCGCTTTAAACTCGAAACACTCAGTATGTGACGTCCAAAGCTTGATTAATTCACGGGAAGTATGGATAAGGTCTTCGGAACGAGGCAAAGCGAATGGTCTGCTATGAACGCGATGCCATCATTACAATACTGATCGATTGATAACTCGCGATGTCATAGAGCAGCACTCACTTGGGAGAGGAGTCGTTCTCTCGAAGAACCTTTTTCCATACATTCCCGATGAATTTTAATCAAAGCTTTGACGTCACATAATTGAGTGTTCGATTAAGCGCGGTGTCACACTTCACCTTGAAAGACACGTGCAAAGTGGAAATATGGACGTTTTGAGTGAGTAGATTAGATCAGTAGCGTCATGCCCAACGACAGAAACTGCCTTTAGGAAATTAAAAGGCGATCTCTGCAAGGTTCGCCTCCGATCGCTCAGTTCCGCTATTCATGTCCAGTTACTGAATTTGCATTTGGACAGAAGCATTTCATTCACGTGTTTACTGAAAGAAATTGCTCCCCACCAAGCTGTCGTGAGTGTCGCCTACCGCCTACGAAGGCAAATGATTGCCTTGACTAAACAGCACAAAACGCTCAATAAATCCCAAAACTGACAAACGTGAAATTTGGTATCCAAGCAGGAGGATTATTGCAAACGCAGATGTGTATGCAACTGGGTAGTATTTCACCCAAAGAGCTTTCTTAACACGTTAAAACTACTGTTAAATTGTTTGTATTGTGGGATTCGAAGGGCACTTTAGGACTACAAAAGGCCAAAGAAATGTTAGCACACTTACAGAGGGCAAGCTAGAACCTTGTCTCTAAATATACTACCTGCACCTCTCTAAAGTGCTTCCTCTTGTGGAACTGGTAGACTGAACCTTTTATTGCTCGTTAGATGATGATCAGAATTTGCAACTCACTGTACAGAATGCAGTGCACTCTTGTCGTTTTGCCTTATCAATCGTTGGCGCCAGCATCGAGGTCTGCTAAGAGCTAGTAGCGATGTAGGTTATTGGACACTAACAAATAGCCTGCCACCTTAAATCCATCTCCGACGGTATTCCTGCATGCTTGCAAGCGAAGTGTGATGATCTCTGCTGGATCACCAACTCAACTGACCTACACTTGTCCAGCTCCGCTTTCTGCGTAGATATCAGAAGACATCTTTTCACACTTGGACGAAGGCTTTTGGGTCAAGTCCATCTGTGACAGTGGAGAAAGATTGAAAAATCCCAATGAGAGCAAAAATCAGGTGGGTGATCAGATGACGTTAGCTTAATGGTCGACTATGGCGACAGTTGTAGCCTGTCTTTCCTTGATATGCCCATACGGTTCTCGTGCCTGCTTAAACACATGAGAGGACGACAGTATCCTTTCTAGTTGAAGTGCCGACCATCAGCAAGTTGGAGTACTCGACCGTTCCACAGCTCCTCAGGAGAATTACGATGTATTGGAGTGCGAGGTGAGGAGGTATGCAAATAGCTATCGCCAATATCGACATGCGCTGAACTTGGACTTCACGAAAGTCTCCTTTAATCCATCACACTTACATATGCTTACACCAGTAAGTCTCTTGCTTCAGTAGAGTGGTGTTTCAATATTGCACCCAGGGACAGTGGAATCTAGTTAGTAGCCATAATTTCGGCGCCATAGTTTCTTTGTTAACACATTAAGTATGCTCTCGTTTACTCGCTTTTCCACAAACAAACAACCACGAATATCGATAAATGTTACGGGAGAAGCAGTGCAATCTGTACATTTCGGGAACAACGAAGTGGAATGAATTGAAGGAGTTAAGGATTTAGATGCTTGAGGACATAGGCGAGTCATCGGTGGATGTCTCAGCAATGTATTAGCTGAATTGACCAAGTCTGTCATTTGGTTCGCTATCTCTCATATTCTCCACACATGTCTGTGTTTTTTCCTCCCCACAACAGAAGATTTTTTATACGATCATGCAAGACCACCTTTCACCGAAATGTCCCATTTTATTCTAATTCTCATGGACAAATGATGATTTTCTCCCGATAGTTTCCCTCCCCTGCAGCCCCACTCATTGACTTCTGCGACTTTCGCAAACGAATGGACCTTGTAAACTATCCATCGTCTTCTTTTACATCTTTTTGTTCACTGCACTTTATTTGTTCTAAAAAATCTAGGGATTACGGAAAAGGAAGTAGATCGGTAGGCGAAATATCTGGTAAATGTGGAGATGCGGCAGCTTTGATAGTTTCGGAAGGTATATAATTTTCGGCAGTACAACAAAGCTTCATCTGCTTGTCGTGTTCTTGTCATACAGTACTATTGCGCTGTGCCTTATGGCTAATGTTAGTTGTTATTCCTCTTAGGTTTCCCATGCATTTATAAAATTGCATGACAGATAGGATTCCGCCTGGTTGTAGGAAATTATTATTATTGGTGAAAATCCTTTGGCATTTCATCATTGAGTAACCATTATTTTTTACGTGTCAAATTTGGGCTGCGATCCGGCAGAGATTGAATCAAATACTTCTTACCAAGCACGTCTTGAAAGCATTCTAAGTGAGGTGGATGAGCGATCAAAGAAGAAGGAGATACCTGAAGGTGCACATTTTGTTGTTTTGACTTGGATGCGAGCAAAAGTTCACGTTAGTGCACTGGTGGCCTCAGTCAATTAACACCATTGAAAGAATGCGTCTAATATTAATGCTGGTGTCCCTCCATCCTGTAATGCATGCAGGTAGAGAATGAGCCGACGTATTTTGTGTTCATTCTTCTCACAGCTTCTTATCTTGGCCGCAGTGCATAAGATTCTGGTCACTCCCCCCCCCCCGGAAGGTGGTGGAAATGAAAACGTAAAAAATAATCTTTTTAAATTGTAGCAAAAATTGATTTGTTTGCATTGAACAGAAGAATTGGAAACCGCAAAAATACAAATGCGTTGATGAGGTGAACGGTGAGCTGCAATTCCTCACAAAAACCATGCTACAGCCAAGATTACAGTGTTATGGATGAAGTGAAGTTTGTGGAACACGGTTCACAATATGAATTGCTTGATTTTCCAATTCTGCTCGCACCAACTTGTTACTCCTTGAAAGGTTGACAAAAAAGTATGATGTTAGCACAACTATGCGAGTTGTTTTTTGGAGTGCTGCGCGCTAATTCCCATATAGGCGTGGCGAGACATGGAACGCCTCTTTAGGGGCATACTAAAACTGGTTCGGTGGTGAGATCGCTGAAGACTAGCATACCATCTTGTGTCCGTCATTGCGACAGGAAGCTTAACGTGTTCAACATGTTCAAACTACGAACAACGTGTAATTGTGGCTGTCAATAATAGTTAGGCTGATCGTGATGTTATGAGAGGAAAACGAGAGCAGCTCACTCACGGACACAGCAAACGCAGGCAGCCGAAAATTATACACTTGCAGACGATGAATGAAGCTCTATGCTGTTAGCTCGATTATCTGCGTCGAGGGAGGGAGACTGAAATTGACTTGCACTCAAATAGCAACTAAATGTAAACGGGGTGAATTTCTAACTTCTCTGTCGAGTCTCGTGGTTAACGTGTCATTACGGCTTCGCGTGTGGCAGCAGTCCATAAAGTCTTTTGGGCGACATCATTAATGCACTCTTCGATTCAGCCCTGGATAGACTGCCAGATCCACTTATCAACCGGTTTGGAGAACTTACTCTTGACATCCAAAAAAAATCTGTGGGGAGACGAGTCCTCTTGAGGAGGATAGAGGCGTGTAGCCGTTAGGAGTGAAGTTTATCGGTGTAGTAGTAGCAACATTAGAGCCTGTTTGGCCTTTCTCCTCCCTATCTTGCGGACCATACTTAGGCGTGTCACGTCCAGAAAGCGGTTTCACAAAGGGTCACGCCACTGCTCTTTGTATGCAAATAGGAACTGGAATGCATGTTGATGACAAAATGCGGATTACTAGCCAATCCCCGAAAATATTCCTTCCCTTTCGACTTCACCTTAATTAGAGTCTCTCATTATTGTATAAAGGCAAAATTTAAAGCGAACCAGGAAGACAGAGAACAAACAAGCATTCAAGGAGAAATTGCGAGATACTAAGGAGCTCAGTTTTGGTGCTTATCTATTTTTGTGCAAGCAGACTCGTGACGACTACATCGATGGGGTTAAGTTGGTGCGAGCAGGGACTCAACAATTCGTGCAGTCGTAGGTGTTAGTCACCAACAAATTGCCTTTTTGCAAGAGTACGTAACTTCTGTTTAATGGGAAGACAAATCCTGATTGACAAGGACTTATGCGTTCCAGTCCCTAACCGCTCCTGTTCTCTGTTGATTTCGATGCCAGTCACTGTGAATCTGACATTCAAGTCTACCCAGGAAAGGTTTCTCCAGAAGTTTGCGTATGGCCTCTGCGTTCGGTCTTTGCTCACATTCAGGCGATAGTAAGTGGCGTATTCAGTTGGCCATTTGTGATCAATGTGATGTCCTCAAAATCAGAATACCTCTTCTTTCGAAGATTTTAGGGAGATGTCGTGGAAACCGCAATGTAATCTCGATTCAATAGCCTGAAAAATCATCTCGATGATGATTTCGGAAAAAAACAACTCCTCACTCTGTGACGACAGCTTTGAGGGGACAAAATATTGTCACGTTGGGACATCCTCAAAGAGTGCGGCAAATCGATGGGGTGCTCTGAAGACATCGGCTACAAACATATGGTTGCCTTAGTATTAAAGACTTCTTTTCATCATTGTGGCAATTTCTGCCCCAATTTGAACATATTTATCTTTTGACTCGAAAATATTAACAATGCATGTCATTACCTCTCAATTAGAGTAATTAACCACGAAAATTTGTTAGACGGGAAGAGTAGTAGTCGGGGTGCTAAGTGCGGATTAACTACGTCCTAAGGAATTGCGCGATCATTTGTAGGAAAGAGCGGCGAATCGCTCATTTGCAAACTGCCACCAGGGCATTTATGCCGGGTAAAATAAACATAGCCACAGGCGATATTATGTTGGACCGAGCAGGAGAAGACAGTCACGGTGCTGACAGGCTTAGAGCGACAAAGTCTTCGAGAAGCGCACAATACAATTTGGTGCTTTCTTCAACCTTTTCTTGAAACCCTGAAACTGGTATTGAATATGGGCAAAAAACAAAAGCGTAATGTTCCACATTATTCATATAATCTATTTGAAATGGTTTCTATCAATATTTACGTACCTCTGCCAGCGATTGAAGAACCATGTTGAAGTTATTGCAAATAGTTTCCAATTTTGGAATTAATGAAACATTCCAGGTCTCACGACATGTAGCCTTTATCATTGCGGTTTTTGTACAAATAAGCAGTATTTGCGGAAAAGCAATAACCGGTGAATGTGGAGAATGTGGTGTAAGTTCATATTGCTAGCAGTTAAATTGTCGACAGCAATGGAAACAAGATCTGGTCATCGCGGGCGATTGAGCAACGGCTCGTGTAGTTTCCCCATTCCGCCCCATATTAGCCGAATGACGTGTATTTGAATGTCCACTCGCTGTCCTTTGTCGGCTTTGAGAATCCACTTTTCATTAGAAGTGATGATATGTGCACAAAAGAGCGTGCTGGTAGTTAGTCGACATTTGCAGTAGCTTTAGTTCGTGCCACAAAAAAAAATGACCCCAGTATATATTCATTATTCATTTTAAGCAGATCTTTAAACGCAGCCATACGATAGAAAATTCCTACTTATTTTGGATCCAAGTGCACGTATAGTTGCGTGCGAAATCAGTTCCACAGTCTTCCTTAATTCTTCCTCGTTATCAACATTGCCGGTGGTCTCCCTCGAGACTCGTTGTCAGGATATAATATTTTGAACCACCAAAAGCAATTTTTTTCGTCAGTGTATTCATTTGCGAAACGCCTCATTAATGTTTCTAGTGCTTGAGATGCGCGGGTGAACTTGTACGATGAATACTTTTAGAATTTGCAAATATAGGATCGAGGAACGTTAAAATGTATCCCTTCGTGGACTCAGCATGAGCACAAACGCTTATTTCATGTTTCCTGCTCAATACCTTAGTTGTCTTTCTTTTGCGACAACTTTTCCGAGGAGAAGAAATACAGGGTGAGTGCGTGCTCACTTCTGTCTTTCATAATTCCAATTAGGTGATCAATCCTTCCCGAAAAAACCTTGAGTCGCACATCATCCAATTTTCGTGGTGGCGAATTTGTGTTTATTGGCTTGCTAAGTCACACTGTCAGCAATCGTTGGATTTCCCCCTATCGAACAAACCTCAACTGAGAAATTGAGTGTCAGTGGCGACTGGTGGAAGTCGAGAATTATTTGGTGCAAACGGTCTATATTCTTTCCCTTTCCTCTAATATCATCAAGGGCCATTTCCACCTGAATTATGAATTCATTACCAGGAGCAGGTTATCAGAAAGCCACACGTTCCCACAACATGACAATTCAAATGCCTTTCGGTGTGCATGTGAATCCATCCCATCCATCCCACGACACCCCAATCCCGGCCTTCCTCGTCGTAGACACGGAGAAGGTGCCGGTAGCCACGTCGGAAGGAGGCAGAGGAAACGATGTTGTTGTTGTGTGACGAAGTGAACTCCACGATTTAGACATGAAAGCGCGACAAATTTATTGGCTAGAGACGGTGGTTATT
>QEYB01000154.1:0-31200 GCA_017562135.1 Dipylidium caninum | reverse complement strand
ACTGCGGGTGCTGTAGCCTCTAAAATGGAGGACTTGATTGCTGACAGATCACTAGACAGACAGCCGAAGAAAACTTCAAGCAGGTTCCACAAATGACGAGGACGGAAGCTTCTTATTGTAGATCAGCTCCTCTTCCTGTCTACACTCATTTGGGACTTGGTTCGAGTCCAAACTCACCTGTGCAAACCTCCCCAACACTACGCCTGCCATGTACACACTGTGATGCTCAGTAAAACAGACGGTTGCACGTGTAGAAAAAACTTTTACCAGGCTGCCCTGAACTATCCCACTTGAGAGATTCCTTCGCCTACGATCACAAAGCTAGCTTCCTGTGCATTCCAGTTGCAAATGCTCGCGCATCTTCTCCGCATTCGTCCTCAGCCCTCGCTGCCTGCATTGAATGCACAGCATTCACCTCCCTTCCGTGACACAGACGCCGAGACTGCGACGAAACTGGCCTGCAGCTTAGCTTACTCTCTCGACGAGCAATACCCCCGCACTCTTTAGTGTAGCATGTCATGTATTGCTCCTCACTGAAATGAGTAGAGGATCAGAAGAAGCTAATAATACGTCTTCAAATGAAAGGCTCTCAAAATGAGCATAAGTCCGCCAGACTAAACGCAGATCCGATAAAACCGAGTAATCGTAGAACTAAATGGGAACTTCGAAAACAAGAACATCTGAGACCTTTTAATTCTAACTCGTAGTTGAAAGCTCACTTTCATTCGAGGCACATTTGTCAGTAAGGTAATTGCCAACAAACCACGAAATCACTACACCTCTATTCACCACAGAATTTCCAACTCCATACTCTTCTAATTCACCTATTAATTATTTCTCCTCCGAAGCACGCGGCTGAAACCTGACTCTGCACTTACATGTACAAATGAAAACCTAACTAGTAGTTACTTTAGACAACTGTGCCAAAGCTTACTCTCCTCCAAATATTTCTCTTCCTTAATATTTATTAAATCTCCCCTTATTGCCACATCCCAACTCTACACTCCACCAAATGTCATTCCTATATCGCAGAGCGCACCGTCTGCTGAGATGCACGTGAACATATTTCCACGCCACCTCCTATCTAAGCCACAACCCTTTACCACTCATTGTAAATTTGTCAGTAACACGCACTGCCCCTCCCATGGTTTCTTCACTCTTCTCCCTGAACGACATCTCAGACTACTTCATTCTTCACGTTGCACCCCTCTCCCTCTCCTCTCTCCACAACCTTATTGCACACTTCTCCTATTCCTCAGTAACCCTTTACACATCACTACTTCCCTTTTAGCTTTTATATTCCTCTCACGTAACTGAGCTACACATGCTGATCTTTGACTTAAATGTGATTGCACAGTCTCTCACGACCCACACACTCACTATGCCCGTGAAACTTCTTTTGTTCCGCTATTAATTCCCATTGCATAGCGTGACTCCCCTTGGCTGATTACAAGCGCTTCGACTTAAATTCGTCTCAGGCATTCCTCCAGTTATTTCTGCATATGAAGGCATGTTCTCTTCAACTCTTACAGTGACCCAGGTTTGTACAGATAGAAGATTAGATCATCGTCCGTTTGGCTTATCTTGATAAGCCACAAAGGGAAAAAACGGCGTCTCCACCATAAGGGCTGACAGAAAATTCCGATGGGTGAATTTCGTAGGACATGATGATGTCCTTACTTTTAGCCTACCAAAACTGCCCAAGTCGACTTAGAGGAGCTATGCAAGACTGTCCAGGTTATGCGAGCGGTGCAGATGCGTTATAGAACATCAGCTCAGGCCCCTTCACCCCTCCTTGACGATCAAGGCATCTGTTTCATCTCCGTCCCTGATTCATACTTTGATAAAGATGTGAAGTACGAGCACCACCCCCAATCTACGTCCCCATCGCAGCACTCACCTCGTTCCACTTGATGCAGCTCACCGTTCCAGGAAGTCTTCTGGGACCCGCTTCAGCAATATATGTGCGATTCGTGCCTATGCGGTGTATCGTGAAGATGCATGTCATGTCAAATGATTGAAGTACCCGTTACAGTGAGTGTTGCGTGCAGTGTCTAGCCATTGCTCATCGAAAATAGATTGAAGGCACGGAAAAGATGGAAAACCGTATTCATCAGAAATGCATTATTGCCCTTGAAATACCGAAAATTGGAAAAAACTTCCCATGTCCAAGCTATTCTGGAACCCCTTTATGCACCGCCTTAAAAATGGAAATCAATGATCTTAGAGACAGCCCTCTCAACATACCCTATGGACCAGCATAGACGCCAATTCGAGCAATTTCCCGCTTTCTGCAATGAATCCCTATTACCTCTCTCCAAATCTTCCGAACTTGAAAGTAATACAGTCTAAATTCCTGACGAAACCTCCGCCTGCAAGCCGTCTGTCACAGCGACATCCTATTCGCCTTCATTACACTGTTTCTAGGCTCCCGTTACCCCAACTTCTTGTGCTACAAAGCCTTTATCTAACTTGCAGCCACGCCGCCCTTAGGCGCTGAACTGATTGTCCTGGCAAAACATCGCTAGTCAATCGATTTATTACGACTTTGCAATCCCCTCCCCGCCACTTTCCCCTTCTCAATCCAACCCTTGCACCCATCAGATCTACGCTCACCACCGCGTCAGGGGAAGCAAAGATCCTATTTCCATTTGTATTTGATTGCATTGTATGCGCGCGATTGCCGCCCACGCGACATCATCTTTTGCCACTGATTTCATCTTACTGCTATCCTCTGGAGAGATGACTGCTATCGTGTAGTAAGCCTGACATCACGCCGCTCTCTGTCCTTCGAGACGCATGTCACTCGATCCTCATTATACTGAGAACGACTCTCTCAAGCTTACTCTGTACTAGTATATGCAGCAGGTGCAGTTGCATCTTCCTTGCGACTGTAGTAACCGGACTTATCTTGGACCTCCCCCACTGAACACTCTTCTGATAATTTTTCAGTCTTCTTACCATGATGCGACTACGTGGGACGTTATTGTGGAGAGAGGAGTGTGCAAGAACTATCACACACTATGAGAGAGATGCCAACAAGTTTATTGGGCCGATCCATCTATATCTCTCTCACCATGCTCACGCGCTTTAAACGGCTCTCTAATACAATGCCTGTTCGTCATTTCACCAGTGGCTTACGAACGCGAATTTTCAATTACCTTGTGTCGATTACCTCACCGTCCTCTCTGCTCAGCGTGGACGTGTGCGCAGTGGAGATGGGCTTCAGACAACGTCGTTTGCCTTCTAATACATCCTCTTCAACGCTCCATGTTTCAGGGCGGGACAAGTGAGTGGCAACTTTCAACTTAAGACAGAGGCGACATGGGCTTTTCCCGAGCTAGCACCCGACCGAGGAGTGAGTTCAGGTGAGAATTGAGGAGAGCTCTGAGGACAGTAAGGTACGTCACCTTTTCACTGCAAAAAGGTGAGCCAAAATTCTCCGCCCTACTCTGGCGCTGATATAGGCTATGAATTTAGTCATATGGAGCTGCATCATTGGACTAACTCTCCTCATGCTTACCTCATCGGCATCGGCGCCTACTACACGAAAGCTGTTCAGTGCTGAGCATTCAGCGAATAGCCCTTGGTGTGCAGCCGAAGGAAGCGTTATCAGAACTTTACTTCCTGAGAAAAGTTTCAACTGACAAACGGATGAAGCGTGTGTGCCATTTGTGTCCTCGAAAAATACCCAATTTGCCACGTTTTGAGCTTAGCGCCACCCATCGCAAAATGGTGTTGCCATCGTCATGAAATGGTCACGCCGTAAGCTCTTCCATTGCCTTCGACCCTTACTCTGCTCGGCAACACAAGGTACTGTTTGTTGTGGCATTTGAGGTTGTCTTTATTGAAGGAGCCTTTGGAGACACATACTGACTGCTCTCTGCCTGTCTTTACCCTCGAAACGGGGTTAGCAAGTGACTTGCTCAACAAGCAGCTTATCCAATAGACTAGGCGTAGATTGTTACAAAGTCAATTGCTAGCTACATGCGTGGGACGAGCACCAAACTCGTGCTGCAGTATGTACTATAAGAACAGGATTTGTGGTGGAAGGCCAAGCGGTTGGAAAAAATTCCAACCAGTTGCGCGTACCAGTGGGTAAGGAAAAGGGGCGGGTTCCTTGCACCCGCTAGCCGGCGGTTGGCGTATGGGGCCTATAACACAGCACGCTGCCACTGCACTTCTTGTCTATTTCCTCCACGCATCAACTCCCTCCTCCCGCCTCTCACACATCACTCACAGTCTCGTCTTCCGTGACTCCGCCACCCACCCAATTGCAGTGACATAAGCCTCGGTGCCACTCCGCAATAATGCGCCTTCGATTCCACATTTCAGGGAATATTTTGCTCACCTGGCACTTCATGAAGAACGACTTTAAAGAAAATGGACAGACGTTTGTGACCGATCTACGGTTTAAAATGACGGTTGACAACATCAGCCCATCTCGTAAAAATGATATGCATTACATTTGCACTTTGCTCTGACGGTCGTTATTTTGGCAATGATCTAACCCACACTTTACACGCTTCTCCATGCACTTTCATAAGTCGCTCACCCATGCAGTACTCTCAATGGAAATATAAATCTGTGCGTGCGTTGTTGCCTGCCATGTTTAGAGACCATATGTAAATCTTCGTATGCGGGGTAAGAAGAAATATTCTTGAGATATGAGGAGATATCCACTCAGCCAGGACAAGCATGGAATGCAAAGGCACAGAACGTGGGGGTTGTGGATTGAGGCCAACTAGAAGCATCAAATGAACCGCCTGTTGGGTGTGCCCGGAATCATTAAGGGAGTGGTGTGGCTGGCATGCGTAAACACCCTCTTAAACCTCTTCTGAGCATGAAGCGATGTTATTCAGTGATGCCAACGAGACAGCACCGTAGTCTGTCTCATGACGCCTTCGCTTCCACCCCCACCAACGTCTTCTTAACTCCGGCTGGGCTCAGTCACTTGCGACGTAATAAACCCCGCCTGTTTTTAGGTGATAACGTATCCACGAGGCAGCCTAAGCGGAGAATGTGGTCGTCTCACAATTGTGCGTGAGTGCGGGAGCGAGTTGACTGACGTGGTCTAAGGCATCACCCCGCTGCCGAATCGAGCCCTCATTTTTTGGCGTTTTCGTTCAGATTTAGCGTCACTGTGTGTTTGCACTGTACGATGAATGGCAGACATCAACTCGGTACATGGGGCTCAGTGATACGCTCATAGTGAAAGCACGCAAGGCTTGAGCGCAGGGACCTCAGAATGACACACCTGACATGGTGTTAACTGACACTCCCCTCTTCCAACTCCAACAAGCACCCTTCGCGACCTCATGCTGCTTATCGCAGAGGATTTTAGTGGTTTTGTGAAGAGAAGCATGGGACGCAGTTGTTGATCACTACCTAATGAGACGTAGGGGCTTGATTTCGGCTGCCGCGGTGATACCCTCCCCACTGCCGTGGAAATCCTTCCACAACAGCGTCCGACGCGCACCGCGTGAGTGAAGGCGAGGCTGAAGCAGGTTCCAAGTGCTCCAGCTCAACTACGTATCTACGAGCAAAGCACCTTGTGGAGAATGTGACCCCAAAGGTGGGAGCAACGGCTCCCCATTGGCTGAGGCTTTTATTTGTAAAATTTTGGTCTTCATGACATTCGGAGATTGGTTGGAGACCCCGAATGCTCTCCTATCAAATCCACTTCTTCTCAGTCTCGCCTACAATATTCGCTACCCATCTAGGAATGCGAAAAACTCCACCTCCACGAAAAAGTGGGTGATTGAGCAGTATATCTCTGACGTTGTAACGAAAGTCCGTCAAGGCGGTAATCCTCTGTAACACACGAGAAACTTAAAAGATCAGGATGACAGTCAAATGGCTGCAACTCCATCCCACCATCTACAAGTGAAGAGGTCGGTGAGCAGGCGGGTTGGTGGCTACGGTGATTTTGAGGATGCAAAGTTGTCAAGTGGAATGCGCATTAGAAGCTAAAAGCATAGGTCTAGAGAGGAGAAAATTCGGTCCGTTTCCTCGGTGATGGACGATTGAGGGAACGGTGAGTTGGGTGATTTTGGAGGGTATAAGCTGTGGGTTTGGTACTGGTGGGTGCGTCGTGGCATTCTCCAAATACACCCACATATGCCGCTATGAGTCCCATAAGCTTTCCAAGCCTGCCCCCTCCTCACCACTCCCCAACGCACTGTTCTCTTCGCTCGTTCGACATTCCTATTTCCTCCTCTTCTGTTTCTTCAATCGGCAGCTATCTTTTCACCTAGGACTTCTCGTGTAACGCTGTGGGGAGTTGGACGCTTCGAGAAGTCAAAATTAGAAGTGTGTACGAAATTTTTCGAGAATAACAGGCTTCCGTTGAATTGCAGTAGGCTGTGCATGACTTGAGAATTACACTGACTGCCGCTCATCTAGTGAGTAGTGAGCGGAATTCCAATTTAGAGAAGACGTCAGCTGTGAATAAAACTCTTCAACTGACATCCAGTCACAGTTGACTAGTGAGCAGAGAGGTGACCGGACTACTCGAAGATGACGTTCTTCACTCTCTCCAGGGCCTACACATAGGAAGAGCTCGAGGTGTAGTCGAAAGAAGTCGACCGACTTTTGGGCCTATTTCAGGTCCTACCATGGGACTTCTCCCATTTCGACCGAGTAGGCGCTGCAAACAACACTTTCCATTCAGCCCTTTTTTTCTCCAATCTGTGCTTTGTGATGGGGAAATGCAGGCTGGCGAGGAAGCCTTGTCGTCCTTTTGCCATTGGCAGCGGTGCAGGGCGTAAGAAGAGGTGAAGTGTTCACTGTCTAATCTATGCTCCAGCTCCGAATGCTCTGCTCATGAGTGGCCATTTCCCTCTATGCACAGGAAGCGTGAAGTAAAGTGGGCAGCAGTGCAATCGTTAGGCAGGCTGGAGGAAGAAAAATAGTGTTCTGGTTAAGGGGAAGATTGGAGACGCGGAAAAAGCTTCGTTGTCATTGAAATACTGCCAAGAAAACGGCAAATTACCATGTTGGAAAATATGAAACGAGTGTTGAATATCGAGCAAATCTATAGTGACTGTTCGCATTTCCATACGTTTGAGATACTCAACACAGCCTTGGTAGGCGGTCATCTCCTCTCCGGAGGGAGGCTCCAGTCTTTTTCCTCGAAGTGATAGCATAACAGGGGCGCAACCCACCTCCCTTCGCTCCAATGTTCCCTTCGATCCATTAGTTCAACTTTCCGCACGGTGTCTCACCACCTGCAGAGTGAATGCGGTCGAAGAGGTAAATCACCTTCGCCGACGAAAATTGCATTCTCTGCCAGTTAAGCCAGGTTAGACTACGAGTTCGTTGCAATCTCAGAGGTGTGTGTGTGTCACTTGTAGTGACTCGATGTTTTATAGACAGTTGCGGAGGCACACTCCTTATGAGACGAGGGGAGGGTAAGAGAAAGGAAGGAAGTACAGACGGGGGAGAGAAAAAAATTACACTAAAGTAAGTGTCCAAAGGAAGGTTGTAAATGTCTTCAAAGAGGAGTTGCCCACTAATGAATGAACGAGTCTGTCTCATTAGCATTGACGGAACTCAGTGCCAAGTAAGAGTCCAAGCAAGCCGATCGCCTTCGAAGCTGGTTCCCTGGTAACTAATCTTACCCTCTTTAACTTGCTGCCTATTTGCCCTTTACCAAGTAACAACGGTTGTTGCATACCCTTGAGTAACTGAGTACCACAAAGCGAGAGATGTTTGTAGCTTCACCGACAAGCAAATTCTGCAGGTGAGGTGTGTCTTGTGTGACAGAATGCTGTACGAAAATGTAGCAGCACTGGATGGATGAGTTAATGGGAAGTACTCATGGTGGAGGACATCTCACGCAGCAAAATGGCGGAAAAGTTGTGGTGACGATAGGTTGTGACCATCAGGTAGTCCAATTGACGGGATGATATAAGAAGATAGGATAGAGACCGTAAGACCTCGGGTGAAAGAGCGAGAGAAGGCGATGTGGAGAGAGATGAGCGCAAATTGTTATTCACTTACCTGCTTCCAATAGTCCGATTTACTTCTCCCTCGCCACCTCCCTCCCTCCACACTTCGTGCCGAGTCAATGACATCGAGGTATAAACGTGAACCTACACTCTTTTTGAAGTAATGCAGTGCTGAGGGGTGAATAGAGTGAGCAAAACGATATTTACAGACAACGAATGCAGGTATTATGCGCCTCGCGAAATGTTCTCATCGCATATCGTCCAGATTCGACACAAATTAATAAAGAAATTATGCAGGAAATTTGTGACGGAGGAAGAAGGGGAACTAGTTTGCATTTTGATATGGCACGCAGATTTACAGAATATCTGGCGTAGCTGTCAACAGATTGTAACGCGCACATATCCCATTTACAGGAATCAGGGGAACGAACGATGTCCCCTACCGGGTGATGAGAGGAGCCACGTGAGTAGGGAAAGCTATGTCTCCGCAAGTCAATCGTAGGAATAGGGGATTGGAAAGCTTTGTTCCCGTTGGGGTCGACGAATGGTTTCTCTAGTCAAAGTACGTACAAGAAATGGAATATTGTTAACGTGGAGCGAGCGACTTTGAATTGAGTCGCTGAGAGGCAGATAAATGATTGAAGTGGGGTATCGTCTTGTGAGCATGTTGTCTGCAAATAGCCTTCGCGCCCTTTTCCCCGGTGAATATGCAGACAAGTTGCTTTGCATTGGTTGAAGATAAAATGTCTTTCCTTATCTTATATCATGCTCTGATACATGATTTCAACAGCATTGCCCAAGTGTTTATACTCCCTTTATTATTTCCACTCTCTTTCAGGATTGACTATGTTATCGTCTGGTATTGTGTATAGCAAACTGTTATTTCGGTGACCAGATGACTCCCCAATGCTGACCTTGCCGCACCGCATTCGATATCATTCCAACCTCTGTATTTGGCGTCTATTCTTGCAGGTCAGTATTTTGTCTGCACCGATTTGCCTACTTATCTTCCTTCAAGTCCACTCCACTCCACCCGTCGGCAAGTAAGGAACACCTTGTTACCATATGCAAACGTATTAGCACCTATTTTATGGCATTCGAGCTTTTGCCACTTGTTGTATACTGAAGTTGCATTATTTCGTGTGCATATTTGATGATTAACAATAGTTCCTCCTAAAGCTACAATCACTGTCCCTCTATTTGTTTGTAGTTTCATCGTGAGGTCATACTGCTAGGGGCGTCGTCTTGTTTTTTTAGCCATTTGGAAATAAAATGATAATGCATTATTCGTTTATTACGTGGAGGTTAGATGTTTGTTCACTTTAGTTAGTGAATGAATTAAATAGTAAGCTCCAGCTACCCTTTTTGATATTAGAACAGATCGTTGTGCACTTCGTCGGGTTTACCGCTAGTGATCGATTTGGTGCCAAAATTTCATCTTTATTTTCCATACGTGATCCTCTGGGTTCATGCTGAGGCTCCATTCATCATTGTTACACTTTCAAGTGCCTGCATCACGCACATCAGCCCATTACGCTTAAGCCAAAACCGCAAAAAACCACCGAGGCTGTTATTGTACATGAGGCACTTCGGCATTTCAAGACGGACGATGCGGATTTGACGAGAATGGCTTCCAGCTGTGACAAAAAGGAAGGCTACTAAAGCGTTGTTTTTGTTGTTGTTACATTTTACGTTCGTAGATCTTAAGGAGAAGAAGAGACCTTTTATTCGTGCAAAACCAAATGATCAAGGGAGAGGCATTGTGGAAGTGCTGATGACGAAGTTGCCTCTAGATGGCCATGGAGACCATAATGGACCATCAACATGAGGGAGGCGGTCAAAAAGTGGCATAGCTGGCAATTAAAAAAGCCTCAAGTAAGGCGATTACCAGATTGAAAGTGAAAGAATGTACTGAAGCCCGATGAAAGAGCGTCACAGACGATTCATAGAATTGGTGATGCTACCACTACTACTAAGGCTACAAGTACCCGTTGGAAGAGGAAGAACAATCGGAAGAAGCTGACGAGTTTTATTGTTAACATACCAACGAACTGGTCTAAGAACATGAACTGTTAGTTACTTGGTGGCCCTATTATCTGCCATAGCGTAAATAGGGGAAATTGGGGAAAGTCATGGCTCTACAATGGCCAAGAATTTGACACCAACCTCCATCAATGCCTCAAAAGAATGTATATCAATTGCTTATTAAATGGCCTGCAGATGGTTTCGCTGGCATTTCTCCTCGCTGTAACGCTTTCGGTCGGCACTTATGCTGAGGAGACATGTTTTCAGTCAAGGATCACTCATAACCCTTTGAATTACACTACTGGTGGGGTCGAGGACTACGTTCATCTCGAGAGAAGATGATCACTCAGAAATGCGTTTGAGTGCTTCTTCCGTGGACACAGAGGCCTCTTTGTTAGAATCCCCTTCTCACGGCAATCCCCCAAATTGTAACTCGTCCGCTTCCTTTGCCTCTGTGTCTGCACCGCTAACAATGATTTTTCGTGCTCATTCCTCCTGCTCCTCTTCCTCTCTTCCATTCGTCTTCCTGAATCCTCGCATCCCCGTCTTCGTCGCCTCTTCTAGGTCTGCTTCCATTTGTTTCCACCTCCTCTTTCCAATCACCCTCCATTTCTATTTCCAGTTTCGTTTGCGTTTCTATTTCCACCGCTATTTCCATCTCCTCTTGAACTTTGCCCCTTCACTCGTCACCTTTTATCTTGGTTCCTGCCAATAACATGGACTCTGACTCGGTCCCATATTTTATCCCCATTTCCTCGGCCATTTCACACCCACTCTTCGGTTTTGCCGACATGACACAACACTCGTCCTATCGAAATCTAGCATTTCCTCACCATGAGACAAAGAGTGACGAGACAGATAGGATTAAATGAAGATATGGGATTGCAGAAATCATGCTTAAGAATCAACATTCATTATGCTAAGTACTGTGGCATCAAGTTCAGCCTGGGAAAGCTTATGTGTCATATCACTACGAATTACGTCAGCCGGGCGGATGTCTCCACGCGATGACATGCACAATGACGGCTGGAAGACCCACTCGATGCAGCATGGCGAAGAAGCTTGCTCAAACGCCTACTCTTATCATTAGACTGCGCCTCGTGCTTGTAAGAGAAGTTTGCCGAATTACGAGAGCAGATGCAATTGCACTAGACCATTTTCCGACAAGCCGCGCGATTTACAGGGAGCGTCTTCGGCAGCTTAGACTGAAGCTTAAGTGGTACATTAGCGACATGTACTCTGATCAGTTAATAAGTAAGAGCCTCAAAACCTTTCAGCCCCAGCAGCTCGATAACGACTCAACGCCATCTGAGCTCAAGCGGGAAGACTTTGAGCGTCGTGCTAGTGTGCTTGTAAGTCAAGTCTGCTGATTTGCGACAGCCGATGCAATTGACTAGACTATCTTCCTCCAAGCTATGCGGTCTATAGGGAGCATCTTAAGAGGCTGGGACTGAGACTTGTGTGGTAAATTGTCGGCATGTACTGTGGTCGGTTAATGGGCAAGAGCCTTGAAGCCTTTCAACCGCAGCAACTCTTTTTCCAGTACTTCTCAGCACCTGCAAAGATCCTGTCTCATGGTTCAGCGCACAATCTGACTTGACGAAACCTTTTGAGTCCACGCGGCAAGACTTCGAGCTGCGCAAGCTTTTCCTTTGCGTATGTAATGAGGACAATCATATGCACAGAGTTGTGGTTTACCAGTTGAGCCTATTCGCCAGCACGGGTGGTCCGTGACAGGAAGCACTATGTCCAGATGTGTAGGTTGCAGTTAATAGCTGACGATATGTTGAACGACGATATTGTCACTGCCTACCCGAGTGTATCATCGTCCGAACAATTTTGCGTCGCATGCTGAGGGATATCGTTATTCCATGACATCCCCATAAAACCGACGCGAACTCTGATGATTTTCGATCGTACGTGAATGGAAGCGTCAATGAGAGCTAGTAGCTGCAAGTACGCATTAACCAAATATTGCGAAACTGCTCACATTCGGCAACTTTCGATGATTGTTTAAGTCGAGGTGAGGTGAGGCGGAAGGGGAAGGGAAAATTCGAACGGCACCTCGCGAAAATGCGGGAACAATTTAAGAGACAGGGAGATAAAAACTGCTGTTGGGAAAGAAATTTCTGAGTCTCGCATTACATGAAGAGTAAGGAGAGCCGAAGACTCTCTCATTTCACTCTGGCAACTTATGATGTATACGGACAAAGCAGAGTTCGCCCAACTGCAGTTGAATGCCAACAAAACTCCTCTCTATCTAGATTGGAGGATGCCACTTACACATGACATCGATCCTACTCGACGATTTAACAGGCCAGGGTGGAAAAAGAATGTGAGTACGAATTTGCTAATTCTCATTATACTCCTGACGTCTCAAAAGGGCTTATTTTAAAAACACATTTTATGGGTGGTGACGAGGTCTGTGAAGAAAGTGAACGGCGCTTAGCCGGCATAATTCACATCGTAATTGCTTTCTGTTACCTCAACGAAGATACCTTTCCGTAGGCTTGTCCTCCTACTCCAGCCCTCTATTGTACGCAGAATTTCTTGGTACCCACGATCCAATCGGTCGGTTGAAACCGTTGGAATATGATGAAGACTGACACTATTTCGTTTGATAACTCTTCAATGCGGTGTTGTCGTTATCAAGGAGAGATTCAGGTGGTTGAAGGTTCCGTCAATGACTAGCTGTGAAGGAAAATGCTGGTCAGCGGGGAACTAGCGAGGCACGCACTCTCCACATTGCGAGGACACTCACCCAGAACCGTTCTTCTCAACCGATTTTTATAGTTTCGTGTTGAGTCCACTTAACTGCAACTCGTCCATGGAATGACTTTTGTTTAAGTTGAGCTCACCTAACTGCAATTCATTCACCCACTGATCCCTGCTCCCACGTCAGACCGACTTCCCCGCGGTGACCACCCATCTGCTTGGGGTTGGCAAGCGTTTCACTGCGCCCCTTTGACAGCCTGGCAAAATACCTTGCATCCTTCCAATGCACTAAGTCTACTCGAGTTATACCATCTTGGGAATTGAGATAGCACTCGTATTTCTGTGCACTGAGAGGAATGAATCAGAATTAATAAGCCCGGGGCTATCGCCTTTAAGATTTTACACACCGATGGGTTTTCTCTCGTTTGTCCACGATCGCATGACGACTGGCATCTCGCAGTTGGTTATGTAGAAATGAGTGGACAGTTGAGACAGAATTTTTAAATCGATTTTTAAATTAGCCATGCTTGTTGCGAATGAGCTGGAAAGAGGTTCTTCAAGTTAATGCGCCTTATTAAATGCCTTAGTGACAACAGGTACACCTAACAATTGTTGGAGGGCACAACGAAATTCAGAGTGTTAGACAAATGCAATGTAACGCATATTTGGGAGAGTCGAGATGAAGCAAGACGAGTCGAGATGCAATGATTTTGGTTTAGCAGTCGACGTTCCCTCTTCGAGACATCTTGCACCCACCACTCAGTTCCAACGCTCTGGGACGGTTGTACGAAGCACACGTTGAGAAGTCCTGACCTGTCTTTTAGTGATTCATGGCTCTCTGACGGGGATGCCGGCTGCCTCCGCAGACCCTACGGTTAGTCGTGTGACAAGTGGGAGGCAGTCGTACTTCACTCTAGTCTATGCGCACCATATGTCGTATAAAAATGAGGAGGTTTTCCCTGAGAACATTACGTTTAACGCCGATTGCATAGACTACTCGTATGCCAAGACAGCATTATGAGGATAACGTTTAAGTACACAGACCCACCTTCTCGTCGAAGCTATCTGCTATCACCACGGGGCCTCCACCATTGCCAGAGACAAGTAACTCCCGTGCCTATCGACTTGAGACAGGATCAGAAACGACAATAAATCGTGTACGCGAGCTTGATTCCACCTCATTCTAATCCAACATAGTCACAGATTGGAGGGCGTTAACCATCACCTTTAGAAATTCCGCTCATGTGGACCTTGTTGGGTTAGCAGTGAAAGGGTGGGAGGAGATGCATTTGTCGAACATGAGGACTCAGTCACACGATCGACTCTGTCTAACTAGCGAACCGGTGAGCGTCAAACAGTGTTACTCTCATCATTTCTTGGATGTACGTTTTACCCACGTGAGGCAGCGTCGCCACTCGAAATATTTTGTCGTCCTCCGATGATCAACACACGATTGAATAACATGGAGGAGAAGGAATAAGCTCAATCAGCTCTTCATTTTCACCTACTACCGTTTCCTAAACACGAGAGTTAACCACTGCCACGGCCTTTCACGATGAATGCAATGAATTGTGGTTAGTCAGCGACCAACTATTCTGTTCAGACTTTCCACCCACCTTTAACCATCACTTTCAGGATGTCACTCAATGCGGTAAGGCTACTGAGCGTGACATCGTCTTAGTGATGCTACCTTATTCCACTCACCGTAGAGAAATACTCGTCCAACCACACTTCTCTCGGGTGCGCACATCAACGAGAGAAATGGTCTTTGGACGATTCCTAAGGGGAAACCTTAATTTCCGAAGACGACGACGTGTGCTCCAAGGCATTCTGGGAGGATAACGTTGGAGAATTCAGACACATCAACTCGGCAAATGTGTCAGAATGAAGGGCATTCGAAGCGGTGCTTGGAATGCAGAGTATGTGGGAGACGCAGGAAAGGACACTTCCAGCCTCTTATCGGCTGACAGGTCACCGCGTGAACTTCGGTGGGACGTTCGAGGCGTATTCAGCGAGTGGATGGCTTGCAGTTAATCGGAAGGCAAGTTACGGTGAACTGCACTCACATTGGGGCTATAAAAACTGGTTGGAAGGACGGGACCAGGTGACTGGTTTTGCAATTGGAGATGGAGTTCTTGGCTAATTCCTTCGCCCCTGACGATATATTCCACTGTAGGCCTGTCTCCTAATGGAAACAACCACAACCCCAAGGAGTAATCAAATGAACGAGTGTCAGTCTTCAACGCATTCCAACGATTTCAACTGACCGACTAAAACGTGCATAAGTAGAACTTCTGCGCACAAAATGGGACTAAAATAGGAACGAACACCTGAAGAAACGTAATCTTTCTCCCTGTAGGCTTAACTCCCCACACTTACCTTGCCAGATCTCTACCTCATCCACCAAACCAGAATTTAAGTAGCGGATGAAGAAATTTGCCCAATTGGCACTCACATACTTTTTCACACTGACCTGTGAAATCGTCGAGTAAGGTTGATGTCATGTGTAAGTGGCGTCCTCTAACCTCTACGGGGAAGAATGTTGATGGCATTCAACTGTGGATGGGCGGAGTATGCTTTGGTCGCACACAACGATTGTGTCATCGGCTCTGTTTCCTCTCTACGTAATGCGAAATTCGACTACTTCTTTCTCACTCCTAGTTACTGCCTCGCTTCTCCGCTGCTGTTGCTTCTTCCCTTTGAATTTTCCCTGCAGTTTTTAAAGGCCATGTTTGAATTTCGCCTTCCACTTCACCTCACTTGACGTAAATTGAAATCAGAAGTATGCAAATGCGTGCGGACTAACATTATTTAGGTAATGTGTGCTTGCAGCAACGGACTCTCGTTGACGCTTCCGTTCACCTGAGGCTGTTAACCATCTGAGTTGGCGTCGTTATCCAGAGGATGTCAAGGAATGGCGACACCCTTAACGAGCGACACACAATTGCTCGGACGACGATGCACACCCAGGTAGGCACTGACAATATCGTCGTTCAACACATCGTCATCTACCAACTGCTGCTCACACTTTTTCTCCTCCTCCTTCCTGCCATGGACTCCGCTTAAAGCGGTGACTATATTGAAAATCGTGAGACAATAAGACAATGCTCACACACTACCGCAGCAGTTTGGTCACACTTCGCCAGCCCCAACAGCCAACTCGCTAATTGGTACAATGGGTAAATAGCTTGCAGCATTAAGCGTTCCGAATTAACCAACTTAAACATGTAGCACTTGTTCTCCAATCCCACAAATTAATTCGTCTGTTCATGAACGATCACAGGGTTATGTCGCGATCTCCTCCGTCAACCTCTTGCAGTGGAGGTCTTTGCAGATGTACACAAGAGACTGAGTTTTGAAGTGAATCCACCTTCTCCCCGTGACTATCCAGTGCAGACTCGTTGGTTGTTACTTCTCATACGAATCAACGTTCTTGTCCCACTTACCACTTCACCCTCGAGCCACTGTCATTCTCTAATCATACATCACAAAAGGCCTCCAACATGCAGGTTACCAATTTGCGGAGTTGAGCCAACGTGGCGACCACCGTGCCATCCTGACTGGTTAATTGGCATCTACGGCGTTGAAGATGAACAATACTGCTACATGCAAGCATATTTGCACGGATGAATGGATAAATAAATGCTGCGAGTGAAGGCTATGGAGACCCTGTGAGCATTGGATAAAGTTATTCGGGTAGCCTGGTTCGATGCCACGTGAAAGATCACAATGGGATGCTAGTCTTTCCCCAAACTGGCGCGACTTCTGTCACGTGTCTGGTTTGTGTGCTCTCGACAATGTCGCTGTCCACTTTCCTCGACCAGTGCCCAGTTCAATCAACTTGGTGAACATTCCACTGTGAGGTTAACATCGATTGCCATGAAGCAAACAGTATCGTGACAAAATCACTTGAAGTTGCCGGTTCTCGGGTTTCTTGACACAGTCCACACCACACCGCACAATTTTCAATAGAGAGTGCGAAACGTCGCTCACATAAAAGAGGGCCACAGCACTTATAGTTAATCTCTACTTAGAGGACACACGAACAAATGTTTGGAGAATATGGACGGTGGTAAAAAATATCGTCGACACAGGGGACGATTAAAGAAAAACTTTTATCCATTGACCAGCATTGCTTCCCCACAACGCAACCTACGACGGATCCGTGGAGAAGGCTACACGTCGATACACATTGGAATTTGTGCAGGAGGCAAGAAAGGAGCTCGTCAACCGCAGGTCGCCGAAGAGGGATTGAAGTGTTGCCGTTGGCAGCGGGCCCTCGATTCGTGGGCGAACCCTTCTACGCCTTCGTAGTTTTGGCGGTGAACTCGGCCGCGGCGATGCTACATGCAAAGCGAGAAGTCGGGTCAAGGCAAGTAGGACACCACTACTTCATGCCGAACCAGATAACTGTCATGTTGGCAGGACAGGACAGTTCAACAT
The DNA here is from genome assembly GCA_017562135.1 of Dipylidium caninum. Taxonomy (NCBI): domain Eukaryota; kingdom Metazoa; phylum Platyhelminthes; class Cestoda; order Cyclophyllidea; family Dipylidiidae; genus Dipylidium; species Dipylidium caninum. Next base: position 14,065 of record QEYB01000154.1, on the reverse strand, counting down.
TAGAAAATGTCTGATACGTCAAGCAGACGGGTTGGACACAAACGGTGACTACTTACGTTCAGGCGACGTATATATTTCTGCCATGCTGTTGGGGCAGGTTGCCAAAACTACAAATAAGTAAAATAGAAGTTCGCATAATTCTCATCCAGACAACTCTCGTGATGCGGAGGCGTGTGCGTCCCAGGTCTAGCTATTCGAGTGGAGAACACAAACTGACGGTGCCCTAGCACCAAATCTCAGGCTTCATTTGACCTCCTACAGACCGTTGCTTCACTGACAACCTGCTCACACACTACCATGAAGCTGACAAGAGCATCCGTGTGTCACATTGATGCAGGGAGAATGCTTAGTGTAAACAAGGACTTACTACGTGCGAGAACTTCCTGAGGTACCCGATCAGTGATATCAATAACCTGTGCTGAAAGGTGAAGAAAAAGAGGCTAGTAAAGAGCTTCCTCCACTTACCGCTCTAGTAGGCAAAAATGAGGAGATCTACGCTGGTGAATGCGTGAAGGCTAAGAAGAACAACGTCCGTCCTTGTCCGACACGACTGACATCCGAGAAGCTTTCCAAGTTCGTGTCAAGGGAACAAAGAGACAGAATTTGTGCGGGTGAGTGCTTGTTACATACCGTGGCATAAATTTTATGCCCCGAGATTTTGTGTCATCTGAGGCACAATCGCCTCATCAATTTGTCTCCCCGTATTCCTATCCTCGATCGTAGATCTACAACGGATAGCAGAAGAGCCGTCCCGCAAGCCACTCACCCCATCAATCATGGCCAACAGCAACTCGTGACGCGGTCATACACGAGAAAGCACCTTTCTGACGACCTCCAAATTTATAGGCCACGAGAACTAATAGCAATAAGTCAGATTTGGAACCACTCCCGGTTTCTCAGTGACAGCCAAGTCGACTCCAGTCGATGCATGCCTATCGACGTGTCGGACGCCACGACGGTGCCACCAATCGGCAAATGTCCCAGAAGCACCAATCAGATAGCAGCGAAGAATACGCATTAATCAGTAGGTCCATCTTTGGACGCTGTTGAAAATCGTGCACTGCCAAAGCCGACGTAGAAAAGGTGTCTTGAATGGGTGTAGTTGCAGCAAAATCCACTGGTGAACTGTTGATAATTCTTCTCCATTCGCCCATTCCTCGATTTGCGACATATTTTTTCTATCAGAGAAGTGCTCAATGTCTAATTTAATTAATTACGTCTTCTTTTTTACATCACGTAAGGGCAGACATTAAAATTCCACCATTTTGCAAGTACCACACATTGTGTCAGTTGGAGAAGGCTATACGTCGATACACAATTATTGGAATTTGTGCAGGAGGCAAGAAAGGAGCTCGTCAATCGCTCCTTCACTCCTTCCCCACAGACGTTTCAAACTCAGTTTAGTTTGCTTTCAAATTTGGTATCTGAGACCTTCTTACTGTAGGATGCACTGGTGTGGAATTGGTGGTGGAGGGAGCTCTTTTGCAATTAGACACGGAGGCAGCCGAAAATGGAGAATCAAACAATACAAAGAAATTACAAGCCCAACGCGGAGAGAGCAATAAAAAAACTGTAACTAGGTGGTTCGTAAGAACTAAAAGTAACAACAAGTGAGAATATGCCAAAAACAGAGTATGGATACTTTTGTTAGCGGCCTGTTACTCTGCCGTGCGTAAACCTCACCGACCTTATGCACTACGTGCTAGGGGCACTGCGGAGCGAGACTGCTTCGAATCCCAGGATGTTGGCACCGTCACGAAGACCGTCATGGTTAACGCAATATAATTCTGATGGCTGCAGTTTGTCCTCTCACCAGGCGGTGGTGTAGGGCTTGTGCCTGATGGGGTACCCGATGCTTACTGATTCCACTTTGACGTCAGCTCAACGTTGACAACACTTTCCTACGTCAACAGCCGCATTTCAATCTCGGAAATACTTAGAAGAAATTTGGCCCCGTCCTGCTTCTCGCCTTGGTGGTTATGCGGGGGACTGAGAGTGATGCCTCAATTAGTTAAGACCCAACTCGCCTCAGAGCGCAGGTGGGTTCAACCACGCCGTGACATCTCACTGGGAATGTGGCACACAGATGAGGGATGATACAATTTCGACCAGCTTCTTAACTACTTCACCTCATAAAGTGGAGTTGAGCTCCTCTGTTTGCATTATTTTGACGTGCTTTTCCTTCTTCCAAAACCAACGAAATATGTGTTACATGGAAGTACAATCGAACTGGGCGGTTGCGCTTCTTTGCTTCTGTTAGGTCACACTGATATCACAAGAAATGTAACCGGCAATTAATATCATTCTAAGAAAGTTCCGTTTCTCCCCACTTCCACCTCGTGACGCTCAGTGACGCTTTCCCATCTTCCTGAAGCAAAATTGTGCTTTCAAATGGCAGCTGTCGTCTCCATTTGCCACTCATGAGGCTGTAAAATTCGTCTGTCTCTGCAGACATCCTCTCAAGAGCTGAGGCCACAGGCGCGCCAATGTGTAGGTGGGTGGATAAGATGCATCGCTAAGCCGCCTCTCCCTCTGCCCCGACGTCCCGAAGACTCCTCTTCAGCTCCTCTTCATTAGCTTCATACCGCCTAACTGAGTGCATTGCAAGATTACGTGGCGATTTGGGGAAGTCGTTTAAGAGTCCATTGTTGGTTTTCATACCTAACTGTTTTGGCATGTCCTGATGCAGTTGGTGTCGATTGTCATCTCTGATGCACCCGACCAACTGCAACTCACGCCGTATTAATCACTGACACTGATTACAATGGAGCGAAAGTCGCAAGACCTGTTCAGAGTTCATTTAACGCGTCAGGAGCACGATGCGAAGAGGTCAGCCACGTAGATGTTGTCCTGCTTGGGGTCACTCTCGCACTTACCAGTTTGCATTCACAATCAGGTCCTCGTTGTCACCCATACACAGAGGGGAAGAGCTCCTCCGCAATGTCGACTATCATCCTCATTCTTGCAAGTCTTCACGCAGCCGGCTCAGTGACACCACGTAGAAGGGACGACGGGGTGACTTGCACGCATCGGCGGAAGTGAAAGCTGTTGCTCGTTTCAGGTCAAGCTCACATGTGACTGGACACGGGGTGCATAGCATTGCCTGCAACATTTGCGAGCATTCCCATGTTCTTTCACAGGCTCTCCGTTTGGCAGCCCCATAGTTATCTCTAGTATGTCGTTATGCAAGCAAGGACGGCGAGAAGAGCAGAATACTTCGTGATGTCCAGAGGCCTGCCTTCCAGCAGGTGAAAATGTACCCAGTTGAGCCTCACTTGCGCCCGAGATCATTTTGTCGTGAAGGTTGAAACGACATGCATGCAAATCTGTTGCGCAGTTGGTGCTCGGAACAAACCTTTTCCCAACAGTTCACTTCATTCCGGTCCATGTTTTGCATGGGAATAAGACTGATATGTGCTCTGTACATGATGACATGCTTCTGCTGGCGGGATAAGTAAAGCATACTACAAATCTCATTTCATACACGAGCCATCGTTTCCTGTGATGGTGAGTAGAAGACGTGACCCTCTCTTTAGGCTACTTGTCTCAGCCGACATCGCAGTTTGCTGCTCAGTTGTTGATCTTCGTTTTCTCGATTTCGCCGTCTCCCACTCCGCTTACCTCTGCGTCGCTCGAAACTCTACCGCATGTCTTTGCTAGGCAAGCCACAGCAACACAAGTGTAGAGGGCTGGTTTTTCTTCGATTTCTCACTTGGTCTTACATGTCTGACTTCTCCTCCTTACTCCGTGACGAGCGCCTCGATTCTGACACAGAGCCTGGTCTACCTGGAACATCAAGTCACTTGACCGAGATCATGGTGTCGATGATGTGAAGAGTGGCTTTTACCACCTCCACCACAGCCAAGCTTCTCACATGGGAGTAGATGCTCCGTCACAGCGAGCGTGGTCCACACCAAGTACCATGCATTGAGCTTGAAGGCAGGATGCGGGGGCAGCAAGATGTTGAGAGCAGAGACAGAGGAAGGCGATCGCCGTCTTCTCACCGCTGCGAAACCTCATCGCGGCAGCATCCATTCGCCAACGACACGGTTACTTGCCTCATGTATTGATTTTGGATATTTTCAATTGTCTGCCACGTAGGTTAGGGATTTCGTGGACATGTGGCACGCACTATCAGCACCGCGTGTAACCTCGCACTTTGCGTCAGGTCGGCTCGTCGTTTGACTTGACTGAAGAGATAGAAATCAGATCGCCTTCCTCCATCGACTGGAGGCCGCTTCCCGTTCAAGTGGAAGTTCATCGAGTCCTGCCTCTTCACTCTATGCAAAATATAACGTATTTCGCGTCGATTTTGGAGGGGCTCCCTCCCACTCCCACAATTTTACCTACCTTCAACCATCAGCCTTGGAATATGTTCAATCCTCCTACCTGATGTTGAACAAATACCTGACTTACTGTCATCGCCTCCACCCAAGTCGACTCCACTTAGCAGTTGTCCCCTCCTTCCCTACTTTAGTACGTCCACACACCGATTTGAGTGCCATCTTCTCGTAGGTACAACTCACCACCCTGATGGCGGCGTCCGAACCACAATTTACTGCAAGTGATTCAGTACGATTGGCCCATTTGAACCACTAAGCTTTTTACTTCAAGCAGCCAATTGCCAAGCAACGAGACGATTCTATCAACTTAACATGACACGACGTCTCACGTTTGGGCCCTCTCTCTTCCCTGTCGCCCGTCGATACAGGAGTTTGTATGCTGTTACTCTTCAGCTCATCAAGAAACGAGCAAGGAGGAGTCACAACAATCACAACAGTCACATCAAAAATAAACCACACTCTAAACACTAGCATCAACCCATGATGGTCTTGCTGGAGACTCTACAACTGCCGAAGAGCAAGCAGTGGACGACGACTGCTATGACCCAAATAAACAGCCGCAAATTTTGATAGTGCTTCACCCCAACGCACAACTCACACGTCATGTGTCGGCCTAAAAATCACTGCAACAGTTGCCTTAATTGTCGATAACTTAGCCGCTTCACGCTGATATGGAGAGCGTTCTGATACTCTGATACCCAGGTTGTGTCGGCAACAGACAAACCGCTCCTCGCGAAGTGAGTCAGAGTCGAATTGCACTACTTTCGCCTCTCCTCTTCTTCGTCTTCTCTACTCTCCTCGTGACTACTCGTCTCGTATTTTCTGCATTGCAGAAGCGCATGTCCTCGCGCCTGCTGCACTTATTTTGCCAAGCAAATACATGAGGGATAGTGTTGAGCTAAGCAGACGGAATGGGAAAAGGAGAAGGAGGAAATGAGAAAACGAAGAAAAACAAATGAGTCAAATCCCATTGCAGTTGACATAGCTGAGTAAAATGTTAATTGCTCAATTCCTTCGTCTTTCCACCCTCATTGCACGAATTTGTTCTCGCCTTCGCCTTCTGTTTGCCACACGTGGGATTTTGGCCCATGACCTGAAAATCACAATTGAGGGAAGGAGATAGGGAATGCCCACCGAATGGGGAAATCGAGACAAACGGCCTTGGAGGCTTGTGGAGGACTAAGATTGGGGAGAATGGCGGCGGGAGGCAGAGGTCCTATGTGCCTGCTACTACCATTTAAATGTTTGCATTCCCATCTGCTGAGGCTTTCGAGCCTCGTCTCCCAAGTTTTGCGCAGTTTGTAAGGAGCATGGCCAATTTGAAATACACAGGTGTGAGGCCGAAATGAGGGCCTAAAGTACAGTCCAGTGCGGCAATGGATCATCTAAAACAGAATAGCATTGTGGACACCCTTTTACAAAAGTGCCGCTACTTTGGAAAGCTGGAGATATAACCATCACAGGACTTTCCTCGAATCCCACTTGGGAGACCCTGGGAGCGTAACTCTTCATCCCGTCGTATTATGCTGCACTGTGTGCGTACTGGTGCGCAAATGCAGGCTGAAGGGGACTCGTCGGAGGCGGAGAACTTACTAGCTGTACAGTCTCCACTCCACTCCCACTGCCTGGACGCAGCAATGGTGATTCCTCTCTGCATCAGGGACTTCCTAAAGCAAGGTTTCATTGAGTGACCGGCCTTCTATGCCCAAGAGATCTGAAGAAAAAGCACAGCTTTCCAACTTCGCGCAGAATATTGGCTTCCTTCATTCCTGCAATTGTTACTTCGCCAATCTCCAAAATGAAACGAGTTCTATCGTATTTCTGACCATTTTGTACATTCAACAGAGAAGAAGCTCAAGTGGTAGTGCCCGAAGTGCCGGCTTCACGAGAGGCGGAATCCACTTCCCTTCACGCGAACAGTCCCCATGAACCAATGACATGAACTTTGCACACGGTAACACATTAACCACACCTTCATGACGCCGCGAGTTCGTCTTGCCGCACTGTCACAGGACGGGGTTTGGATGCCCTAGCGAGAAAATAATTGCGTCGTCATCATACACATTTGAAAGCCAGAGCTATAGAGCGCATGTTGGGTAGGGTGAAATTACGCCTAACAATGTGTGGCATCTGCTTGAAACCAACCTTTGGCCTCTCATTACCTGTATGCAATCAATGCCTCCATGCGCATTCTGTGTCGGTGAAGCTGCAATTGTGCGTGACTCCTACTTCCTGCTTCGTGTACCTTCCATAGGGCCTTTCTGGCAGTCGGACCGTGCACAATTCCATGCTGGAGAGAATTGCGCAACAGGCAACTTTCGACATACCATCACGCATCCATCCATGAACCATGGTGAGTTTGGACTTGTTCGCTTATCGTCCGATTCCTTTGACATGGGAGCAGCGAATTCTCTCAAGATAAGTTTTGGCCGCTAGAAGAGGTCACGATTTGAGGCTTTATAGTTCGAGGCGTTCCTTCTCCGTTTGTCAGTCTCGTGGAAGTTATTAACTCGCTTTTTTTCCAATACCTTCCTCCGCCGTATCTTGCATTTCCCACTCGACTGTACGTTAGGCCGGAGGAAGCTCTGGATCACGCTCCTTACCAACCGCTACTCCCCTCCACTTTCGTCTGTCATTTTGGGAGGCGAAGATCGAAAGCGTCAGTAGCTGGCAAACGGGACCCGGTTTTCATTCCAGCAAGACATAATTTTGCCGTCGTTCAATGCCGCCTTCCCTTACCACAGTTTCTCCTCTTGCCTTTCAGCGCCACTCGCGCCCCGTTCTCCTACAACCATTTGGTTCGACTCTCCTATCCCCCTACTCTGACTTGTAAATTTCAGGACAGGCACCAAGGTGGCATGCGTGGCAGGCAGAAGGCAAGGGCGGGAAAAAATGCTGGCAATTAGACTCAAACACTTGCTGTATTTCCTTATTCAAGTAACTCTTGGGCGGGGGGGTAGGGAGTGGGAATTTAACACCCTGAACTGCTGAGTCAACTGACGTGGCGTGGGTTAGTGTCACGCACTACAATGGGATTTGGCTGTTGCATCAGGCGATCTTCTTCGTTTTCTAGCTGCCTCCGTCTCCTGCTCCGCTTCCGTCTGCGTCCCGAGAAGTCACAGGGAGAGGAGAAAAGGCCAGAGGAGAGTTGATAAATAATTGCAATTTGGCCGTCACTCACTTTGCGAGTTGCATCAGTGCAGCAGCGTGTAGGCCAGCAGATGAGGTGTGAGATGTGCGTCGGGCGGAAGCGCCATTGAAATGTGGGGCTGGTCATTGGGTGTCGTAGTAGTCATCCACTGCTTGCTCTTCGGGCACTTGTGGGACCTTCTTTTTAAATGTCTCCAGCAGGTTGATCATGGGCCGTTGTAGTTGTTCTTCTCATTTGATTGTTGGGCTTATCGCGACTCCTTCTTGTCTGACTCTCGTGAACGTGAGAATCAGACAAGAATGAGCCACAACAACCCAACAATCACAATGAGAACAACGTGTGATGTCCTGTCATCCTAAGGTAATTGAGGCGACTCGTTACTTGGTAACTGATTGCTCGAGGTAGGAAGCTTAGCAGCCCAGATGGAGTAAGCGGACTGATTCGCTTGCAGTGAAATGGATCAGTTGCCGCAAGCAGTTTCGTGAGCTGCACCTCTGAGAGGGAGGCACCTGATTCAGTGGTTGGACATGCTGAGCTAGGGACCTGGGTGCAGGCAGCAGGTGACAATCGCTACACCGAATCCAGTTGGGTGAGAAGTTTTGCTATGGTCGTGTTCGCAGAAGTAACTCCACATCATCATCGGTGTTTCAGGTGGATCAGAGTCAAGGTCCACGCCACAGAGAAAGGAGATTCGTGAAGCTGTTGGTAGGAGGAAGCGAGAAAACCAAGAAAAGCACTTGGGAACACGATCAAATCTCGTTACAGTGCATAACACCAATCGACTCTACGTCCGTTGACTTAGTTATTTAGAGTGTTACGTCTCCACTCTGAGCACAGAGTAGAAAAATCGGGACAATAGGTTTACTGCGAAAAACAGCCCAGAGGCTTGTGAGCAATTAAGGTTGGGGGGAGTGGGGCGAGAGTGGTGGGGAGAGGCGCTGAAAGGGATTTCGCTGTGAGGCGTTTCACTTCACGCCGTCTGTGCAGAGAATGTCTATGGTGACATTCCTTCCCAGGTGTTGCCCTCAATGAAGCTTTGCTTTCGCAAAGTTTCTGATGCAGAGGTAAATCACAACTCCTGATCGAGGCAGCAACAGTCGGAATATAGATCTGGAACTGAACAATTCATCTCCTCTGACTTCTTTACACTGCCATATAAACAAGGACATATGGACCACACGGCTTTTCCGGAGATTGCTTGACAGACAGCATTCTCGCACCACCAAGCTTAGATTGCACCAAGAAATGGCACTATGGAAAGTGACGTTCGCAACGCCTACTTGGTCGGAATTGGGGAAGCCGCGTGGCCGAGCCTTAAATAGGTCAAAATATCGGTCGGATTCTTTCGACCGCAGCTCAAACTGTCCACACGCGAAGGCACATGAGAGTTCAGCGGGTGGAGACCAGTCGTCATCTTCGAGTGATCCAGCCGCCTGCAAAGCTCATTGACAAACTGTGACTAGATGTCAGTTGACGTCTTCTCCAAACTAAAACTCTGCTCACAACTTACTACATGAGCGATGTTCCATGCAGTTCTCAGAAGCTTGTTAATCTCTCTACCGACACGCGGGCAGAGCTTATCCCATGCAAACGAGACGCAGAATGACGTTGTGTCTCGACACCCAGGTAGAAGCACAAGGTGGGGCCAAGACAGGACTTTGACAGAAAACATTTGTTTTTCCGTTATCATTGCGCTGTTCAGAATACATCATTTGTCGTGATTACTGCGGTGAAAGTGACTCTTATTAATTATGCCATGCGAGGGGAAACTCACCATTTCAAACGAGTAGACTGAAGAAACGCCGTAAGGCGAAGCCTCAAGCTAGGAGATTCTCATGGCTGCCTGTTGGAACGTTTACAGTCTGACGGTGAGGAGGGCGGAGGAACGACTGACTTGTCCCCTAACATGAATATTCACCTTGGCAAGGAGGGCAGTGGGTGAGTGGAGACGTGACGAAGCGCAGAAGAGGAGACGCAGCCAACTCTTTTCATCGATGACTCCACCACCTCACCAATCAAACAGCATCCACCTCCACTTCCCGTCTATGTCTCATCCAAAACAATAACATCAACTGCCTTCGAGATGCTGTCGCCAACCAACGGCGTATCCTGCGCCAATTCAAATAAAAGTTCCCACCTTCCTAAATAAACTCATTTAGCCTTACCTCGTGTTCACTTTGTCGCTCAAGGCAGATATAACCGAGGGATTTGAAATAACTAATAAGAATGTGGTGGATAGTGAGGCGGAGGGGTCAGATTCTTCTATTTTGGTGGGAATCGCGACTCACGATGGTACTCGCCTGACTCATTGGGTGCTGATGCGCCTCCCGCGGTCTAGAAGGGTGGTATTCACCCTCCCATTTTCCCTCATTTAAAAAGCGCTTGAGTCCTTCTTTCCAGTGCCTTTATTAATTCAGGTAGAATAATGTACACGTCCAAGCAATGTCATGGATGAGACGTTGATTGCAGCGACGACGAAGAAGTCTGTCCAGCACTTGTTCAACTGTGTGTCTATCATTATTTATCTTGTTTTTCCGTCTTGCAACAAAGGGATTAACAATTTCAGCGCGTCCTTTGTCTTTCTGTTCGGGTGTCTACGTTTTGTCGCGGGTGACTCTTCTCAGCCAATCCAACCATTCATGCTTCTTTCCTCTTCTGATGTTACTTTTCTCCTTTCCTGGAGCATTTCCTCAGTGAAGGAATATTCATTCTTCACCTCCAGCGTTTGTGCTGTCTTGCACTCAGTCTTCTCGCTTGCTTTGAACAGCCACTCGGACGTGAAATTAGTGTGTGGCTAAATAGTAATGACGATTGGATTGGATATGTCCAAAGTTGTCTTTGTTGGAATATGCGAGCCATCCCTTGTCTGTTTTCGACTGTGTTCTCCCGCTTAAACAGTCGTTTCCTGGGTGGTGACAAGGCCGAGTGAAACCTCTGTGAAGTTCGCTTCTGATATGGTGTAAACTTATTCCTTATGTGGTTATGAGGATTATTGAGATTATCGAAGTCGCCGGTGGAAGCCTTCCTCTTCCACTTTTCTAGGGCGTCATGACAGCTTGTGCCCGTCGACCATGGCAGTCCGACTTGCTCCAGGCAGAGCGTGCATTGTCCATCGTTAGAAGAATACTTTTGAAAAATGCACCACTTAAACGCCAATCATAAATTCGTAGGTGAAACGCTTCACTCGTTTTCGAGTAGTGATTTCCACTATTCATTATTTCACCAAGAGAATCAAAGTGTTTTTTAATAAACCTTAGGTTTCCCCTTTTGCTTTCAGTTATTCATGGACGATGAAGTAGAAGTGGTGTTGACTGCGCACGACTCCATGACGGAGAAGACGGGCAGTCGGCTGCAAGATTGTGTGAAGAAAGGGGACTGTGGCCACAGGCGAGTAGAAGGTGACCCGTTTTCAGGTGACAGGTGGACGAAGATGGTTGCGGTCTGTTTTATGCGAAAAGTGAAAAAGGAACTTAAAGAAGCCAGCGCCATTTCCTATGAGGTTAGGGGCGAAATGCATTTACAATTGTGAGAGATGATTGAATGAGTAATGTGGACTCCTCCTCCTCCACCTCCTCCCGAGTTGGAGAACTGAATGTGCGTGTAAAAACCTCCGAGTGTCGATGAACACGTAGGCAACGCAGTAGACGATCGCCTGAGGTGATCTGACGGGATCGCCACCTGAGGTGGATGAAGAGGAAGAAAGCGGAAGTGTTGCTTCTGACGAGATTATGGGGAATGAGGAAGCATTTGAGCCAGTTGCATGGCGCCAATGTGGTCCAGAAATCAGCCGCATCATTCGCGAGATGTCCAGGAACTTAAGATGCCTCAATGCAAAACTGATTGTGTCCAGTCTAATCTAACGGCACCCTGGGTCGTCTGCTTTCTTATAACAGACTTTTCAATCCCCTGTAATTGTGGCCTCCACTGTGACCGTGTGTTGGTTTGAAGTCATTCTGGCACAAACGGCGCAAGTTGGAGGAGAGGCCACGAAGCGAAATCCTCTTGATAGGTTTTGAGAAGTGGCAATTCGTGGCATGTCCATTCTGTGGCCAACCCATCTGGCTTTCTACATCGCATGTTTTCAGTAGAAAATGGGACGGTCAAAAATAGACGTGCTAGTCAACTGCTACGTCACGACTGTTAGCCTGCACATTTTGGTTTAGGATTTGGTGTGGGTGCTAATTACGGGTGTTGCGGAGCACAGCAGAAGTGGTCGAGGTGCTGTCACAGTTAAAGCACTCGAAGGTGGAGACCTGACCTGTCTTGACGAAATCAAGTATCAACGGCACGAAGTTGAGTAAGGAGCGTGGACACCTCCATATCACATTGCCTCTACTGCGTCAACATTCAACGAACACCAACAACTTTGCCTTACTTAGCGCAATAACCTGCTCAACCGTCCATCCTTGACTCCGGCTGCTGCTTATATCTACCACTCTAACGTGAGATTAAGCTGCCGAAAGGAAGTGGCTGCAATTGACGGATATTCTTGCCGCTTGCCTGATTGGCCCGCCCTCTTTCATCAACATCGCGTAAGGCCGTACATGCAGCGTCAGTCCCACACCCGTAGGAGGCTTAGGTGCTTTGAAATACGCTCAACATACAAGGAGGAGCTGCTTGGGAGGTTGAGCAAGGAGCCGTGGTCGACTGAGAGGTTTGTCGGCGAGTATGAGTATGGGTAGGCTGGAGTGAATGAGCTGTTCTCTGCCACCGCGAATGACGCACGGTTGGAGATGAGTTTAAACGGTTAGGCGGCGATGAGTTTGGGCATATAGGTGCCTGAATTTCTCTCGTACTCTTGCAAAATCACGTGGCCGTATGGCAGAACAGAAACTAATGAGGTCAGCTATTTGGTCTTCGGGAAAGTAGGCCTTTTACTCAACAACCCGCGGTTTGTTGAAATCTGACTTGAACGCCATTTCTGAGAAGTGGTCTGGAGAATCAGAAAAGGCATCATCCGTTCCAGCGCAGGCAACTTCAGCTTGTCACGATTTGTCTAGGCGACACGCCTCAACGACACAAGTTAATTTTCATCGGCTCTCGCCTTTCCGACGTCAACTCCTCCTGCCTTTTCCGTTATTCACCGTCGTATTATACGCAATGAACGGCTTTGCACCTCAACCTCTTTGCCTCCAGTGCCTTGATCTCACAACCGCTTTCTGACTTCATGTTTTCTTCGTACAGCCTTGCCATCCTCACGACCCTCATCGAACAGAGCGGTACGACATCAGATGCCCCCAGAACTTCTCCCCTTTGCACGATGTACACAGTACGTTCTATGCTCATCCAGAACTTCCTCCTAAATCAATGTGGAACTCTTTTATACCTTCTTCCTCAGACCCACGAGAAAGATACGCAAATACTCTTTTATTCTCGCCCAAACTCTCGCTTCCATGTCCCTTTCGCGCGCCGCTGAATGAAACCAGCACAGGCCATCAACTGCCCCTTCAACCACTACTAAAGGAGCGAGTTGACTGGGCGTCTTAACTACGTACATACAACGCTTATCAGGATGCCAGAAACCTTACCTTTACTTCTGCCCATTCTATTGCCAAATTGAGCACCGACAATAAATAAGCCAAAACAGCAATTGGGGCCGCTGATTTTCCCAAGCTGCCATCGGTGGAATTCAAAACGAAAAGGAAAAGATATAAAGGTCGTCATTATCGTGAAAGTTTGAGTATTAAGGCTTCTTAGGGAGATGGTTATGTCAAGTACCGCCGTAGCTGTCTGCCATCCAGAGGTGTTTCATGGGCTCAATGGTTGAAGGTGACTTTCGGGCCTAATGCGGTGACAGTGGAGTTTAAGTTTTATTCTTGATTTAGAGCACGGGATGTATAACATTGCACCTCCTGATAACTAATTCAGTTCTCTAGCCTTAGCCGTAGTCGTCTACGCGGCAAAAAAACGAATTGGGAGTTTGTTGGGTGAGAGAACAGGTAGCGACAACCGTTTGGGATTAAGGCCTGACGCCATCCAGTGTATCGACGAACCCCTTCATTCCTGCGGTATTAATTTTTTACAGCAGAAGAGCACGGTGGGTTGAGGTATGTGGTCCACTCGATTTAGTCCGTTGCTACGTAGGCGCACAAGGTTAGTCGCAGAAGACTCTCGTAAGATACTGTTGTGCGCTGCAGAGAGTGGCGACAGACTAATCATTGCTTCGACTGATCCCCTCTCAACTCATCCGTTCTCAGGTGAGGACGAGTGAGTTGCAAATTTGTATAGAGAGGGGGGTTCAGGTAAGGGTGAAAGGAGGGTGCAAGGAGTAGGAGGAGATCCAAAATCGTCTACTGCCCAGGCAAGGAGTGACACGTGCTGATAGTCTGCCTCAATTCACTATAGACCCCAGCATACCGCCAAAAGCTGGATCGGTTGAACCATTTGTCGAATAACCACGTGTAGCCAACCGAAGCGGTGCGCAGAAATCCACTGTCCATGAGAGAATTCTCGAGAGAAAGTAACGCATCCTGTATTGCCATTTGTTTCCCCAGGGAGCACCAAACGACGTGCTTTACTGCTACCAACAAGTGTTCCACAATAGATTAGTGTTTCTCTCTCTTTTTTTTTT
>QEYB01001407.1:0-62550 GCA_017562135.1 Dipylidium caninum | reverse complement strand
GGAGAGAGAATAATAATTACTTGCTGTCAAACGGCCAACTGTGTCAAAACGGTGGGAAATGAAGGATTTCTGTTCTGGGCTGGGTAATGGCGGTTGACGAGTCTAGGAAGAAGTCGGTAGAGGTAGAGGTGGAGGTGGAGGGACTTCGAGTGGTCAAACTCGAACAGGGTTCCATCGGTCGCAATCCTCGGAAGTCCGCTCGCTAATAAACGGCGTATGATACTGCGTGCAAAAACTGTCGCGTTGCACTAATCGCACTGCTACGCCAGCTTGCCGGAAGATGCTCCTGACAGCGATACAAACTCTTTGTAGCACGAAAATCTACTGAGCAGGAGCTTAATCGGACCCTCGGCACAAAGTGAAGACGAGAGGAGGTGCAATATGAATCCTCTTGATTTATTTCCTTGGACGATGAGGAACCGCTTTTTGAATGGTGGACACTTTTCCCTACGTTGAATTCCTTAATAACAATCAAGAACAAACATTTTATTTTACTCATTCCGGATTAAGTAGCACAAAGTATGGAAAACAATTGGTCGAGTTTGAAACTGGCATAAGAAATCTCGCTTTGCAAAGTAGGTAATGTACGGGTGAAATAGTCATACTGATTTTTCAAAACTCAAGCCCCATTCGAAGATTGTTCCGAAAACCTCATTAGAGCTTCCAAGTGGTCGGGAATTTGGCGTGTCATAAAGACTGATAAGAGGAGTGGATATTAAAGGGAGAGGAGGGGTGTCAGTATCTTGGATTAGAAGTTGTGTTTGGGTTTTCATTTCTAACATCTGCAGCTCAATTACTAGCACAACCCTGTAGGTAGACTGTGCAGGCACGCACACAATTATTATGTTGCTGCACACGTAAATTTAGTTTGATTACTGCGGAAGTTACGTGTGGGTGTTGGGCATCCAAAAATAATTAGATCATTTTTGGTGAACGATTAAATATAACGCCTAATTTTGGTGGTCCTCGGTGAGCTGAGGATTTCTCATTACCCATATGTGTCTGCAATTAGACGCGGCAGCAGTAATTGACCGAGTTGGTGAAGCTGCCGGGATGGGGCAATCTCAAACAATTTACAGGCCGAAGGCCGCCGCCTTCAACCTGTGCTGGGCCGGCGAGGCGGTGGCCGTGCTTGAGTGGGAAATTAATGTCCAGCAGTACATGCGTTATAAGAGGTACTAGCAATTCACATGCGCCCTACAACTCTTTCTTTTGAGTGTCGAAGAATTTCTGATGGATTGGGTAAAAGTGTTGGAGACGCAGGAAAGGGAAAAGAGGACGACCAGAATAATGGAAAAGCATTAAAACGGTTCGTCGACTTGATGGAGATGCCTTTAATAACTCAAAACCCAAAACGTCGTTCTGCATTGTTATGCGGTAAAGTTTGGTGTCAAAGCACAGCGGTTGGTGTGGTGGAGCGAATTCCACAGTGGTCGTCCTCAATTTTTCTTCCTACTCCTCTTCATCACTATGAGCGGTGGACGTCACAATGCATCCATCTAAGTTCCATTGAAGGAACTGCTTAAACAAAAACACCTTTGCCCTAATAGTTTCCAACTTCATATCTCCTTTTCTCGGAAGGGGGAGACTCTTAAACTGAATCTTGTCTGCACCAACACCACCACACACCGGGTAGTTATGTAATGTACGAACTGCTGTGCAGCCTCAGAAAGTGTTCCAACCGCTTAGATGATTTGACCAGTGCCTATCTGGTCTAGACTAAAAGTTTCACGAACAGTTTCGTGTTCTATAGCTCTTTCGAGATAAAGGAGCATGATGACGAGGCTGTGCAGGCAGAACAAACCTCGACATTTATTTTACTTCTCGAGCTCCATGACCTCGTCTTGCGACAGTGAGGAGAAAGGTCATTTCTGTCCACACCTTCACGACTGTGCACTTAAATCTCCTGCCGAATGGTGAGGAAGGTTACCTAATTCTCGTGTGTCAAAACGAAGTCTGCCGACTAGAAGCGTGTGCGAAGAGCATTCGAGTGGTTCAAATTCAGTGGTGAGTGCTCAAATGATTAGGAATGCGATGGGACAGAGGACATTTACGAAGCAGTACACTGCAATCTCCTCTGGCTTCTCATACTGGTACACAAGCATTTGCCAAATGGGCGACATGCTTCTCTCAGGGATTGCTCACCGCAGACAGCATTTTCACACCACGAGCGCGGAGATTGGCAGCTAGAGCAGGAACGAAATCGAAAGCGCGGCTTGCAGGCGGCCTACGTGGTCGGTTTGAGAAGTCCGTGGTAGAGCCTTAAATAGGCACAAAAATCAGTTAGTTTTCCTTCTGACTGCAGCTCAAGCTGTCCACCCGAGAAGGCACTGTTGAGCGGATACCAGTGTCAACTTTGAGTGGTCCAGTCGCATCATGACTTCATTGGTCAACTGTGACAGGATGTCAGCTGATGAGATCTATTCGCAGAACAAGTCTTCCTGATTGAAACTCGCTTAGCACTCACCACATAGGCGATAGTCAGTATGTTACTGAGATCATTTACACCCTACTGCAATTCAATTCGAAAGTTGGTTAATCTCTTCACCGAAGTGCGCTCACACTTCTGATTTCCTGCCCAGTGTACCCAACACACCGTGGAGTGATTCGAGAGAGTGTTGGCAGAAGATTATACATATCGCTTCAGACATTACTCACTCGCGTCCTCTTGCTGCTCCACAGAGTAGACCGCCTTTGGGTAGACTTGGAAGATTGCGACACGTTCAAAGGGCTGCTGGTACATATGGACGGGTGATGATATATCTTTTAAGAAAACGTACTTCCCATGGAGCTTTGAACTTGAGGAGCGTACGGCGCCTGTGTCAGGAAGCATTGATGCAATGGGGTGTTTAAGCTTTCGAGAAAGCCTCTAACTCGTTTCGCATAAACCAGCATTTTGCTCGACATCCATATAGCCAATGCCGTCAATCACTCCCCCACTCTTGAGCAATCGCTATCGCCAAATTCCTTCCCCTGTTTCCTCTTCTTCCTCCACCGAAGCCCTCTGACGAAGGAAACTTAACGCTCACAAGAGAAGCACTTGGAGTTCAGCATGAATCCGGGGCATTTTTGGTCCAAGTATGTGACTGTTGCAAATGATTTCGTGTCGCAGCACACGTTTTTACTACCCTCCCTTAACAATTACTTTCTCTTCCACTTGGCTCTGGACGGTAGCCTGTCGTGTTTTCACCCGCATTTCCTTTAGTTGGGACTTTCCTGCTCACATTCACTCCGCCGTGTTCCATCACTCCCCAAGACAAAAGGAAGAAGAGTCCACGCTACCTGGTCACTCATTCTTCCCTATTGTGAACGCATATGAGACAGCCTTTTTGGCTGAAGGAGACGCCCAAAGAGGTGGCAAATGATGTCCACGCGTATTGCCTACTCTCCGTCAAATCTGTCGAAAAATGTCACTCATTCCTTAGAACGGACAGGGTAGAGAGACAGACAGGTACTCGTCACCAATTCAGAGGCGTGGCTCCCCCACCGCTCAATGGCCCACTTCAGTTGCGTTTCCATCTCTCTCGCCTCACTCCTCTCTCCTCACCTCCGCAGATGCTACTTTCGCTCCCTGCCTGACCCAGACTGTCAACTCGGTTTTCGGCCTGAGGTCTGGAGATAGCAGACCGAAGGAGTGGCGTTAGGTAAATAAGAGCTGATGTTCGGTGGAGCGAGACTTGAAGAAGCAGATTGTCGGATCAAAGCAACAACAAAAGTACTATGCTAGCCTAAAGAACAGAGACAGGGCGGTGTGCATTGGATTGGCGAAAAACTAACAATTCTCATGCAAACCTGCCATAAAGACAATTTGCTCGAGACAATTTGCATGGTCGGTCTCGTGGGGTTTGGACACGCCATGACCCACCCGCAGTTTGCATTTTTGCAATGCGATACTCGTC
Source organism: Dipylidium caninum (assembly GCA_017562135.1). Lineage (NCBI taxonomy): Eukaryota > Metazoa > Platyhelminthes > Cestoda > Cyclophyllidea > Dipylidiidae > Dipylidium > Dipylidium caninum. The sequence continues at coordinate 58,651 of QEYB01001407.1, read as the reverse complement.
CACAAGGTAGCGTGAGTGATCGAATGGCGGTGATCAAGTTTGGTGGGCTGCCTACAAACAGCTCGCGAAGAGTGCGCAATGCAGGATTATCAGAAGGTAGTTTTATTGTCGGTGAATGTGGATTGTCTCATGAACGCCTTCGTCCCTCATCTCCGCCCACCAAGATGGTTGGCTTTCTTTTTGCACTTCACCTTAATTGCGCATTTGTTTCCCACACGCCCTCGTGGTCCCACCACTCTGTCTGAACAACCCCGCCTATTAAGTGCACAAATGTGTAGAATTCTGAGACGAAATACACTGAGGCAATTAATTCTGGGAAATAATGCCACCCGAGCTATTCTTTCCACCAGTCAAATGTAACAATAAATTGGAAGAATTCCACGAGTTGTCTTCTTTATTCCGTCGCAAAACAACATATGGAAAAGAAAGCTAGATGAAAGGGTTTGAAGGTATAGAATGGGAACTTCTCCACGTTCTCCTGGTCATTTTTACGAAGAGCGGAAATGGGACGATTCGCTTCTACTGGATGCCGTTGAGCGAATGCGTCTTCCAAAGCTCCTACTGCCTGAGTCGCGCAAGCTACGAGGACGGAGTTGTGGTGAGGAAAAAGTAGTCTGGATTCTGCCCGTATCTCAAGTCGTCTCACCCTCATCCACGGCTCCCTCATTTGAGTGCGAATAAAGTGGGGAATAGAAAGTGAGCGGAGAGAAGCTGATGATAGGTGCGCGATATGAAGACGTAAGTTCTGAAATGAAGAGGTGGCAAGGGGAGGAGAGGAGCAGGCTGAGGTTTATCGGACAGTTTACTCTGTTTTGGAAATAAACCAAATTGTATTTTTCCTCACCAACAACTATGTAATGTACAACTGACTCTTTGTAGACCTAAGAGCAAGTTATATACTCCATTTTTGAAAACGTTGCATTTATTAATGTGAAAAGTTCAACCAGTCCTTGTTAAATAGCTTATTTATTTCCGTACTCTTCTCTGCCATATAAAATTTGTGAGCACAAGAAAAAATGATATTCAAATGGTTGCAAGTCGGCGAATCTCTCGGTCTCGTTCTCAAATTTTTGACGAGTCCCTGAAAGTAGCATTTGGCTCCTCATTATTCTCACTCAGTACGATGCTCTCCCTCTTGAACATTGCCGACCTCTTTTTTCAACTGCTATGACGAAATCATCCAATATCTGGCAATACTTCTTCATAATCCATTAGTCCTTGAGTGCCCCACCATACACACCGCAATATTCCCTTATTCGGAGGTAAATTTGTTGTAGAGGTATAAGGGCTACTTCTCCTGGTCCCCAATGTGCTCTTTGATATGTAATTTTTCAGTAGGCAATCAACTTTCACTCCATGTTATCATCCGTTGAACGAGGGCTCGATTACGTCCTTAGCGAGCAATTTATTCATGTGGCACCCTGATTCTCTGACTAATTAAGGTTTTCTACGATCTCCGATGTTGGCGGCAGAGGATCTTGCTCTTACATGGTCTAAACAAAATCGTCGTTAATCAAAGACGGTTGCACAGAACGAGGTTAATCAAAAGGGTCGGAACCCTCTGCTTCAAATTTTTCGAACCATTTCCAACTGCGCTTTCACCAAGCAATTATAGTAAATCTTCACGTGAGACGACAACAGTTATTCTCAGATTTCTCTCCTTCTCATCCCACTCTACGAAACACCATAACTCCTCTACTCGCTTCGCCCTTTCTCAAGTGCTTACTCATGAGCACAGACAAGACTGTTTGTCACGCCCACATGAAAATTTAAACACTGTGAGCAGCAAACAGATACAGTTGATTGACTTGGGGAAGGCCGACGGAGGGGCGTGTACCAGCTTGATAAGTAGAGGAGGAGTCTATCGTCGGTGAATGTGGCTTGTCTCCTGGCCGCCATCCTCCTCGCTTTTATCCTCACCCCCAAGGCCGTTCGCCTTCTTTACCAACTTCCCACACGACACTCGTCAGCGCCCACATGTAAGTAGTCAATCCTTCCAGTTCGCATGGGCGGGCATTGTTGGGCAGCGTTCAGTCCTCCACGCCAGACAAAGGAGTCCACATCGCTCGTCCAATCGTCCTTACCAGGGAGAACGCCTCTGAGACGGTTTGTTAGGCTGAAGTGAGACGTCTTCCCGAGGTAATCAGGTCTTCCACTCAAGCTTCAACTCAGCAATGCAGTCAAAGAGGTGACGAATGTTGCCCATGCGTATTGCGTTCCCAATGTCAACTCTGTCCCAACAATGTCAGTACGTCCTCAGGCCAGACAAGTGGGCAGACAGAGTGGTAGGCACGTGAATGGGTAGGTCGATGGATTCTACTGACTAGATTAATTTGCCGATTTATTCACAATTGCAGCATTCAGTTGCCTTCATCAACACGTAATGTCCTTTACTCCGCCCCGATTACACCGGTATGTAGAACGCCCCAGATGCCCACCATTTTCCTTCCTCTCATCAAGTTGCCCACCAGGCCACGAGACCGTGAAGCCTAGGTGCCTGTTTGACAGCCATGACAAGACTGCCTCCTGCAAAAGGCGTATTGCGCGGACGCCAGAGCGACTTTGCGGTGACAAAACCACCGTGTCGAAGAGGAACCCCCATCGGATGTTTCCATGTGACTCGCCTTCTTTCTTCCACTTCATCCCAGTAGCCTCATTATTTAGCGCACGCCTCCAACTGGAAGACACAGTCAACCGTGAACACCCCTCTCTGGCCACGGGGAGTACAGTTAGAATGTCAAGGGGACAGTGGACAGGTCAGAGTTTGGTCCATCATCTACCAGCAAAACTGTCGGTGAGGGTGGCAGAGGGGCGCGATGGGGCGAAATGAAAGGGAGGCGAGTTGGAGTGAAAGGAGACACTTGAGTGTAGGAAAGCAGTTGGGCGTGTGCAAAATTCGCAAAAAATTTGCAAGGTGGGTTGAGCACTAGCCACCTTTATGAAGTTGTGCAGAGCAGAAAGCTTGGCCGTTGTCGCTGTGATGTCAGTTTGTGAGAGCAGTGAATGCAGTTCTTTGGAAGGTGCAAGTTGTTGGCCAGGGGTCGTGGGTGCGTCGTGGCATTCTTTAAATACATCGACAAATGCAACGATGAATGCAACTAACTGTTCAACTTCTCCTGCCTTCTTGCCACTTTCCGCACCTTCAACCGCTAAGGTGTAACAGTGGGGTCCGAGGATACAAAGTGTCTAACTCCTAATGCACTGTTAAATACATTCCCACTTCCACATCACGGTTTAGGCAGGTGGAAGCACGAAGTCATGACACATTTATTAGCACCATTTCACGTGATCTTAATTAGACGAAAATCATCTTGATGAAATGAAAGAAGAAGTAGTAGTAGTAAGGAACGACTTGTGTGTGATGATTTTGGAGTTGTGGTAGGTGGAAGACGGTGCCGAGGACATGTACCGGCTTCAAAAGCCCTTCTATTGCGCGATAGGCTTGTGGTAAAATCGTACAACTGCAAAAAATCACGTGGAGGCGAGTAGATGTTTCTTCCCTTTAGTCTAGCAGCCGTGTATGCACATTCTCTGTCATGGAGTACTATGCAGTCAGCGTCCCTTCGAATTCATCTTTTATGAATAACAGGGAGGAAGTGGAGAATTTAATGTTTGTTAAAATTACTTCAATGCCGTCGGTAAAGAAGGGGCAAGTGGAAATCAAGACCCGTGGACAATTGAAGCGCTTTAATTAGAAATTGTTGATTAGCGTTTTCAAAGTTTTCTTCTAGTAATGGGGAGCGCTTTTTCTGCCTCGATCGAGTCTAACTCTCATGGTCGACGGGCATAAAATGTCACTTCTACCTGGAAAAAGTAGAAGCCTCTTCTGCAAACCAGGAGGAAATCTCTCGGCGATTTCGACAACCTCGTTAATCCTCATAATTTCGTGCATCGTAAAGCCTACACCATATCAGAGGTGAAATTAACAGAAGCTACATGCAGCCTCGCGACCACCCAGAAAGCTATTATTCACGCAGGAGAAAGACTATCGAAAAATGGGTGGCTCGCATAGCCCCAACAAAGTCCTCTTTTGACAGATTCAAAATAAGCATTGCGACAATCTGTTCACATATCAATTTCACGCCCAAAGCGATTGATCAAGCAAGCGAAAGGACTGAGTAGCAAGCAGCTAAGTGAACAATAAGCATGGCTAAATGAGTCTAATGTGGAAGGTGGGAATGGTTAGCTGGGAAGGCGTAGGAGATGCAGTTGGATGGCGACAGCATCGCGAAGGCGGATGTAGGTGTTGACGTAAATAACGACTTCGGCACGAGGTGAAGTAGGTGCTGTTCAATTGGCGGGGTGGTGCAGTCATCGATGAAAGGAGTTGACTGTCTCGTTTGGCCGTGTCGCATCCCTTCTGAGTTCCTCCTCGTCTCCACCTGCACACTGCCTTCCTTGCCAAGGCGAATATTCATGTTAGGAGAAAAGTTGACCACTCTTCCGTCCCGCACACCCTCAGACTGTAAAACCTTCTATAAACAGCCATAAGCATCTCGTAACAGGAGGCTTCACTTCATGGCCTTTCTTCAGCCTTTTCATTTAAATGGACCTTCTTTACTCGCACGAATGCTCTTTCTTCTACCGACTGATATAACTGATAAGAGTCACTTTCGCCGCAGCAATCAAGGCAAACGGTGTAATGTTGTGCTGGAAATAATTTTTTCCTATCTGAGTACCATTTTAACCCTACCTGTGCATCCACCAAGGTGTCGAGACATAACGTCATTCTGCGTCTTTTATGTGGCACAAGCTTTGTCCACCTGCCGCTGGAGAGATTGACAAGATTCTGAGAACCGCTTTGATCATCGCCCATATAGTGATTGGTGAGCGAAATTTCAATTTAGAGAAGATCTCAGCCGTGAATAGAGCTCGGCAATTGAGTTGCGGTCAAAAGAAGTTGACGGATGTTTACGCTTATTTAAGACGCCGTCACGAGACTTCCCTCAAATCCGACCAAGTAGGCGCTGCAAACGGTACTCTCAATTCCCTCCCTTCTTGATGCAAGCTGTGCTTAGTGATGCGAAAGGATGTTTGTAGAGGAATCTGTGGAAGAAGGCAAATGCAATCAAGGTTCACTTTTTACTCAATGCTTCGACTGTTTGCTGCCTCGAGCAGGAGTAACGATTTCCCTCTGCATCACTGACGTAACAACAACAAGACTTCATTGAGGGCAACAACCGTGAAGGAATGTAATCACAGACTTTCTCTGCACAGACGGCGTGAAGTGAAATCTCGAACAGCAAATTCGCCTTCATCGACTTTCAGCACCACCCTCGTCCCACTCTCCCATACGTTAATCGTCCACAAGCCCCCAAGCCGTCTTCCGCAGTGCACCCATTGTCACAATTTTTCTTCTCCGCGCTTAGGTTCAAGACTTACGACTCTAAACAGCAAAGTCGACTGACGTGGTATGGAATCATGTTATGTACTGTATTGGGATTTAATCGTGTTCGTTGTCTCATTTCCGCAGTCTCCCACTTCTCTTCCCCTACATCGCTAGGAACTCTTCCGCATGTCTTTGCTAGCCAAGCCACAGCAAAATAAGTGCAGGAGGCTCGTTTTTCTTCGAATTCTGACATCGCCCTACCTGTCTGACTCCTCCTCTTATTCTGCGGAGAGCCCCTCGATTCTGACACAGAGCGGGATTCACCTGAATCACAAAGTCAAATGACAGAGGTTATGATTACGGTGATGTGAAGAGTGGCTTTCGCACCTCCACCGCACCGAAGCTTCTTGCCTCGGAGCAGGTGCGCATTCACCGTGAGCGTGGTGAAGCACCACCCATTGAGCTTGAAGGGCAGGATGCGGGGCAACAAGATGTTAAAGGCAGAGACAGAGAAAGGCTATCGCCGTTTTCCCACCGCTGTACAACCCCATCTGGGCAGCACTCATGCGCCAATAACGCAGTTGCTATGGCCATGAATTGATTAGAGATATTTTGAAATGTCTCCTATGTAGATTGGGCATTTGGTGGTCATTGGGGACGCACTAATAGCATAGCTTGTGGCCTCGCGCCTCGGTCGTGTGGGCACCACGTCTGGCTGCTGTCAGTTCAGCGTGGTTGAACTTGATTGAATAGAGGAAAAATAGATCGCTTTTCGTTCATCAACTCGAGGCCGCCTTCCATTCAATTGGAAGTTAATTGAGTTCTCCCTCTTCACTGCACGCAAAGTAAAACACATTTTGTGTCGATTTTGAAGGGGCTCCTTTGTTTGCACCTATTATTTCGCCTGTCTCACTGCGTCACCATCTTGCCGCCTGCCTTCGATAATCACACTCGGAATGTGCTTCGCCTTCTGACCTGATGTTGAACAAAGGCCTTTCCCATCGTCTCCATCCAAATCTACTCGGTGTAGCGATTGTCCACCTGCCTGCACGCAGTTGCTTAATCAAGCGCGTCCAAAGACTCGATTAAGGAGGAGAAGGAGGAAATGTGAAAACGAAGAAAAACAATTGGTCAAATCACATTGCAGCTGACATTTGCTGTTAAAGAGTCTCCAATTCCTTCGTCCCTCAGCAACTCCTCTATGCGTCTTCTGGACAAAAATCATACTGGCTAATTTGACTAAACAGTCTAACTGAAAAGGGCATTCGATTGCGTCGAAGAAGAGGATCGACAAATCAAGAAGCAGGCAAGGGAGCACGAGGCAACGCTGACGTGTAGCATCTGGAGAATGCTGGGGAAAAGTTGCGCCCATTAATTCTGATGGTGAATGCGGTGCTCGTCGACCTACCCTCGCTTCGGTAACAAATACGCATCAAAGGTTTCTTCGGATTCATGTCAGAATAACCGTCCCCGAACTGTCGCTCCGAGGAGCTATGATTTTTCCATTCACCACTTTTCTCCGCCATGCATTCCCATCCCTCTCATTCCTTTTCTCTCATTTCCACAATACATCTGCCGCATTCGCTGATCACTGCCACCTGGTCGGCATTCATCATCTTCCAATGAGATGGAATGCATTCACGTTTGCTTCACCCTTGTGCTCGCTTACTTCTCTCTTGAAGTCGGGTATCCTCATCCTCAGTGAAGTCCCATTTCTCTTACGCCCAATTGCCACATCAGGTTGTCGTAAATTAGGGTGAAGGGTAAGCGGGGAGGATTTCCAAGTTGGTGGTTGGTGGTCGGGCGGAAGGTGTGTAGCGGAGATGTGGGCATCGACTTGGAACGAGTCGCAGCCACTTGGTTGCGATCGATGAGAGCACTGAGGCGTGCTAAGGAGCGTCTGCTTGGGATAGAAAGTTTAATAGGCGAGATGGGGCACTGATTCACGCAGGATGGTGAGTTGCACTTCCGAGAGGCAGGCACTCAAATCAGTGTGTGGACGTGTTAAAGTGAGGAACTGGGGGCAGGTAGGTGACAATCCCTACATCGAGTCGACTTAGGTGGGAGGCGATGGCAGGGGGGTAGGGGGGGGAGGTGGAACATGTTGCGAGACTGATAATTGAAGGGCGGCAGTGTGGCAGATACGCAGTGAGACAGGCGGAAGAGTAGGTACAAATGTAGGAGTGGAAGGGAGCCCCTTCAAAATCGACGTAAACTATGTTGCATTTGGCATAGGGTGAATAGGCAGGACTTCGCGAACCTCCAGTTAAATGGGAAGCGACCATGAGACGAAAGAAGGAAGACCATCTGTTTTCCCTCGTTTCAGTTCAGTCATGCCATGCATACAGCACTGACTGGCCAGACGACGAGACGACGTGCGAGGACACATGCGGTGCTGTTAGTGCGTGTGACATGCCCACGAAAACTCCGATCCAGGTGGGCGACATTTCAAACTGTCCATAAGCAATACATGGGCCTAGTAACTGCGTCACGGGCAAATGAGTGCTGCCGATGGGAGATGGTGCTGTGGATGGTTACGCCGGCAGCATCTCCTCTTTGCAACGCATTCGGTTGGCAACTGTTTAGGGGAGACACATTCTCTTCAGTCAAAAATCACTGATACACCATTGCACCACACTCCTCAGAATGACTACGTTGACCAAAAGACGAAGTGAACACTCACGGATGCGTTGGAGTGCTTCTTTAGCCGACTCAGAGTCATCTTCCCCAGACTGCTCTTCCCGTGGCAATGCCCCCAATTGTAATTCGTCCTCTCATTCTGCTCCCGTGTCTCTTGATTACGTGGATTCAGATTCTGTTTTGTTCCACATTCTACCTCCGACAGTTATTATTTCGTGTTATTCTCCATTCCGCCTCTTCTTCTCCCCCACTCGTCTTCCTTCTTCCTCTCTGTCCAAATCCTCGTACCGTCCTGGCCTCCACTTCCACATCTGAGATCATCTCTGCTTCCACCTTCTCTTCCGACCGTCCCTCTATTTCCATTTCCAATTCCTTTTCCGTTTCGATACCATCCAAGATAAGAGCCCGCTTGCTAATGTGCGGTTGCTGCTGTAAAGACCTGAATTATAAAGGAGGTAAAGCAAATAAGCCCATTTCACACCTCATAATATCTTGTGTGGCAGTTTGTGTACGTGTATGTGATTATCTCTTCCATTGTTCCAATCATCAGTCCTATCAAATGATGACAGATCACGAGGACTATGGCATTAATACATCTTTTCACCTACCTCCCATTCAACTAAATCCGCCCACACTTCTCACTCGCTACCAGCTACTTCACACCCTCCTATCCCAATGAGGTCTCAATTTCCTGGGGATAAGTGTGCCGGAATCACGACGACGACGAGTTTTATCGCCTCTCTTGAAGGCAAAGGAGTAGGTTGAAGCCTTCTGACAAAGGGAGTCAGGTGGGAATAAATGGGCTGAGACAAACTCACGCGAAACTTCTTTCGCATTAATTTGGTGCTGCAGTAGGATTAGCTTATACGCTGAGGCCCATGGAGAAGACCACAGCAGAGATCTGCACTAGCACACCAGCGGGACGACAATGGCAACCAGCGGGGTCGACAGGGTGAGGACTGCTCGGAGCAATTGCACACCAACTGGTAGAACCGCGTAGGCGTCTCAGGTGTCAGATAATGAGTCTGCCGTCGGTGGATTTTGACTTGTTTTAACGTTCATCTCCACCCCATGAACGTGGCCGAACAATGCGTAAGTTGACGTCGATAAGCATTCATCTGGGCCCTCCTTCATATCTCTATTCTCTGATTGACAGTACCACTTTGTAAACCGTCTCTTGAAACCCGAGGAAAAGTCTCCACTTTGTCGCTTCCGCCTGGTCCACTCTACCAACACGCACGTTAGTCCATTACATTCTCCAAACAATGTATGTTTCGAAGTACGAGTTAAACTGCGTAGACTGCCAGATCCTTGGATCCTAGGAGGATGTCCAGTGTTGAGCATGAAAAGCACTCCACGAAGATATTCCTTTTAGGCTCAGCTTGTCTCTAAACACGGCAGTAACAAGTCGTCCACACTTTATCCCTCCATAGCAAATGATGTAGCGGTCAAGGAAGACAGGCATGTGCCCGATGCAAATACTCCGAGAGTGGGTGATTTATGAGAAATCGTGGGGAAGCGTGTTGAGGTGTTAGGTTCGACATGTAAAGTACTTCGCCAGAGCAAGCTGTAGGTGTATCATTGAGATGGTGCTGGTCTTACCCATTGTCTTCTTATCGGAGATCCGTCACAACCTCCTGGCGCGTTGACTATCTCCAACGAATCTTCCATTTTCGTGAAGGGCGTGGTTAATGGAAAGGCACGGCAGGTGGTATTAAGACTTATGTTGCGGAGAAAAGGGAGGTGAATTGACAGATTGATCATCATTAAGCCCACCACATAATTTATAACATAGGAGATGGAAAGATTAAGCGTTGGGTGTCGATCAACAGTGGCTGTGCTGTATTGAGGAACGCCTTGATGGCGGATTAAAAAGTCGAGAGAGGAAGTCGTCGCCCTCTCCGTCGCCATGCAGCTCGCATTCACTGCCATAATCCATCTAAGGGAACTAACCGTTTTCACATGCTACCAGCCTGCGAAACAAAGTGTCCTCTCCTCTTCCATTCATGCCTGAGGCGAGTTGAAATTGCCACGGCGCCAGTAGCCTGGCCACAGCTTCATCCACCACTCATGAGTGAAGAAAGGGCTGAGGATGGAGTTAGGGAAGCAAGAGGGAGCCATTAACTTCTGAGTGAAAGGACACTTTTGAGTGTAGAACGAGCACTGGATAGCTTCCACGAAATGGTGCATAGCTGAAAGCAACGGTCTTTTTGGCCGATGTCGCGATGGTGGAGAGTTGAGGCAGGATTTAGTCCTGTACAGTCAGCTGTCCCACGTTTACTCACTTTTCACTACTTCTTTACACTATCTTCATTGACTACCCCAGACTCTCCTTACCTCTCGTCTGTCTCTCAGAAGAGGCTTCCTTCTCCAACCTGGACCTCCATCTTCTCCCGTCTTAACCTCTGAGCTGCAATTGAATTGAATTATTTTCTGAGGTCTGAGAACTACGCTGAGTGGGGAGCGGAGTTTGCAATCGAGAAGACATCAGCCATGAATAAAACACATCAACTGAATCGCAGTTGACCAGTGAGCATAGGCGACTGGATTATTCAGAGTTGACAAATGCCTGCTCTGCTGGACAACTTGAGCCATGCAGTAGCCGTGACGACGAACAAGTCGACCGGCTGCCTGCAAGCAATTATCCAGCGGAAGGGGAGAACAGCAGGTCGAACAATGCACACTTGTACGGCTCTACTGGTTTGGAATGCGTGCATTCGTCGCCTATATAATTTGTATGTTGAGGAAACATGGACGCAGATCATTTGGAAGCAGGCCTCGTCAGCGAAAGTAGCCATGACAGGACGAACTGATGTCAACGAACTCGTGGCTTCCGCAAATGGAGCAATTGCGCTCTGCAGAGGATTTTCAGCCGACGTAGAGCATTTCCCATTCAACCGCCTCATCCTTCTCCACCTCGCTTCTTTAAATTATTTGAAAAGTGAACTTTTCTGCCTCCTCCCTCCTTTCTGCGAACTACTAAAATGCACATCAACGGAGAGTTAAGTTGCGATGGCATTGTCTCCTCCGCGGACACTCTCGACTACTTCGACATAATGTGCAGAGACGGAGGGCTGGCGATGAGACAGGAGAAAAACTACATTCACGCACCGCATTCATTTGATCAACAGCCCGTTTTGACCTCTCCAGTAGAAAAAGCATTAAGCCGAAGGCGGATGAATGAGGGCATAAGGCAAATGGCGTCCAGGGCTAGTGAACCGAGATTCATTGGTTAGTGGTTAGTTGCAAATTAATCTCGTTGAGCGCAAAATTCGGGCGCGTAAATAGAAATCCCACATGGAGCAAGATGGAATCAAACGGATGGATGACCTGAAGTTCAGCGACTTTTCCTCGCTCTCGGCATTGGCGACGGACTCCTCATTTGCAAGTGTGTGCTCTGCTCGAACTCAGCTGACTGCAGTTGCCGCCTATTTGGGGAGCCAACTAGTGGCCACAGCTCAGCCCGTCTCACTACCCCCTCCACTACGCTCCTTTGTGCTCAACTAGCACGAGAACCAGCATTACGTGCGTTGCCTCCTCTCGGCACACACATCGACGTACGGGAGGAGGGACTGAGAAGGGACGCAGGAGACAGCGCTGCCAAGCTGTTTCCTGTCGTCGACGAAGTGACGCGTACGAAAAGAAGTGTCGATGGGTGTTAGGCTGAATGTCTGAAGAAGGGCATGAAGTAACACGCGCTAATGTCAGAGATGCAATATTTCAAGCCAAGTCCTCGGAATCAGGACATGGGTACAAATCTCTTCTTTCACCGGCAAACATGAGTTCTAGTCGAAACCTGATTTCTAGACCACAAATCGCATGCAGTGAGTAGTAGTAAGGAGTCTGTCTACAACTGTCGCCTTGGCCTCTCCAGGTCCCTTCAACTGATTTGAGGATTCATGCCTTGAGGCTCTTTCATCACCCCGCAGAGGCGTACTACCTTCGCAGCTGCACTGACTGCGGCAGCGCCGATTTTGGAGCGCTACAAAAGGACCTCACAGCGAATACACTGACTTCGCAATCTTCCCAAATCACTAGCTGCCCTTCCCGACGAAACCGGTCAAGTCAGAGCTCCTTTCCATTGAACACACTGCTTTGTCTGAGGTGCAAATTAATATGGAATAAAAAATGAGGAAACGATGGTGCGCGTTCTGGTGCTTGTGCTGGAAGCCCACTAAATCAGTCTGAGTGAATCCAGATACGTGGACCAGATGGCCCTTTGACTAGCCAATCCGAGGTGCCCAATTTCCAGTTCCCGGCATGCACGGAATTCTCCACAGAATTTTGGATGCCAGTATGACACGCATGCCATGGACATGAAGACAGGAGGTTTGACAATCACTTCGAAATTCACTTCGTGGTTTAAACTGCTGTTGACGTGGCCTTCTGTTCAGGCTACTTGTCTCCGTCGATATCGCAGTCTGCTGCTGAGTAGCTGGGTGCTGCCTGTCTTCCCCTACCTCCAATTCTTGCAGCCATGACGGGAGGCACTGACCATCTGACAATAAGCCGCACCACCTGGTGCCTATACCGGACGCTGGGGGGTTCATGTATCTGGGCCTATAGTGAGGCCGGACACGTGGCGAGTGGCAAATACATAGGTCTGTTCCATTCACATGTTCTTCGTCACCTCTGATATCACTGCTTCATAATTATCTGCGACACTCGACAGCCTCCTCTGAAGTTTACTTCACATGCTCTGCATCATCGATGTTGAAGCTGATTGCCAGACGCAAGAATCCTAAAACTACCCTTGTTAGTGGTGGAAAGGCACCTTGTCTGTCTGTTGACTGTGCGCACACGAGGGCGAATGCACTTGGACTTCATCATTCGCCTCTGATGAGAGGGCGCCAGTATGCACTGTGGGTAATTTTTATTTTAGGGAAGGAAAAAGTGACGAAAAAAGCAACAGTACTGCGAAGTAGGTGTGGGCAGAGGGAGGCGGGTGAAATACCAGTGTTCCACGGCAGAGGGGAGCTTCGAGCATAGGCACCAGATGACGCAGCCTTTGTCAAGTGGTCAGTGCCTTTCGTCATGGCTACAATATTTGAGGTAGGAGAAGACAGGCGGCAGCAGACTGCGATGTCCACTGAAGCAAGTAGCCTGGGGAGAAGGCCACGTCATCTCACCATCACGAGAAACGATGAATCGAGTAGAAATTGCCACCAATCATGTGCGAAGCGCTTATCAATCATATTTCCACGCAAAACGTGAAACGAAATGAAGTGGACTGTTGAGAAAGGGTATGTTCCAAGCACCAACTCCGCCATAGATTTGCATTCATGCCGTTTCAACCTTCACGACAAAATGATCTCCGGCGTAACTGAGGGCTTAACTAGGTATATTTTTACCTGCTGGCAGGCAGGCCTCTGAATACCTCGAGGTATTGGCCGCTTCTCCCCGTTTTATCTTTCATAACACCATACTAGAGATAACTATGAGGCCGCCAAACGGAGAGCCTGTGAAAGAACATGTGAATGCTCGCAAATGTTGCTGGCGATGCTATGCACCTGTGTCCAGTCACATGTAAGGCTTGACCTTAAGCGAGCAAGCCACCCAGTCGTCCGTTCTACGTAGGTGACAACGCCGACCTAATTGTGCAGGCAAACTGATATGTGCAAGAGTGGCTCCCGAGCAGGACAACATCTACGTGGCTGACCTCTTTGCATCGCGTTTCCGACGAGTTAAATGAACTTTGAAAAGGTTTTGTGACTTTCCCTCCATTGTAATCAGTGCCGGTGATTAATACAGCGTGAGTTGCAGTTGACCGGGTGCAACAGAGGTGACAATTAACACTAACTGCATGAGGACATGCCAGAATAGTTAGGTTTGAAAACCGACAATGGACTCCTAAAGCGACTTCCCCAGATCGTCATGTAATCTTGCTATGCACTCAGGCGGTATGAAGCTAGTGATGAGGAGTGAAGTGGAGTCTTCGGGAGGTCGGGAAGTAGGGAGAGGCGGCTTAGCGATGCATCTTATCCACCCACCCCACATTGGCGCGCCTGTGGCCTCAGCCCGTGGGAGGATGTCTGGAGAGACTGACGAATTTTGTAGCCTCATGAGTGGCAAATGGAGACGACAGCTGCCATTTGAAAGCACAATTTTGCCTCATGAAGATGGGTAAGTGGGCGTGTGCATGTGGTGCATCACCGATTTGCCAGCATCACTGAGCGTCACGAGGTGGAACTGGGGAGAGACGGAACTTTCTTAGAATGATAACTATTTTGGGCTGCATTTCGTGTAATATCAGTGTCGCCTAACAGAAGTGGTGTCGCGCTCTGGCACAACACTTATCTCGTTAAATGTACATTTAAAGAAGCGTAACCGCCCAGTGCGATTGTACTTCCGTTTAACACCTATTTCATTGGTTTTGGAAGAAGAAAAAAGCCCGTCACAACAGTACAAACAGCGGACCTCAACTCCACTTATATCACCCTCATCTGATGCGAGTTGGGTCTTAACTAATTGGCATCACTCTCGGTCCCTCGCATAACCACCAAGGCGAGAGGCAGGACAGGGGCACCAATTTCTCCTGAGCATTTTTCGAGTTTGCAATGCGGTTTTAGACGAAGGAAAGCGTTGTCGATGTTGAACTCACGTCAACTCCACCAGGCACAAGCCCCACACCGGCGCCTGGTGTAAGGTCTGATGAACTGTCCAGAGTGGAGAATAAGGCATCGGTTAGGAGTCTTGAAGTAAACAAATATGTGGCTGAAAGCTCTCACCCTCCCAATCGGGGTGGGAAAAAACGCCAATTAGCGCACGGAAAGTGAAAAAAATGATACAGACGCATTTCTTTCTGCTGTGAATTTATTCGAAAGCAAAAAAGGACAAAATGCAGCCATCGCGTTAATTACGACGGTCCTGGTGACGGTGCGGACCTCACGGAAGTCGAAGAAGTCCTGCTCCACAGTGCCCCTTGCACGTAGCGCATGAGGTCGGCCGAGTAACAGGCCGCTAAGAAAATTATCCACACTCTGTTCTTCGCATATTCTACTTGATGCTACTTTAATTCTAACGAACCCTCTCGGCGCTGAGCTTGTAATTTCATTGGATTGTTTGATTCTCTACTTTCGGCTGCCTCCGTGTCGAATTGCAAAAGAGTTCCATCCATCACCAAGAAGGTCACAGAAATCAAATCCGAAAGCAAACCAAACTGTATTGAAAACGTCTGTGGGGAAGGATGCCTCGATTACCTTCTTCTCACTCACATGAAACCATGCTTCTTCGCTTATTGCGTCGTCCCGCTTGACCGCCTCCTCACATTTTGTCCATACAATTTGATGATGTTTTTCATTCATCCAGAGCTTTCATAATTCTCAACGTTCAGTCGATGCGATTTACGCCGTGTGCATGGCAGTGATGCACCTCCGCTTGCGAGTCAACTCTTCTTGCGTGCAAGAGCAGTAGCATGAATCGCTGCAACATCGCGGAAATTTCCCTCAGTTATTTCATCAAATTCCCTCTTCTCCTTATCGTCCTCGGCTTCCTCGTCGTTGCCCGTGGAGACGAGGTTTCGGCTGGGCGTAGCTTCAGAGCTTATCGAGCTGTCCACAACATCGACGGACGATAGAGACGAGTTGTGGTCATCAAGGGATCGGTTGTCAATGTTGAGGGATGCCAGCGCATTTCGTTGAAGTCTAGCTGATTGCTCTCTGCTTTGTTGTATTATGGCAAGCGTCACTGAACAGCAACACCAAATTTGATTATATATGCTTAAAATGACCACACTGCCAGCCTTTATGGGAGCTTGTCGAATGTCAACTCCGTCAGGAGGTGTGAAGGGAGTTCCTGCGCACTCATGATTCGGCGTCTTCAAACGCAAAAAAAAGGCACCGATGGTGCTGAATTCAATAAACGTAGTTAGGAAGTCAGGAGGCGACATGCATTTCTGTTCTATTACTCACCGACTCCGATAGTGTAGGGGGTTATGGGACATCGAGGTGGATGAGAAGTAGGAAGTAGATGGAACGCCACACCGTCCAATGAATGGCCATCACCTCAACCAGATTCCTCATGCAGGCTAGAGCGAGGGTGACGTGTCGTAAGAACGTAGACCATGCGGAATGACCAGATTAGCATCCCGTACACAGTCTCCTCGCCAACAACTTCATACTCGAGAAGGATATGAATCAGAAAAGAAAACCGAGTTTTCACTCACCAAATAGCGACCTTCGCTCCTTCTAACCTCCAACCGCCCTCTGATCCGTGGCACGCGCTTATGCGTTGTCATTCTTAAGGTCGCCTTCTGATTGTCTCTTGGGCGTACGACCTCTCACCAACATTCATTGAATACCAGCGACCACCTAAACGCCGATCATTCCAGTTCACTGTCATGGTCCAACACCGACGCACATCCATAGTGAGCAATGTCAGCATCCGACAACACGATGGAAAACACGGCGCATCTACTACTTGCTGAGGTGGACAACTCGTCTTTGTCATCCATCGATGGCACGGATAACTCAATAAGCTGAAGTCATGTCCAGCCCATGAAGACGACGAAGACGAGAGGAAGGAAAACTGCGACAATAACTGTCACAGCGAGTAAGGAAGACGGTTAGTCTGCTGCAAAGCCGAAGAATTCCACGAGTCGCAATGGCTGCCTGATGTTGGAGTGGATAGCATGTTGTTGTCAATGGGAATTTTAATGAAGTTTGTCTAAAGACTGCTGGTAGGAGGTGGATTGAAGAATCCCACATGTTAGCTTTGAAAAAAAACCTTTCCGCGTCGAAATCGCCGATATCGGATTGAGGAGATGCTGTGAGGCATTTGGAGGCCAGGAGTTTGATGTAAACATACGCTACACCTCACCAAAGGCGTCATTTCGCGTCCGACTCGAAGGAAATAGAGAGACCATTGATTATTCTCTCTCTCTCTCCATCCCCAGTGGGCTCTGACTCTGATGAGGCAAATCAGCCGCGATAACGAGACGGTGAAGAGAGAACGGACTGGGACACTACTGTTTTACTGTTTTCCTCCTTCGCCAGAGGAGGAAAGCTTCACCACCCAACACTCACAGGTTAGCATTTTACATCACGTCTCTTTGGCACAGAAAGTAGGTCGCGAATTTCCTTTCCCATTGTGGTCGTCAACGAAGCCTTCCTTTCCGACATGTCCAATGCGGAGGAAAGTAGCCACTGGCGAGTCGAGGCAGTAATAGTGGCATGGAGACTGCAACGGCAGTGATCTCCCTGCTTCCAGCGACTCCCATTCAGCTAGCAAAGACTGGAGCATGGTAAACAAATATACAGGCGTCACTCCAAGCGCCCATTTGATTAAATTGACGGTGGTCGCGTGATTAAGCCTTAAATAGGCCCCAACGTTGATCAACTTGTTTCAACTGCAGCTCAGGTTGCCAGAGGAGCCGCACACGAGATTGCGGAGAGTGGAGAGCAGTCGTCATCTTCCAGCAGTCTGGTTCCCCACGAGATAACTGGTCAACTGTGACCGGATGTTGGTTTATGAGTTTCATTCACGGCTGAGGTCTCCTCAACTGAAACTTGGCTTTCACTCCCCACATGGGTAGGAGCGGATACGACAGATGAACGCATTGGAGAGTGTGGGCAGAGAGAACACAATACACTAAATTGAGGTATAAGTGAAAGACGTGGTTCTGCCACATTCTCGACGCAATGTGCGTTTTGCAGTGGGCTGTCTCTTCATGGATGCCAAATTGCTCTGCGGAGCACGTTACTTTCGCGTAAACTTGGAAGGCTGCGGTGTGCAAAGAGCTAGCGATAAATCTGCGCCGGTGATGGTGCCTTTTTTGAGAAGGAGAATTGGTAGTCCCTGGGGTCTTGAGCAGGTTAACACCATTAAGCATTCATCCGGTACCTTCTTCATAGCCTCATTTTCCAGTTGAAGAAGGACTGTGTTCGCCCCCTTTCAAATTCGAGGAACATCTCCACTCTGTACCTTCACTTTACTCCGCCAACACGCACATGAGGCGACCACATGCTCGACTCAATGCGCCTTTCACAGTAGGCAGTCTCGTCGTGGGTGCCAAGCAAGAAAACTCGGCTTCATGTCTTTGTGGTCGCATGTGGAGAGAAAGGCGGAGCCGGAAAGGGGCATTTTGTGAGACGCGGCCGTCGGTTTTCCGGCAGCCAGTTAACAATAGCTGACCAGAGGTGCTTCTTCTCCTTGGAGCAACTGTCCTGCAGAGTGCGGTGTACGGGCAAAGTGGACCGCGCCAATCCGTTCGCCCAGGTCTGAGAGGACTCAGGTGGCGTCAGAACTACTTCGCGGAGAAGTATGTGAAGTAGTCGGAGGCGTGGTGGAGAGAGTCGAGGTAGCCGGATGATGTGAAATGTCCAGTGTCTATGAACGTCCGTTAAGCAGACAAGGTGGTGGTGGCAACGTGCGGCTGTCACTGCCACAGAGATCATCAACGCGTAGAGTTCTGAAGTTTGCCGTGAGTTTTGGCGGCAGGTGATACAAACCCTTCACACTGTGCGTAGGATTGCAGGACTGAGCATAGGACATCGTCTACTAAGGAAGTTCCTGTGACACTGAGACGTTCCACTTTACAGCAGGTAGCCTTCAAGTTCTCAAAGTCTCCCCACCAGGCGAAGTGGTGTTAAATGAAATCGGAAGGGGTTGAAGAGCGTACTTACGAAAACATGCATCCGACAATTGCAGAAGTAGGCCACTTGCGGCTGAGCTGTGTAACTTGTCAACCTGAGGACTGTGATTGCCTGACAACCGACCAGACAGCACAGGTCAAGATGACCTCAAATCACTCCGCGAATGGACGAGGATGGAAGCGTTTGCGATCGTGATCTACATCCTCTTCCTGTCTACCATGTCATTTTGGATTTGGCTCAGAGTCCAGACTCTCCTGTGCAAACCTCCCATCCACCTACGCCTTCATGTAAAGACTGTGAATGCTCAGCAAACAGATGGGGTTACAAGTGTATAAAAGACTTATGCCTGGGCTGCGTTGAACTTTCCCACTTTGAGCAGTTTCTTTGTCCACAAGACGGCGAGACTGCACGAAAACTGGCTGCAGACTTGCTCGATCTGCCTCATCTTCCCTTCCACGACCAATTGCCCGACGATACAGAGTAGCAAGTCTACGTGAATAGGTCGTCACCTGAGGCGGAGGAGGAGGATCAGAACAGGAAATAATAAGTCTTAGATGAAAAAGCTCTCAATATGGACATAAATTCTCACCAGACAAAACAGCATTCCGATACCACAGTAATCGTAGAATAACTGCAGAACTTCGAAAATAAGAAGATTTGAGGGCGTTTTAATTCTGCCTCATTGTATAAATTCTGCGCCCGTCAGCACATTTTTCAGTAACGTAATTGCTCGACAACCACCAAATTCACTAGCACCTCTGAATCGCTATAGGGATTTCCAACTATACTTTTCTCTTCCAACCATTTCAATTGCGCCTCCGAAGTAGCGGCAGCAAACCTGTCTCTCTCTCTATTGTACAAATGAAAAGTTAACACTTGCCACTTTGACAACTCTGTCGGAGCATAGTTGTCAAAGTCAAATTATTTCTCGTGTAAATATTCATTATTTTTATGCCCAACCCAACTTGCTCAATGTCACTCAACCACGTTGCTGAGATGATTTTGTGTTTGCACATGGCATATTCGACGTCAATAAGAAGCAACCTGTCAACTGGTTATCGTAGCACAAAAACTGCGCTCCACTGGTCTCCTTCTCTTCCTACCGGAGCGCAGGACACCCAGTCGTCTTCCGGTTTGACCATTTCCACAGACGACATTGCTGAAGTCAACACTCTAGTTAACCTCGACCTTCACTTACCACGTATTAATATACCTCTCTCGCCACATAAAAGTCCCTTAGCGCACCACTTTCACTTCATTTTCACAGGCACGGGTCACTTTCATCTTCGTTCAATTCGAGCTCATATACGTGGAAATCACCGGGTCCTGGACGCTGTTTAATTTGTCCTGCGTGCCCTCTTTACTAGGGCATTCGATCATACGGTGGAAGTCACATGCGCATACGCTCGTGAGACCGCAACTCACTGGCCCGCCTCACCGCCTCCATTCCTGCCACGGAGTGATGAGCGGTGTGTGAGGCTGGATCAGAAAATAGATAACAACCTGATGTGCCATTTCGGGCTTATGAGAAATTGGACATCGTCAAAGATGAGAATCTCCAACTCAAGAGAGAAGTAAGTGAACACGCGGTGATGCAGACATGGTCGATTGGATTTCAACTCATTGGAATGTGACGAATGCCGCCCATTAGCCCAAATCAGCGGTGCCTCGTGCTCTCTTGCGTCTCTCTTGATTTTGATACCTTCTTCCTCGACGCAATCGAACGCCCATATCAGTTAGAATGCTTAGATATGTTTGACAATATGACTTTCGGCCAGTTTAAAACTCTTGGAGGACTTGCATACAGGCAATGAGAGGCCAAGGAATGGTTTCAAACAAATGCCACGTATCACGTGAGGCGTAATTTCACTTCACCCAACATGCGCTTTATGACTCTGGCTAGGCAAATGTGTATGATGACGACGCAATTATTTTATTGCTGGGGAATCTAAACCTCGTCGTCGGACCAGTGCGGCCTAACGAACTGGCGACGTCATGAAGGCGTAGCTGACGTGTTATCGGTGTCGAAAGTTGAAGTCACTGGTTCAGGAGGGCTGTTAGAGTTAAGGAAGTGGGTTCTGCCTCTTGGGAAGCTGGCACTTCGAGCAGTAACACTTGAGCTTACTCTCCGTTGAATGTATCATGTGGTTGGAAAATGCGGTACGACAGGTTTCATTTTCGAGATCTGAGGAGTAACAATTGACGAATTGAAGGAACCCAATATTCTGTCGAAGTTGGAAAACTTCGGCACACTAACACATGTGAAACAATGTTGGCAGAAAGAACATAATACACTCAATTGGAGTATAAGTAGAAGACATTATTCTGATACATTCTCAATACAATGCGCTTATCACAGTAGACTGTCTTGTCGTGGATACCGAGTTGCTTTCACTTGGACTTGGAAGACTGTGGCGTGCACAGAACTCCTGATCCATATGCGCGGCAAATCATATTTATTTTGAGGAGCAGAAGTCGTTTTACATGGGGTTTTGAGCTTAAGAAACGCGGCGGAAAGTTCGCATTCTCATCTCAAAGCGTTTGATGCATTGCGAGATAATCCAACCCATATATGTGGTTAGATAGCGTCAGCCATTCCTCCAACTGCACGAGGAAGTTCGCAGCGTACAAGCGCGATCGTCTGCTCGAGAGCGCTTCCGTTCTCTTTCGCTTCTCTTCTCAATGCTTCCACTTTTACGCTCAGAGAGAGAAACAAGGAGACTTCGCGTGAAGCCCTTGCTGTTGTGGTCGGAGTTTGTGACTGTTAAGGACGGTTTTCGAGGTCCAAGTCTTTCCTCAATGCCGTTTCCACCGTGGTCACCCATTGACTCTTGTCAAACTGTGTTTCAGATGATCCACTGCCACACTGAACTGCACCTCAGGCCCTAGAAAACTTCTGCGTCCAATTTCAACCAACCGCTACTGTCTACTTTCGCCTGTTATTTGGATTTCCTCACTCCAAGGCCCTTAAAGCGTCAACGATTCGGGATAGAAACATGGTTGCGGTAGTAATAGGTCTCGCCCGCTCCCCCCACCACTCTCCTCAACCTTACTCGACCACATGCTTCCAAGACCATTTGCCCTGATTTGCAGACTCCGTGCCCATTCCCTATTCCTCTTCTCTTACTTGTGAATCCCACGGTAGTCACCAAAATGCCATGTCTGACAAACAAAAGGCGAAGGGGAGAACAAATGTTTGCAATTGGGGTGGAAGGACGAAGGAATTGGGGAATTAACACTCTAAACAGCTATGTCACATGCAATGGGAGTTGACTCAATTGTTTTCTTCCTTTTCTCATATCTTTCTCCTCTTTCCAACACTCTCTCGCACGTATTTGTTTGGCAAGCCACAACAAAACAAATGCGGAAGGTACGAGGGCATGCGTTTCTACAATGTAGACAAAACTAGACGAGGAGTCACGAGGAGGGTAGAGAAGGAAAGGCAAGAGTAGAGGAGACAGAAGTGCAAGTTGAACGTGGCAAAATTTGCGGAAAGCCGTTTTTCTATTGCCGACACAATCTCGGTATTATAGTTTCACAACACTCTCCATATCAGCGTTAAGCGGCTAAGTAAGCGGTTGTTGCAGTGGAGTGTAGGCCAAAACGGAGGTGCGAATTTTGCGATAGACGAAAGCACTACCGAAATATGCGGTTATTTATTTAGGTCGCAGTAGATGTCCTCCCCTGCTTGCTCTTCGGACAATTGTGGCGCTTCCAGCAAGACCGTCATTAGTTGTTGCTTTTGTTTAGACTGTGGATGTTTTTGTTGTTTTTTGTTGTGACTGTCATGACTCCCCCTTCGTGTTCGTGAACGAGCTGAAGGGTAACAGCATACACTCTTATATCGACAGGCGGGATAGGGGGAGGGTCCAAGTGTGAAACGTGATGTCACGTCATGGCTGCTTGGGGTAGAAAGCTTAGTAGCCCACATAGGCCAATCGAACTGATTCACTTGCAGTGAAATGGGTCGGGTGCCACAAGCAGGTTCATCAGCTACACCTCCGAGAAGTAGGCACTGAATTCACTGTGTGGACGAGTAACCGTAGGTAATTGGGGGCAGGCAGGAGGTGACAATGGCTACACCGCGTCGACTTGAGTGGTGGCAATGGCAGTGATTCAGGTCTTAGTTCAACATCCGGCCAGAAGGCGGAGCAAATTGCAGGGCTGATGATTGAAGGGAGACAGAGACAGGCAAAAATAGTAAATGCAATGGTGAAAGTGAAAAGGAACAACTTCAAAATCGACGCGAAATACGTTTCGTTTTGCACACAGTGAGGAGGCAGAACTCCGTGAACTACCACTTGAAGGTAAAAGCAGCCTCGAGTTGATGGAAGGAAGACGATCTGATTTCCCTCGTTTCAGCGCAGGGATGCCAACTCCAACATGCTGAACCGACACTGGCCAGACGGCCGGCGCGACGCTACCCAAAGTGCGAGGCTACGCGCGCTGCTGTTATTGCGCACCACATGTCCAAGAAATCTCCAATCCACGTGGCAGGCAATTGAGAATATCCTTTATCAATAAATGGGGACAATAAATGCATTATTGACGCATGAGTGCTACCGAGATTACGTTACGTAGCGGTTACAAGGCGACAATCGCCTTCCTCTGTCTCTTCGCCTTCGACATCTTCTTGCTGCCAAGACATGCGAGAGAGTTTTGAGCGACGTAGAGGAGAGCGGAGGGCAACAGCGCAATTGACAAAATAAAGGAAAGCAACTGAGGACACGACCCAATCCCTTTACAGTGAATAACATCAAACTACTTCATGTCAGTCGACTTTGTTGTTTGAAGTGTTAAGTGCCCACTCTAAGCGCCGAGCCAAAAAAAATCGAGAAAATGGGGCCGCTTCGGAAAACTGCTTAGAGGCTTGTGGACAATTAAGGTTGGGGAGAGTGGGGCTGAATGGCGATGAAAGGGACATCGATGGTTGGTATTTCACTTCACGTCGCCTGTACAGAGGATGTCTGTCATTACATTTCCTCACGGTTGTTGACCTCAATGAAGCCTTGCTGTCGTTACGCCGGTGATGCAGAGCAAATCGCCACTCCTGCTCGAGGCAGTAACGGTTGAAGCATAGAGTTGAAACTGAACCTTCATCTCATCTGGCTTCTTTCAGTGATTGCGTGACAAACAGCCTTTTCGCATCACTAAGCACATACTGCATCAAGAAGGGAGGGAGTTGAGAGTGCCGTTTGCAGGGCCTACTTGGGCAGGTTAGAGGAAAGTCCCGTGACGGCGCCTTAAATAGGCGCAAACACCAGTCAGCTTCTTTCGACCGTAGCTCAGGCTGTCCAACTGAACAGGCACCTTAGAGTGAAGATCATTCGTCATTTGTGAATGGTCCAGTCGCCTCCAAGGCTCGCTAGTCAACTGTGACTGGATGTTAGTTGATGAGTCTTATTCACGGCTGACATGTTTCCTGGATTGAAAATTTGCCCACAACTTACTACACTGGCGATATTCTATGCGGTTCTCAGAAACTTGTTAATCTCCTTACTGGCGGGTGGGCAAATCCTGTGCCATGAAAAAAAGACGCAGAAGGACGTTATCTTTGGAGCCCGGTAAAAGCCAAAGGGGGGACTGAGACAGGACTTAGATAGAAAGGAAGTAAGTCCATCAAAACACTTGTTTGTAGGTTATCAATAAGTTGTTCAAAACACACCATTTGCCTTGATTAACTGCGGCGAACGTGACTCTTATCCATTATGCCAGTCGGTAGAACTAAGAGTGTTTGTGCGAATGAAAATTCAGCTATTTCAAATGAGTGGGTTGAAGAAACGCCGTAAGATGAAAGCCTCCAGCCATGCGATTCTTATGGCTGCCTGTAGGAACGTCTACAGTCCGACGGTGCAAGGGATGGAAGAGTGGCCAACTTCTCCCCTAGCATGAATATTCGCCTTGACAGGGAGGACAGTCTCCGAGTGGAGACGTGGGGTAGGGCAGAAGAGGCGAGACGTAACCAACCGTTCAAGTCAACTCCTTTCACCGGTGACTGCTCCACCTCTCCCATTGAGCAGCATCCACTTCCTGCTCACGTCGATATCGTGCTTCACAACATTAATAACAACTGCTTTCGAGATGCTGTTGCCAAGCCAACAGCTCTCGTATGCCTTCTCAATTATTCCTTTTCACCTTTCCGATTAAACTCATTTAGCCTTCATTCTTGTTCACTTAGTCGCTTATGGCAGACATCACCGAGGGAGTTGAAATAATTAATAATAAGGAATTGTCAATTTGCCAGATTGTGGGGAGGAGAGGCAGAGTGTGCTGTTTTGGTGGAAATCGGGACTCTCAATGGCACTCACATGTCTCAGTGGCGGTTAAATTCTGTTCCAGAGCCAACTGTCCTCCTCGCAAATCGCCCACTCCACCTCTTTCCCACACCTCCACTGCTGTCCTTGTTGGGGCGAAAGCTCCGCAAGCTCGTGTGTACTTCACGGTTGCAACACCACTTTATGTCTTCTGAATGTTATCGCCTTCCGTCTTCAGGCATTCCGATTCAGTGGGCACACTTTTCATTACGTCGTATTCTGATATTTCATGGTCATTTTCATATTCTATAAATCGTATGCTGATGCACTTGTTTCTACTTCCATAGCTCTTCACTTCGAGATGTGGGCTGCTTCACACTCAGGCCTTGTGTCCTTACAACTTGGCTGTCTGAAATGCCCCATTGTGAATGCCACACAACATCACAGATTCAATGGTACAACGCGTCTATGGCCACAGAATGTGTTTTGTCTATTGCTGGCTCTAAAGAAGTGAAGATAATGGTTTTTCGGCTGTTGGAGCGCATAGAAGAGGAGACGAAGTAGTTCAGAAATCGACAGGAGATCTCGAAGGTAGACTTCGCACTGTGCACAGGATTTTCAGAGGAAAGAGAGAATATTTCAAACCATCCCTTCATCAACTTTCAGCTCGCCACTTTTTCTCCCCGCTATTTTGGCCCTCTGTATTTGCGTGCAAGAAGCTTTCTGGCTCGTCTAATCAAACCACTTCCAATTTTTAATCATATTTCAATTCAAAGAAATTTAGTCGCCTCCTTTTGCGTGCGGAAAATGAGCGGGCTGTTAAAACGAAGTGTGGGAAGAGGGCGAGCCACGTTGGTGCGGTGGAGATGAGATGACAGGCTGTTCCGCTTAACCTCCCCTGGCTTGCCTCGCTCATTCATAGTCGCAGTGTTTAAAGTTTCTCCCAAGGCTGCCAGGACCGCCGCCGGCGCGGCTTTCATAAAGACGACCTCAATGATGGCAGTAGGTGGGATTTTACGCCTCTGGCTTCCACAGAGTTGTTCGTTTATGCTCAGTCACACTGGACTCCGTCATTAATGACCACTTCAATTTTATTTCTAGCGGACTAAACTTCATCTGGTGGTCTTAACTTACCTATCTCCTACCCTTTGACGTACTACAAATACGAAGTTTTAAGCCTCATATGATTGGAATCAGCCCATTTTGTGGACTACCGGAGGTACTCTCGCCCCATTGCAAATCGCAAGACGAGAGATCGTTGCCACCGGCTCACTGTTCTACCTGCAATCATTCCTCCATTTGTTTCTTGCCCCTTCTCTCCCTAGGTCAGGGCCTATGCCTCTCGAACCGACTCGGCCCACTAATTCCTTCATCCGCCCATCCATCGTGGTTCCGTCACCCCTTTATCACCCTTCCAACCCTTTAACACCGTCTCTGTCCATTCAGTAAGCCATTCTTCCATCCATTAGTCTATTCGCCCTCCCAGTTATTTATTCGCTCAACCCATAGACGTCCACTCATCTTACGTCCGGTCTTTCATGTCAGCCTTATTCTTGTGCCTTCCTTGCAATGAAGTAGCAGACGAGAATTCTCTAAATAGTGTGGTTCTATGTCGACAGATCAACTCCCTATGGGCGAGGCCGTTTTCATCTGTAGCCTTGACTCCAAAATGGGGTTCATTCAAAAGCCAGAGGCCTTCAAATGTCTACTTTAACACGATGCTGTTGCGAGTAAGAATACTGACTGAAGAAATGGTGCCCCCTCCCTTTCAGCCATCGAGTCCAATTTGACCTCCGACGACGAGATGCCCACCGGGCGATTCAAGCGGGCGCAGGTGCAGAAATTGGATTCGACGAGGGTGCATCTGAATTGGAGCCTTCGAAAAGACTGTTCCCTCACCCCCATAAACGATAATAATGACACTGTGGATGTTGTTCTGTCCATGGATAAGTGTGGAGGTACCTACGACAGAGTGACTTTTATTCCACACACCTCCACTACCTCCGCCACCTCCTCGGCCTCGGGGTAGATAGACTTTGGTGGGAATGGTTGACCATCCCCTTGCCCCTATTCTGCATCTAATGAGTCCTGGCTGACGTGGTGGTTGTTCCCTTCTCTTCTCTTCTCTTCCAACCAACTTACCAGTGTGGATCCCGACCGTCTGCGGGAAGTTGGTGTAATTCCCAACTTTTATGTCACGGCATTATCTATTAAGCTGTTGTTTTGCCACCTAAAGCGTAGCTGATGGAATTGGCCTCTCTGGGCCTCCTTTCACCACAAAGCGTATCCAAATCCTCCTCAGACGGACTAATATGTAAGCTCTTACTGCAATTCGTAGGAAGGCGCCGTGTTCTGACATTCATGAGAAGCCCATATTACTGAGCTATCGGCTATTTCTCCCTTCGATTTCGTCTACAGAGTAACACAACAACTCTGGTGATTCACCTCCCTCTGATTTTGAAGTTGGCTTGTGGGAATTAGTCTACTGGACGGTGTCGGCAGGAGGAAGAGACGGAAGGCGAGGTGTACGTGTTCCCTCTTACCTGCCACGTTGCCCGCACTGTCTCCTTGCACTCTGCTGTCTTCGCCATAGCCACTAGCTACCTGCACCCCTTGATCGTCAGTCGTCCTTCGCCTCCCGTCCGCCTCGCCTTCTTCGCCGATTGAATGTGAGTCAGGGACCCAACATCTCCCTGTGGTTGGTGGACCCCGATCGGTTATTGTTGGTTATGTCGAATGCTTTATATGTTCCGTGGTTACAAAAGTCCTGTTGTATGGGCAGCTCGAACGACTATGAGAGAGATTGTTTTACATGTCCTCCATCATCTATGGTACTCATTGGCTGATCATTACCCATTCGGTCAACTCTTTCCCACTTTGATGTTTGAACAACCCGACCTTAATTTGGTCAGCGTACAGCATCTCATCAATTCCACACTAACTTCTGTGGTCTTGCAAGCAGCCTATCTCTATAAATCGTCGGGTTAAATAGAGACGTCTGAAATGACCACCCCATCCTCATTTGATTTGTTTTGTCGAGATCCCACCACTCTTGCTATCGGGCCTCTCAAAAGAGTCTGATTTGTCACTCACCGCTGAATAACCACTTTCCACGTGATTGGTTGGCTAAATGGCGCCGACCACTCCCCTCTCGGCGTTAGACTGGGCCTCGAGGAAGCTGAGGAGAGTTGAGTACCAGATTTCTCTGCCACTTCCCTTGCCTTCTATCACTGTGTGATAGACTTCCAGCTGTCCCATATTTTAGAACAGACAACCTTCTCGGAACCAAAGACTATTCCTCGATCTCATCATGAATGCAGGTCTCCTCAGGGCAGCGTATCTGTCACAACCATCTGCGAAACGTGTCCACTTTTAATTTCGCACGTCCACTGGTACAAAGTAGAGGCAAGGGCGAGGTTCTTGAGGCAGGAGGTCAAGGCCAAAGGTGAGACAACTTGAATAGTGTTGACTACCACTCCGAAAAAGTTTGCCGCTTTCGGTTAGCGCTTAGGCTGCCCATGGCAGGTTCCAAAGGCACGTTATATTCCGTTTAAATGACGTCCCACACTGACGTGTTTTCGCAAAAATCTTCTTGGACCCCCTGCGCCTAAAAAGCGGTCATTCTGTGCAACTGTTGGTTACTCAACACAAAACCTCCACAAACAACAGTATTACAGTCATCAGGCACGGCTGCTCTGTGAATTCCGAGATCCATCTGCTGTCGATTTCTCGAAGCATAGTCGGCTTACAGTTTGAGACTGCTTATTTCAAAAGGGTCTGCCACACACGTCTCTGTCAAATGTACGCGATTAAGCCGGACTGTAGTTCGTATCATCTGCGCGATAATTGAGCTTGGTAACCTGGTCACAGTCAAGGCACATATTTATTGATACAGTTTCGATATAAAGTAAACTGCTAAAGCAAATTTCACGGAGGTAGGCGTCGTGGTGTTTATGTGATGGCACGTGGTGACTATCCCCCTAGTCCGCACACCTCTTCGCCAAGATTTCAAGGAATTAATTGGTCTCCGAAGTCTACTTTAAGCGTGTCAGCAGTGGAATATTTACAAAGAAGGCAAATAACTGTCGCAATTTCAATATTCTCTGGGTAAGTGATCCTTGAAAGCGGATTCAATGACTTCCTCGCAACTCATTTCCGCTTCTTCTGAGTCACTTTTCAACTTCTCAACACGATGAAATCTAACCGATGGCGCAAGCCGGCCTTGAGCTCAGAATAGTGAAACATTTGTGCTTAAAAGCATTCGGTTTCAACAAGTTCAACAGGCAATATCGGGGAAACTACCCAGAAGATTTATGCGCTGCGCAGCAGAGACCACGTAGACGTCTCCAAAGGGGAAATCGTGACGAGAAAGGAGGGACGACGGGAGTCTAACAGGCTCCAAAATGGTGTCAACATCGTTGCTTAACAGTACTTCTTTCACTTGCTCAGCCGCCTTTCGCGAGTGGAGCAGTTGAATTTGGCAAACAATGACACGAAAACATTTTCGCCAAGTTAACTGCCTTCCAAGCCTCTGGTGGAGAAGTGAAATGTGGTATTTGGGGGATAGCAGGTATTTGCGATGAAGGTCATGTAACGTTAAGCAATCGGAAGGCTAGTCGGCCAAGAGTGCAAATTCAGGAAAAAATTGAAGTCAATAGACGGCAATTTCCACTTTGTGCCTTAGCCGGGCAGATGCAAGCACATGCGGAATTTACATTCCAATTTACAAAAAAATTTTTCTACACTAAAACTTCGCAAGTAGAATATATGTTTTCGAAATATGCGTGCGCTTGTGCGACAGATCTATCTGGTTGTAGACTGCCGAATACCGGAGGGACCTGAGACTCAGGAGTGCAGAAGAAGTCACTCGCACAACTACTTAGTCCTTCAGCCCAAGTCAAACAAAGGCAAAAATTGCATGAGAAAAACTGTCAATAGTGAAAGAAGAGGTTGGGTGAAGAACAGCAGTTACAAAAGAAGCGAGTTCAAGTGGATCCTGGCATTCACAATAAGAAGCATTAAACAAAAGGAAGTTGAAGGGAGGAAGCTGAGGCCAAGACAGTAAAAATTTAGAGTCCGCGTTAGGTCAAGCTGGTTGACAGACTGGTTAGTTTTCGAATAAGCCACTGATGGACCGTCAAAGGATTCTTGACATTTAGGAATGCACAAGAGACTTTGAAAAATCTTTGCTGGAATTGTGACCGGAAAAAGGGCGAGGAAGAGAGGCTCTTATCAAGTCCACAAGCGTAAATATAATTGGGTAATGTGTAAACTGGAGTAAAAAAAGCCAGTAAATCAGAAGAAAATGGGATCCACTTAGTTTGACTGCGAGAAGAATTCGCCTGTAGCAGGATCACAGTCAGCATTGGTTGGCGAACAAAATACAAGGCTAGATACCAAGCCACGATCGCTTAGCATAGAATTCGCAATCTTAAAGGGAGCAGATGCGAGAATATAAGCATTAAAATCAAAGTAAGAGGCCATGAGGGAAAAGTGTGTACTTAATCCGCCTACTGTGCGTGTGTCCACCGCATGCGATGGCGCTATGTCCTTGTGATGAGGGTTTCTAGAGATGGTTCGCCTTGCCATAAACACCAGCCACCTTGTTTAGAGCACAGAGCATGCGCTTGCCAACGAGGCAGCCCAGAGCGTAGCGCTACAACTGACTCACCAGTAAAACCGCGGCTGACATAGTTCCACGCAGTGGTGCTTGTTGGTTGGTCCAAAAACCCAGGGAGTCCGGGGCTGCCAGAAGACAGGCGGTTCGCTCCACTTGCTTCAGGAAGGCCGTGTGACGCAACGGCGGAGGGGACGAACGCGCCTGCCGATCGCCACTTAATTTAGTGGCTATGTCTTCCAGACCTGGTGCAAGGAGAGTGATGCAAGAGGAACCGGGGTAGATAAAGCTAGACTTCGAACATCAACATCTACGGCCGCATTTCCACACAACTCCTGTTACCATTAACTGTCTCCCCTTCTCTTCCCACTTTATTTGACATTGCAGTGTTCGCCGTGCTGATCCCAAACATGGCCAGACGTTCGTTATGATAGTGCGAAAATTATTCCACATTTTCTTCACGTTCTGCACCGAAACGCAAGGCTCAAATAAAACAAAGCATTAGTGAAAAGAAGGCAAGAGAGCTCGCACCCCATCAGACCTCAACAGTCAACGAAACCGTCATTGGAGGGTATTCAGCATTACTGGGGGCGTGAATATCACTCGAGTGTTTAAACAACTCCAAATGGCCAACAAATTCCCAAACGGAAGAGGCAACAAGAATATCAAGAAACACCGCAACATGGGCGTACGTTAGTAGAACAGGGAAGGTGCAAACACACAAATCTCGGAAACTTTTCCACATTATGACACGATTCACCAAAAACCAAATGTTAGAGAGCGCAGGGAGACGAGGACCAAGTCGTCACGCATTCGGACACCACCGACCAACTAATACCAATACCGCGTAGCGTACTTTAACTCATGAAACTTCTCAACAACTCGCACTAAAGTCTCCTTATAGGATGTGATTGGCTGACCGCAAATGTTCGTGGCATGAGAAAGAGGTCGACAAAGTTCACAAGGATAAAAGCCTACGGTAACTATGGGAAGCGACTGATAACTGCCTAGCGAGGACTTTATCGCAAGCACAGAACAAAGAGCAACTTCAAACAGATGCCCCTTGCTTTCACGATAGCCAGTTCCGTTAATCTCACACCTGAAAAACGCAGAATACCTGACGCAAACGAATGATTCCAGGGTTAGTAACGACGCAGTAGAATAGTCTGAAGGATATTTACACTAGAATGACACGAAATGATAACGGCGGGAGACTCACTGGGTGCATCTGTCATGGTGATTCTGCGATGATGTAGATAGCTAATCGCGGCAATTTGAGGTTTCAGCGTGGTGAATGGAAATGAGGCGATTTTAGCCTCAGCACCCGACAGTGCCTGCAGTAGACTAGACTTCTTAGCATTCGGAAGTCCGATAAAGCCGATATCTGCAATTGGCTATAGCCGAAGACTATGAATTACGCGGCAGTTACACTTTTTAAATCCGACATGAGAGATCGAGCCTGATCCGAGCACCAGATGTCATTGGTGATGAGTGAGCCGCCCACACTGTCTTGGGCAACAAGAATGCGTTGATCGTGTCTGTCGAGATCACCTGCCAATCTAGTGGGCTCGATCGGATTACTAACGCAGACTGAAATGTCAACCGGCACGGCGGCGTCAATAGCAGTTGCCTTGACGCCTAAGCACACATTACCTTGAGAACTGCACGGATGGTCACAGATAACCTGCACAAATAAAAGAAAGAAAGATTAGTCATACAATGGCTCCCTACGTATCGGTAAGGGTACGTGCGTCAACACTGCGTAGGTAAACACTCCCACCGTTGCCACCTTTACCACGGATCAGGGGATTGCCTGTACTGCCTGAACCGAATTTCATGTAAATACGGAGACGATCGACAAACTGCCGGGCACTTCTGCTCATCGCATGCACAATAAGAGCGACGTCCCATCAGAAGTGTCAGTCTGACACCGTCAAGGACACATTTGAGAATAAAGTGGAATGTAGGTTTGAGAACGACGGAATGTTGTGGCTGTGGTAAATATGGCCTTAAAACCTTGGACGACACGTTGTATTGTCAAGTTCTGTGTTGGGAATTAACCCCATGAACAACGAATAAATTAGCGAGTGCAAGATGCGACTTGTAATGCTCATGGCATTTAACGCCAAAGGGTAATTCATTATTCGGTGAAAAGAACTTGATGTGCTCTTCGATAGTCTTACATAGGAGATTAACATTTGAAGCTGCTGTAATGGCTCTTGATGGGTACTTGAAAGCTTCAAGCTTACCGAAAGGAAACTGTCGGATAGGCAGATGCTAACCTGCGACAAATGGCTGTCATCTCAACAACGCCGTGAGTCCACATCCGCCTCTATTGGAGTCTTGGACGAGGAGGCTTTTGCCGCTCACATTCTTACCTCACAACTTGCAAACCAGATTGGTACACACACTCATGGGTGACCTGAACACTGGTACCATCGTATCATGCGACAGCAGCTAAGTTGCTCTCGTAAACTCATGAGATACTTGCTGTGAACATCTAACTCTTCTCCTGAGCTTTTCCTTCCCCAACTTCACTTTCTAGGGGAAGAGTTTGTTACTTAATAGCTACTGAACTGCTGCTATGCCCTTCTTTTGGGTAGAAAAAATATGGAAGGGAGTACCCAGGTAGTGTTGACTTTTGCCGTGCCAGGATGCCTTTCGCCTCGTTCAAAAAATGCACACAAGCGAAATGTTCGCTTGCATAAGGAAAGGTCTCAGGTACCTCCACTTCCACGCAAATAACATTCGATGTGGCTAGCCGGCTCCCAGATTCAAATTGGGACCCCTTACCGAGAAGGCAGATTTTGTGCTGCGGACTAGAGACGAGGAATCCAAAGGAGAACGTCCTCGCGAACTTAGGCGGAAGGTCCTAACGAAAAATTAGGATAAATTTTATTTGGTCATGCATAACTCCGCCCATGCTGTGGGTAACCCTTTTGCGCTAATTCCGACTGCTAAAGTGGAAAAGAGTCATATTCTCCTGGATAATAGCAAAAAGTACAATAACTGCCAGTTAGTTAGTTAGTTAGTTGTATGTCTGCATCACGAACTGGCAACAGAGCTGTCAAAAATTCGGGCGCTTGAGTCGCGCTTCAACCTCCTGCCCGCAGAACCTTCAGTGACATCCAAGCCCCTCACACCTAAGCGAACGGTTTTGTGGAGACAATCGAGGAGGCGCGTACTGTGAAGTCATCGTTTGATTCTTCGGTGGTGCCAACTCAGATTATTGCCAGCTTATCAGCCTCTGTGGCAGATGAAGTGATGCGCCTTCGGGCAGCCGGTTATGCGGAGCTTTCGGATCGTTCTATTTGCGACACGATTTGTCTAGTAGAGAAGTGCTCAACGTCTAATTTTGCTCAGCATGCCGACTTTTTTATTTCACGCAAGTGAAACTATCAAAATTCCACCATTTTGTGGGTACCACACATTGTATTAGTTGGAATGACTGGTCAAGTGATTGGTGAAGGTCAAAGTGAAATCGAGCACAAATTCGCCCAGAGTATGATGATGAAAATGATTTGGTTTGAAGACACCTACTCCTTACTCGTCCCTGCGACGAGTGAGCAAGCGAGTAGGACGATGCAGAAACGCTCCTACTGGCGACGATATGCTTTATTGTCTGACCACTGTCTTCTATTTACCATTGTTGAATTTCTCCTGTCTTCGAAGTAAGGATCATGCCTGCTAGGCGTCCCGATCCCCTTTTCGAGATTCGAATGTGCTCTTACTTGATCTAACATCTACCTGTAGCACCTGTCAAATCCATCCCCTCAGGCCAGTTTGACACTCAATTTGACGTCCCCGCTACCGCTCAGTTAAAGCCGATGACATACATCTGTCAGTGGTAGATTTGGACGACCGTCGTACTGCAAACTGCGACGGGGAGCTAGAGAACTCGCAACTTACACAGCAACGTCGGCATGCAAGCAATGGATGTTAATCTCAGTTTGGAATGTTTTCGACATGGTGACTGTGACCACCGAGTTTGTCCGAGTGTAAGATGTTTAATTTATTTCATTCGAAAAGCTTAAGATTGCAAATTAGTCGCAAATTGAGCCAAATATTGGGTCCGCTGTGGGGCACACGGGCTATCACCAACTTTCCCGATAGTGTGTGAACACCGTCATATCATCCCAGGACCTTGAACTTAGTCGCCACCCTAATCGGGGTGTGAGTGGGTCCCGGTCACATACCGGAGTCGTGACCTTGACCATGCTCACAGTCAGGCATGAGCTTGCCTCACAATATGTCTCGTCGGTGAACTGATTGGCTGGCCGGCTGGCCGACGGTCAAATTCCCAGTCCACTTGTAGAAGAAAATTCGATAAGTTTTAAACATCGAGTGATTTCTCTTAGGGTACCTTAATCACTGGTCTGCCCGGAGGGCCACTTGAGCCTCTGGCTTTGGTTGTCTAAGGATCAGCCTATCAGCCACTGCAAGACACTTGATGAAATCTTTCTAGAGTCAATTCAGGAGTCACTCAGGGCCAAAGGTGACCTCCCGAGGCATTCACCACGTCCCAACATTCCTGAGTCAGTATGGCAGGACTTAAATAGCCAAAGTGAGAGAGGCGTTAACCTAGTTGATTGAAGAACTCGGAAGAGCTGTTTAGCGGCTAAGGTGGGCCCGGTGTGTGTGAGATGGACGGGAAAGGCGCATAAAATGGGTCGGGACAGTGGGAGGCTGTCCAGAAAACGTGCATCAAACAAATCCGATGCTGCGGTGCTAGAGGACTTGAAAGTCCTCTCCTCTGCTGGGCGGACGACCAGCTGAACAACGGGCAGGCTTATAATCTAAATGTATCTCGAGGCTCTTTTCTTTGCTTTCATCCCCTAAATATCCTTATTCTAATTGAGAGGATTGAGGTGGTCGGGAGTGGGGAAGGGGAAGAGAGGGAAGTAAGGAGACGACAGAGGGGTGACAATTAGCCTGAATGCAACTACTTGTGTACGCGGAAATCAAACTGTCTGAGGTACCCCCTCCTGCTTCTGAAGTCTATTTGAACCATCACTTGACGTCTAAAATAGGCTGTTGAAATGCTTTTCCACTCCCCATTTTCCCTTTTGCCTACATAGCCCTGTCAGGTATCCTGTATCATTATTCGACGGGTGGTGCCTCTTTACAGAAGGGAGGAGAGGAAAGACCGTGATGGAAGTAGCTCATCCTACCAGACTGTTCGAAGCCGTTGACGGAATCACCAGTCCATCGTCGCTCACCAGAACAAAATACGCGTATCATTAAACAACACTGCATCATCACTTTCGTTTAATTCATGTTTCCTCAATCGCCGCAGACTCTCCTAGACCTATTTGGCGACATTTGCCATCCATCTCACACAATGTGCCCACCTTAGTCCAGAGGAGATAAGGTTAACGTAACACTCAATTCGGGCAATTTAAGCATCGCAATACTGAATTAATAACGCTGGGACTTAGTAAGAGACGTAAGAGAACACCTTCCGTGCTGATCGACTCCTGCACTGACGTTAGAACGGTCTCGATGATCGTCCGACAGTAGACGGAGATAACGCAGTGTCTCCGAACCCAGAAGTTTAAGTAGCTTAACTGGCAGACCAGCCACCAAGGCACACGTTGTCACCGCACGAGCCAAGGCGATATAAATCTAATGCCGACTCTGTTTTCCAGTGAAATAGACACCTTTCGAGATTTTTTTTTGTTGGTTCCAATTCAGTGTCGTCTGTCTCTTTTCTCTGATCATGGTCAGTACATTAACTCGATTTTCTTCCAATAACTTCCTTCCCATTTACAACTCCGAGCCATCTATCCCACTTTTTCCCTCTGCCTACACTCAGACCCGAGAGACGTCCTAGTGAGATGACCAGGGCGTTAGTCGTCTGGACTAGTATGGAGAATGTGGATGAATGAATGAATGAATGAATGAAACTGTTGCCAATCACGCCAACATCATGCTGATCGGCAGACCGACCGCTTTGAGCGCTGAGTAGGTGCCTCTTCCCCTGAGCACCGAATAGGAGGAGATAAATGCGTCTTAGAGTTGGCGGATTTGAAGGCGTCAAGCAAAGTCAAATGGATTCGAGAATTGCATTTCGTTTGAAGCCAGGTTAAACATTCGACCATTCCTTTAGAGCAAATCACCTTGTCGGCGACAAAATCTTCCGCATGGACGGTCTTCGTGAGTGACGTGTTCTGTTGGGAGTGGCAAACATCACGAAGTACCACATTCATGTGGTAAAGCTCCGAAATTCAGGAATGATCAAGCGAATGGGAGCTAACAAATCATCAGTGCTGTGCTCGGTGCATTGTGTCCCGCTCGTCCTTTTCGGTGGGGCGATTGCCACGGTTGAGGTCATACACGTGAACGCGTATGAGGCTGGAACTTCGAGACTGAAACCCACTGGCCCCTTTCACTGCTCGCTCCCACTTCTTCGAACGAGTTAAGAGCAAGCAACGAGGATGAATCCAAAAATGAATAAAAACAAATTGGAAAACATGATGACGACGAGTTTCAGCGAAGTATCCTCGCGTCGTTTACTAACAAGGCAATTGGACGTACTAGTCAAAGAAGAATTCCACTCCACCGAGCGAGGCAATTCTGGGGACAAGAGAGAGGAGAGAAGGATCACGAGGTGAAGCTAACGTGTGCGAGTAGTTGTCAGCACTTGAAAATTACGAATGGCGACTAGTTAGCCGGGATCAGTGGATGCGTCAGATGTGTCCAGCAATCCGTTGTTGTCTCGCAGAGGGATGGGGGTGGAGGGGTAGGAGTGGGTGAATTGTGGTGGGGAGACTGTTGTTAGAATGATCGGTTGTTGGAACGCCAAAGCGTGGGGAAATTGTGCTGGAATAGAAAGAACAATGAGGCTGCGAGGAGGGAACAAATGCCCTCTAGAGCGGGGACACTGCGATTGTAAGGTGGACTGACGCGCGAATAAGTGAGGATCGCCATTTAAATGTTTTGCCAAGGTGACAGGATGTGGTCAGTGGCATGAAAATTTAGGGAGGCGTGTCACTTTTCGTTTCATCCCGCACAACCGACAGAGATACCGTCAATGCCACTTCACCTCACCTAACCTCACTGCACCTCACCTCTATTCCTTCCCCTCTCCCTTTTTTCTGCCTTCTTCTCCCCACTTCTTTCATTCCCTCATCGTCCATAATGTGTGAAGTAAGGTGTCAGAAATTTGACCGTTTGGATTTTGATTCGACAACGAAGTTTCTCTCTCCACCATTTCTTTCCCTCGCCCACAGCGTTTATTTCCATCCTTACAAGTCTACTTATCCGGACCACAGGAGATGTCCACTGCTCATTCCATATGACCACTTCTGCACAAGCACAATCACCCGTATGTGAAGAGTTGAAGCTGTAACACGCCCATTGACAGCCTGTCCTTTCCGACTGCCCTCGAACAAGAAGTTAATTAACGCCTTTAGGACCTTTCGTTACAAAACAATGAGGTACAGCTATGTAGTGGAAAGATTTTTTGCAAGTGAAGACGACCCGAGTGATGCTGTTTGATGGAAAGGCAAAAAATAAATGTGAAGAGCGGCTTCAACTTCTTCAAATCAACCTCTGTGCCCAAGTGGATCTTGGTATTACGGGATAGTAGCTCTCCAACTAAGTTGTGCATAAGGCACATTGTGTCAAATGTAATCATATTTCTGAACTACAACCACTCGTGTGCGTGCGTGTGTATACGCAAAAGCATAGAATTGATATGCGAGAGAAAGACGACCGGCAAACCAGTGCGCCTAAGTGCGACCAGTTTAGACCGCAGAAGGACACATTTGTGAATAAAAAGACTCAAGGTTTGCCAACGATTTGACACTGACAAGTGGCTTCGCACAGAAAGGCAATAGATTCGCTTCGTCACTTAAATCCCTTCAACAAGCCAAAAAGTCGCGGGAGGTGGTTAAATAGGCCGTTAAGCGAGGTGGGATTTCGACCCATCACACCGTACCAATCGTCATTTCGCTGGAGCCTTTCTGTGACTCAGCCTGTCCTCAAAACCGGACAGAAGCCCAAAAAACAATCATAAACGTGGAGTCTGACCCTTGACCTCATCCCTCCACACTCGTACTTTCCAACTATTGTAGATGGGCAGATGGGAGGGGAGGGGAGGGGAGGGGAGGGGAGGGGAGGGGAGGGGAGGGGAGGGAGGGAGGGAGGGAGTGAGGGAGGGAGCAGAAAGAGTGTCACCAATTCGAAAATAATCGCTGCGTGTTTTACAATGTTCGGGGGGTGTGGGGAAGAGGAAGGCGGCGGTTGAAAAGACTTGACTGACCTGCCCGAGTTGAAGGTCGAGGAGAGTTTCATCGGCGTTGCAAACGGACATTACAACGCCCATCGCCCCGAGGCTGCGTATGTGTGTATGTGTGTGACACCCTAATCGGTCCACCATCCCACGCTGTCACATCAATTTTGACAAAGCCTCAGTAGTACAATTGGCAGCGAGCGATGCGATGTCAAGGCGAAAAATCCTGTAACCCTGCCCAACACTGCCCTCATCCCTGGTTGGCATTTACTCTGGTGGCGAGGGCAAACACAAAAGCAAGGAGATGGAGGGACATCCACTGCTTCTCAAACTCGAAATCCTCGACACGCTAAGAAGTGTTTGGTGGGAAATCTGGCTCTCTGCTCTCTACTCTCTTGCAGTAGGGCAAAAGTCATTGAAACGCATAACGACATTTGCTTATGTTGGCTTTACCGACATTAGAATATTGTTTCAAAGTCACCAAACTGTGAGTGCTTTCGGGACTGTGTTGAATATCTCATAGATCATGGCTGGGGAGGAGAGTTCTTGCGCCTTTGATTGAGTGTCTTCAAACGCAACAATCGCACGATTTTGCGTGAGCCAATCAGTGGGAGGCTCGCTTGCGATTGGAAAAACACACTTGATTGCGTTGAATAAAGCAAACTTAGAAATAAAAAAACCACACCGTTCCACGCTGTGTAGACTCCGACATTGTGGGAGAGATACTACGGGGACTAGAAAAGAAGGATAATGAGGCTGAGTAGTAGGAGGCAGATTGGGTCCCACACTATGGTGCAATGTTTTCATGCAGGCAAGAAGAGTGGCCTCTATGTAGACGGCGTGAATCGATTTCACAAGGAAAATTTTGAAGGCCCTGAACAAGAACATCGTCAAATAATATCCTCCAAATATGGGGGAACGAGCAGGTGAGACGAGGTATTAGGCGATGAGACATGGATTCATTTCCAAACATCCCCCAATTTCGGCAGACCCGCTATTCAGCAGCCGTCATGGCCAGGCGAAGTGAATCTTCCGGTGCCATGGATTTGTCCACTGTTCCCCCTCCTGCTCCTGATTTCTCCCATTCCTTCAATCCCGGCCACACTTTTCC
The DNA here is from genome assembly GCA_017562135.1 of Dipylidium caninum. NCBI lineage: Eukaryota > Metazoa > Platyhelminthes > Cestoda > Cyclophyllidea > Dipylidiidae > Dipylidium > Dipylidium caninum. Next base: position 18,872 of record QEYB01001407.1, on the reverse strand, counting down.
CCTTTCACTCTCCATGCATGTCAATTGTAGCACCAAGATTTGCGTAATTAAACATTATCAGCAGAAAGGTATTTACATGGCGTGTATAAGAGCGTAGAGCGTTGAAATTAGGTGCCGCGGTGGCGGAAACGATGGGGGAGGAAAATAATTTCGTGAAAATGATGAGAAAAGTGCTTGACATAAGAGATGGACAGGTAAGGAAGCAACTCAGTAAGGTGTGCTGGCAATTTCTCGCCCGCAAAATGTCAATTCCCACAGTACGGCTTCGGCGGCTGAAGATGACTGTGACGCCTGTAACGGTGGCAGCGACAACGACAGCGGCAGTGGGTATGTTGAAGATCTACGTGAACGCTACAACGGCCCTATTAAGGGCCAAATGTGACTTCTCTAACTCCAGATTGTTGCACTCAACACAATAGCCCGATGAGAGTGGGAGTGGGAATGGAGTGGAGTGGAGTGGTGTGTAGAGGCGAAGAGAAGGCAAGTGGAAGGGAAGAGGCTGTGCAAGGCGTGAGGTGTAAGTTGGGGAGGTGCAGGGTGAGCAGGGGCGAGTAGTTGTAGGTAGGTAGGTATGTAGGTAGGTAGGTAGGTAGGTAGGTAGGTAGGTAGGTAGGTAGGTAGGTAGGTAGGTACTTAGGTGAGCGGGGATAGCACCGTCTTCGTGTCTCTTCATTTCCCCCACTCGTGTCAATAGCCTGAGCGTGTCTCCGTTTGTCCCCTCTTCATCTTCATCTTCTCTTCCCTCCCCACACCACCAGATCTTAACGAGGCGGCCTTCTACTCTTTACTTCATTCAACCATCCACCTATCCACCCAACTCTGCGAGCCCCCTTGCACCACTGGCTCCTCATCTTGCGTGCATTCCTTTTCTCCACACACACATTTGAGGACAAGACCGCGGGTGAGAGCCAACGAGAATATAATGGAGGGTGCGTCTGCGTCTGCGTGTGTGTGTGTGTGTGTGTGTGTGTGGAGGCCAACATTGACTGCGGTATTGGCCTACCTTCGGTCAGAGCACTGATTGCCATCGCGTTGGGGACGATGGGAGTTATGAAGAAGGAGAGAGGAGAGGAGAGGAGGGGTTGTCTGGATGTCGAGATGGCTGGTCCCAACGCCAAGAGTTGGGTAGTGTTAGACGAGAGTAAATGCCTCAAGCCAACTCGACTTTGTAGGGACTGTAGTACACTGCATTTCACTGGAGTGAGATGCATCCATCATCCACCCGCTGGTGGGAGGATGTTCCCACGGTTCGTGTAGCGGCCTCCTTCGTGTCTTCCGCTTTCCTTGCCACGGCGTCCGCCACCGCGTCCGCCACGAAGGCTTGTCGAGACGTTCGTTAACCGACTTGCCGAGTGATGGCGGCACCGATGGACCAATGAGGAGGAGCAGAGACACGCTCTGCCTCCTGTCATTGGTGAACATCTGCGGACCGATGGGAAACGGAGATTTGTCAGCGCAGAGTCGGGTGCACGCGGAATAAAGGAGACGGAGGAGGAGGGTGGTGCATCGTGCTAGTGGGTAGTAGGTTGGGCTACCTTGAGCTGCACTGTGCCCTATCGCGCTCTCGCTGTTACGACGAATACAACTACGACTACGACTGCGACATGGCTCCCAAAGTGGTGTCAGGCAAAGCTGCCAAGAAGGCGTCGAAGGTGAAGGTGCCAAAGACAGACAAAGCAAAGAAGAGGAGGAGGAAGGAGAGTTACGCTATCTACATATACAAGGTGTTGCGTCAGGTGCACCCCGATACGGGCATCTCCTCGAAGGCTATGTCGATTATGAACTCTTTCGTGAACGACATCTTCGAGCGTATCGCCGCTGAGTCGAGTCGTCTGGCGCACTACAACAAGAAGTCGACTATCACAAGCAGAGAGATCCAGACGGCTGTGCGCCTCCTGTTGCCGGGTGAGTTGGCCAAGCATGCGGTGTCAGAGGGCACCAAGGCTGTGACCAAGTACACCGGCTCGAAATAGAGATCTGAGCGGAGTAAGTTTGTGGTGGTTGGTGGTGGCTGGCTGGCTGCTCTGGCTGGCTGGGTCACTCGCTCCAATGCCACTTCACCTACTCCGTCCTCACCTGAGATGTCGACGATAAATGAACGCGTCCCACGGCCCTCTTGAGGGCCACCTGCACTGCCCAAATCTGTGGATTGTTGCTGTCGCGAAGATCGCTTACATCGTCATTCGTTTTGTGCCTTTCTCACCCTCCTTTACTCGCTCCCTCCCTCCCTCTCTCGCTCTGTCGCTCTCTCGCTCTCTCGCTCGGGTGCTAAGTCTCTCCGCCTATCTGGCTTGGTTGACAGAACATTTAGTTTGGGGTATGGGCAGCGGGAAATTCCTTAGTCTACTATTCGTTACCGTGTGTCTGGGTAGCGTAGGAAGGCGCAGGGCGGCAGGTCGGGGCGGGGCGGGGCAAGAAGGGAGGGAGGAGGGAGGGAGGGAGGGAAAGAACGAAAAAAACGAAAAAAGAGAGAGAAGGTAAGCAAGGGAGTGGCGGTTAGTTTGTGTGCTGTCATTTGTCCAGTCCCAGGGTTAGGCTGCATGACAAGAGAGATGGGGATGGAAGGGGGCGGGCTGTCGGAGAGAGTTGTGGGGATAGCAAGCATCCCTTTCAATCTCTCTGTCCGCCTTCCCCTTCTTTGCTGCCCTTATCTGCTCTCGCTGACAAACTGCATCTTCTACTAAGTGCGTGTGAAGCTCTAGCTACGTGTTGCAAACCAGTGTAGGAGATGTGGAAGCGGCAACGGCAATGGCAACAGCAGTCGCAGCAGCAGCAGCAACCCCACTGTGACGGCATTGCAAATTGTCCGCGACACGACTGTGTGGAGAAGAGAGAAGTGGTGTTGACGAATAGGCGGCAGGCTTATGCCGCGCGAGCCAATGAGGCGAGAGGAGGAGGTGCGTCGAAGCGGAGCCAATGAGGAATGTGCATCAGTGTGAAGATGGGTGCCTATATGGGAGGGGATGGTGAGCGTGGATGAAGCTGACAGAGATCACCGTTTAGCTGCGTGTGGCGAGGGCTGGTGAATTGACTGAAAGAATGAGCGGAAGAGGCAAGGGAGGCAAGTCACGAGCTAAGGCGAAGACGAGGTCGGCGCGTGCGGGCCTGCAATTTCCCGTGGGGCGGGTGCATCGGCTATTGCGCCGTGGCAACTACGCGGAACGGGTGGGTGCCGGAGCACCAGTCTACTTGGCTGCTGTACTCGAGTATCTGGCTGCCGAAGTGCTCGAGTTGGCGGGCAATGCGGCGCGTGACAACAAGAAGACACGTATCATTCCGCGTCACCTGCAGTTGGCCATCCGCAACGACGAGGAGTTGAACAAGTTGATAGGCGGCGTGCTGCCCAACATGCAGGAGGTGCTTCTACCGAAGGAGACGGAGAAGGCGGTAGCCTGCAAGGAGTAGTAGGTGGTTCACTTGCCCGCTCGCTTGCCCGTCTGCTGGCCTCAGTGAGGAGACGGTGAAGTAGTCGATAGGCAAGTATGAATGCGAACGTGATAACGGTCTTTTTAAGAGCCACCGGAAGGATGATTGTGGGCTAATTCAACGTGTGACCGAGTGATAGAGATGGAGGAAGGGCGTGTGTTGACAGTTGGACGGGCTCGGTAAAGTAGGTAGGGCGGGGTGGGTGGGGTGGGGTGGGGTGGGGCAAGATTTTGCGCAGGTGCGTGTGAGTAGTGTAGGTGCTGTCTGCAATCTCCCGTGCAAAAGGCCCGGCGCCTGAGTGAGCAGGTGAGCAGGGAAATGAGCGGAGGAGTTGGTGGATGTGCATTAGCGCCTCGAACCGACCCGACCCGATCTGGGCTGGACTGGACTGGACTGGACTGGACTGGACTCTGGTTGCGGCCACGTCCGAGGTTAGGGGTAAGGCTTGGGATGGTTGGGATCGGGGCCCATTGCCTTCGTTCGGGGCTCTCACAAATGGTGTTCCCCACTTGACGCAAATTCATCGCGGGGCGGATACACGAGGCCGTACTTATTAACTGCTGACTCGGCTTGGTGAAGGAGGTCGTGTCGAAGCACCTCATGGGCACACGATTAAAGGATGGCGATGACGACGCATGATAGAGAACGACCGCCACATAACGATTTAATGACTGCAGGCAAATTACCTTCTCGACAGTATGCAGTTGTGCCATATCCTCCTCCTTATTTACTCACAATCACAATTTCTTCTTAGACGAATATAAAATACAATAGACAACGTAACATTGCGACGAACATAGAATCGTGTATTAACTGTAAAAGTGGGGATATTCATCAATTAGGCGCATCTGACTTACATGTGATCGAATTAATGATTTCGGCTTAATATAATGAAGGTTGCAAAATGCGGGCTTGTCATTTTCTACTCACATTATACTCGCATTTCATAATTTTGTGGTCAATATTAAAATAATATCATCACATATAGAGCAGCATTGGTGTGGAAGAGAAGGAATTAGTGAATAGAGGATATTTGTTAGTGTGCGTCCAAGCGCGTTGGTGATTGGATGAGGCAAAAACTGGATGCGCTGGGAGTCGTGTAAAAGGGTCGACTTGCGTGGACGCTGCCAGTGTGGACAGGAGGGAGCGCGCGGTTGCTACCCAGCGTTACCTGGCGTCGTTCGCGTACATTTGTTGTCATCTCGACTGGTCGACTGGTGGACTGTGGTGAGCCATGTCTGGTCGTGGCAAAGGAGGCAAGGGCCTGGGGAAAGGAGGCGCCAAAAGACACAGGAAGGTGTTGCGCGATAACATACAGGGCATCACTAAGCCGGCCATTCGACGTCTAGCACGTCGTGGCGGGGTGAAGCGTATCTCCGGCCTCATATACGAGGAGACGCGCGGCGTGCTCAAGGTTTTCCTCGAGAACGTGATCCGCGATGCCGTAACGTACACGGAGCACGCAAAACGCAAGACAGTGACTGCCATGGACGTGGTGTATGCCCTCAAACGTCAGGGCCGCACCCTCTACGGCTTCGGCGGCTGAAGATGCCTGTGACGCCTGTAACGGTGGCAGCGACAACGACAGTGGCAGTGGCTATGTTGAAGATTTACGTGAACGCTCCAACGGCCCTCTTAAGGGCCAAATGTGACTTCTCTAACTCCAGATTGTTGCAGTCAACACAATAGCGCGATAAGAGTGGCAGTGGCAGTGGGGTGGAGTGGATTGGAGTGAGAGGCGAGGCGAGGCGAGGCGAAGGGAAAGGGGCAGGCTGTGCAAGGCGGGGAGGTGCAGGGTGAGCAGGGGTGGGTAGGTAGGTAGGTAGGTAGGTGAGGGGGACAGCACGGTCTTCGTGCCTCTTCATTTCCGCCACTTGTGTCAATGGCCTGAGCGTGCCTCTGTTTGTCCCCTCTTCATCTTCATCTTCTCTTCCCTCCCTCAGGTCTCAACGAGGCGGCCTTCTACTCTTTACTTCATTCAACCATCCACCTATCCACCCAACTCTGCGTGCCCCCTTGTACCACTGGCTCCCCACCTTGCGTGCATTCCTTTTCTCCACACACATTTGAGGACAAGACCGATGGTGAGAGCGAATGAGAATGAAATAGAGGGTCCGTGTGCATGTACGTGTGCGTGTGCGCGTCCCACTTCTGTGTGTATATGTGTGGAGGCCGACATTGACTGCAATATTGGCCTACCTTCAGTCAGAGCATTGATTGCCATCGTGTTGGGGACGGTGGGAGTTGGGAAGAAGGGGAGGAGAGGAGGAGAGCAGATGTCGAGATGTCTTGTGCCAACGCCAAGCGTTGGGTAGTGTTAGACGAGAGTAAATGCTTCAAGCCAACTCGACTTTGTAGGTGCTGTACTACACTGCATGTCACTGGATTACACTGCATTACACTGGAGTGTCAAGCACCCATCATCCACCCGTCGGTGGGAGGATGTTCCCACGGTCCGTGTAGCGGCCTCCTTTGTGTCCTTCCGCTTACTTTGCCAAGGCGTCCACCACGAAGGCTTGTCGAGACGTTAACCGACTTGTCGAGTGATGGCGGCACCGATGGACCAATGAGGAGGAGCAGAGACACGCTCTGCCTCCTGTCATTGGTGGATATCTGCGGACCGATGGGGAACGGAGATTTGTCAGCGCAGAGTCGGGTGCACGCGGAATAAAGGAGACGGAGGAGGAGGGTGGCGCATCGTGCTAGTGGGTAGTAGGTTGGGCTGCCTTCAGCTGCACTGTGCCCTATCGCGCTCTCGCTGTTTCGACGAATACACACGACTAGGACTACGACTGCGACATGGCTCCCAAAGTGGTGTCAGGCAAAGCTGCCAAGAAGGCGTCGAAGGTGAAGGTGCCGAAGACGGACAAAGCAAAGAAGAGGAGGAGGAAGGAGAGTTACGCTATCTACATATACAAGGTGTTACGTCAGGTGCACCCCGATACGGGCATCTCCTCGAAGGCCATGTCGATTATGAACTCTTTCGTGAACGACATCTTCGAGCGTATCGCCGCTGAGTCGAGTCGTCTGGCGCACTACAACAAGAAATCGACTATCACGAGCAGAGAGATCCAGACGGCTGTGCGCCTCCTGTTGCCGGGTGAGTTGGCCAAGCATGCGGTGTCAGAGGGCACCAAGGCTGTGACCAAGTACACCGGCTCGAAATAGAGCTGAGCGGAGTAAGTTTGTGGTGGTTGGGTGGATGGCTGGCTCTCTGGCTGGCTGGGTCACTCGCTCCAATGCCACTTGGACCCACCTACTCCGTCCTCACCTGAGATGTCGAAGATAAATGAACGCGTCCCACGGCCCTCTTGAGGGCCACCTGCACTGCCCAAACCTGTGATTGTTGCTGTCGCGATGATCGCTTACATCACCATGCGTTTTGTGCCTTTCTCACCCTCCTTTACTCGCTCCCTGCTCTCTCGCTCGCGCGCCAAGTCTCTCCGCCTGTCTGGCTTGATTGACAGAACATAGTTTGGGGTATGGGGCAGCGGGAAATTCCTTAGTCTACTATTCGTTACCGTGTGTCTGGGTAGCGTAGGAAGGCGGGGCGGGGCGGGGCGGGTCGAAGCAAGAAGGGAAGGAAGGGAAGGAGGGAGGGAGGGAGGGAGGGAGGGAGGGAAAGAACGAAAAAAACGAAAAAAAGAGAGAGAAGGTAAGGCAGTGGCGTTAGTTTGTGTGCTGTCATTTGTCCAGTCCCAGGGTTAGGCTGCATGAACAAGAGAGAGATGGAAGGGGGCGGGCTGTCGGAAGAGTTGTGGGGATAGCAAGCATCCCTTTCAATCTCTCTGTCCGCCTTCCCCTTCGGTTTGCTGCCCTTATCTGCTCTCGCTTGACAAACTCCATCTTCTACTAAGTGCGTGTGAAGCTCTAGCTACGTGTTGCAACCCAGTGTAGGAGATGTGGAAGCGGCAACGGCAATGGCAACAGCAGTCGCAGTAACCCCACTGTGACGGCATTGCAAATTGTCCGCGACACGACACTGTGTGGAGAAGAGAGAAGTGGTGTTGACGAATAGGCGGCAGGCTTATGCCGCGCGAGCCAATGAGGCGAGAGGAGGAGGTGCGTCGGAGCGGAGCCAATGAGGAATGTGCATCAGTGTGAAGATGGGTGCCTATATGGGAGGGGATGGTGAGCGTGGATGAAGCTGACAGAGATCACCGTTTAGCTGCGTGGCGAGGGCTGGTGAATTGACTGAAAGAATGAGCGGAAGAGGCAAGGGAGGCAAGTCACGAGCTAAGGCGAAGACGAGGTCGGCGCGTGCGGGCCTGCAATTTCCCGTGGGGCGGGTGCATCGGCTATTGCGCCGTGGCAACTACGCGGAACGGGTGGGTGCCGGAGCACCAGTCTACTTGGCTGCTGTACTCGAGTACCTGGCTGCCGAAGTGCTCGAGTTGGCGGGCAATGCGGCGCGTGACAACAAGAAGACACGTATCATTCCGCGTCACCTGCAGTTGGCCATCCGCAACGACGAGGAGTTGAACAAGCTGTTAGGCGGTGTGACAATCGCCCAAGGCGGTGTGCTGCCCAACATACAGGCGGTGCTCCTGCCCAAGAAGACGGAGAAGCCGGTAGCCAGCAAGGAGTAGTGGGCCGTTCGCCTGCTTGCTCGCTCGCTTGCCCGTCTGCTGGCCTTAGTGAGGGGACGATGAAGTAGTCGGTAGGCGAGCATGAATGTGAACGTGATAACGGCCCTTTTAAGGGCCACCGGAAGAATGATTGTTGGCTAATTCAACGTGTGACCGAGTGATAGAGATGGAGGAAGGGCGTGTGTGTTGACAGTTGGACGGGCTCGGGTAGGCTGGGGTGGGTGGGTGGGGTGGGGTGGGGCAAGATTTTGCGCAGGTGCGTGTGAGTAGTGTAGGTGCTGTCTGCAATCTCCCGTGCAAAAGGCCCGGCGCCTGAGTGAGCAGGTGAGCAGGGAAATGAGCGGAGGAGTTGGTGGATGTGCATTAACGCCTCGAACCGACCCGACTCGGCGGGGCTGGGCTGGGCTGGATTGGACTGGACTGGACTGGACTCTGGTTGCGGCCACGTCCGAGGTTAGGGGTAAGGCTTGGGATGTGGTTGGGGTTGGGATCGGGGCCCATTGCCTTCGTTCGGGGCTCTCACAAATGGTGTTCCCCACTTGACGCAATTCATCGCGGGGCGGATACACGAGGCCGTACTTATTAACTGCTGACTCGGCTTGGTGAAGGAGGTCGTGTCGAAGCACCTCATGGGCACACGATTAAAGGATGGCGATGACGACGCATGATAGAGAACGACCGCCACATAACGATTTAATGACTGCAGGCAAATTACCTTCTCGACAGTATGCAGTTGTGCCATATCCTCCTCCTTATTTACTCACAATCAAAAATTTCTTCTTAGACGAATATAAAATACAATAGACAACGTAACATTGCGACGAACATAGAATCGTGTATTAACTGTAAAAGTGGAGATATTCATCAATTAGGCGCATCGGACTTACATGTGATCGAATTAATGATTTCGGCTTAACATAATGAAGGTTGCAAAATTCGGGCTTGTCATTTTCTACTCACATTGTACTCGCGTTTCATAATTTTGTGGTAAATATTAAAATAACATCATCACATATAGAGCAGCATTGGTGTGGAAGAGAAGGAATTAGTGAATAGAGGATATTTGTTAGTTTGCGTCCAAGCGCGTTTGTGATTGGATGAGGCAAAAACTGGATGCGCTGGGAGTCGTGTAAAAGGGTCGACTTGCGTGGGCGCTGCCAGTGTGGACAGGAGGGAGCGCGCGGTTGCTACCCAGCGTTACCTGGTGTCGTTCGCGTACATTTGTTGTCATCTCGACTGGTCGACTGGTGGACTGTGGTGAGCCATGTCTGGTCGTGGCAAAGGAGGCAAGGGCCTGGGGAAAGGAGGCGCCAAAAGACACAGGAAGGTGTTGCGCGATAACATACAGGGCATCACTAAGCCGGCCATTCGACGTCTAGCACGTCGTGGCGGGGTGAAGCGTATCTCCGGCCTCATATACGAGGAGACGCGCGGCGTGCTCAAGGTTTTCCTCGAGAACGTGATCCGCGATGCCGTAACGTACACGGAGCACGCAAAACGCAAGACAGTGACTGCCATGGACGTGGTGTATGCCCTCAAACGTCAGGGCCGCACCCTCTACGGCTTCGGCGGCTGAAGATGCCTGTGACGCCTGTAACGGTGGCAGCGACAACGACAGTGGCAGTGGCTATGTTGAAGATTTACGTGAACGCTCCAACGGCCCTCTTAAGGGCCAAATGTGACTTCTCTAACTCCAGATTGTTGCAGTCAACACAATAGCGCGATAAGAGTGGCAGTGGCAGTGGGGTGGAGTGGATTGGAGAGGCGAGGCGAGGCGAGGCGAGGCGAAGGGAAAGGGGCCAGGCTGTGCAAGGCGGGGAGGTGCAGGGTGAGCAGGGGTGGGTAGGTAGGTAGGTAGGTGAGGGGTGACAGCACGGTCTTCGTGCCTCTTCATTTCCGCCACTTGTGTCAATGGCCTGAGCGTGCCTCTGTTTGTCCCCTCTTCATCTTCATCTTCTCTTCCCCTCCCTCAGGTCTCAACGAGGCGGCCTTCTACTCTTTACTTCATTCAACCATCCACCTATCCACCCAACTCTGCGTGCCCCCTTGTACCACTGGCTCCCCACCTTGCGTGCATTCCTTTTCTCCACACACATTTGAGGACAAGACCGATGGTGAGAGCGAATGAGAATGAAATAGAGGGTCCGTGTGCATGTACGTGTGCGTGTGCGCGTCCCACTTCTGTGTGTATATGTGTGGAGGCCGACATTGACTGCAATATTGGCCTACCGCCAGTCAGAGCATTGATTGCCATCGTGTTGGGGACGGTGGGAGTTGGGAAGAAGGGGAGGAGAGGAGAGCAGATGTCGAGATGTCTTGTGCCAACGCCAAGCGTTGGGTAGTGTTAGACGAGAGTAAATGCTTCAAGCCAACTCGACTTTGTAGGTGCTGTACTACACTGCATGTCACTGGATTACACTGCATTACACTGGAGTGTCAAGCACCCATCATCCACCCGTCGGTGGGAGGATGTTCCCACGGTCCGTGTAGCGGCCTCCTTTGTGTCCTCCGCTTACTTTGCCAAGGCGTCCACCACGAAGGCTTGTCGAGACGTTAACCGACTTGTCGAGTGATGGCGGCACCGATGGACCAATGAGGAGGAGCAGAAACACGCTCTGCCTCCTGTCATTGGTGAATATCTGCGGACCGATGGGGAACGGAGATTTGTCAGCGCAGAGTCGGGTGCACGCGGAATAAAGGAGACGGAGGAGGAGGGTGGCGCATCGTGCTAGTGGGTATTAGGTTGGGCTGCCTTCAGCTGCACTGTGCCCTATCGCGCTCTCGCTGTTACGACGAATACGACTAGGACTACGACTGCGACATGGCTCCCAAAGTGGTGTCAGGCAAAGCTGCCAAGAAGGCGTCGAAGGTGAAGGTGCCGAAGACAGACAAAGCAAAGAAGAGGAGGAGGAAGGAGAGTTACGCTATCTACATATACAAGGTGTTACGCCAGGTGCACCCCGATACGGGCATCTCCTCGAAGGCCATGTCGATTATGAACTCTTTCGTGAACGACATCTTCGAGCGTATCGCCGCTGAGTCGAGTCGTCTGGCGCACTACAACAAGAAATCGACTATCACTAGCAGAGAGATCCAGACGGCTGTGCGCCTCCTGTTGCCGGGTGAGTTGGCCAAGCATGCGGTGTCAGAGGGCACCAAGGCTGTGACCAAGTACACCGGCTCGAAATAGAGCTGAGCGGAGTAAGTTTGTGGTGGTTGGGTGGATGGCTGGCTGGCTGGCTCTCTGGCTGGCTGGGTCACCCGCTCCAATGCCACTTGGACCCACCTACTCCGTCCTCACCTGAGATGTCGAAGATAAATGAACGCGTCCCACGGCCCTCTTGAGGGCCACCTGCACTGCCCAAACCTGTGATTGTTGCTGTCGCGATGATCGCTTACATCACCATGCTTTTTGTGCCTTTCTCACCCTCCTTTACTCGCTCCCTGCTCTCTCGCTCGCGCGCTAAGTCTCTCCGCCTGTCTGGCTTGATTGACAGAACATAGTTTGGGGTATGGGGCAGCGGGAAATTCCTTAGTCTACTATTCGTTACCGTGTGTCTGGGTAGCGTAGGAAGGCGGGGCGGGGCGGGGCGGGTCGAAGCAAGAAGGGAAGGAAGGGAGGGAGGGAGGGAGGGAGGGAGGGAAAGAACGAAAAAAACGAAAAAAAGAGAGAGAAGGTAAGGCAGTGGCGTTAGTTTGTGTGCTGTCATTTGTCCAGTCCCAGGGTTAGGCTGCATGAACAAGAGAGAGATGGAAGGGGGCGGGCTGTCGGAAGAGTTGTGGGGATAGCAAGCATCCCTTTCAATCTCTCTGTCCGCCTTCCCCTCGGTTGCTGCCCTTATCTGCTCTCGCTTGACAAACTCCATCTTCTACTAAGTGCGTGTGAAGCTCTAGCTACGTGTTGCAACCCAGTGTAGGAGATGTGGAAGCGGCAACGGCAATGGCAACAGCAGTCGCAGTAACCCCACTGTGACGGCATTGCAAATTGTCCGCGACACGACAGTGTGGAGAAGAGAGAAGTGGTGTTGACGAATAGGCGGCAGGCTTATGCCGCGCGAGCCAATGAGGCGAGAGGAGGAGGTGCGTCGAAGCGGAGCCAATGAGGAATGTGCATCAGTGTGAAGATGGGTGCCTATATGGGAGGGGATGGTGAGCGTGGATGAAGCTGACAGAGATCACCGTTTAGCTGCGTGGCGAGGGCTGGTGAATTGACTGAAAGAATGAGCGGAAGAGGCAAGGGAGGCAAGTCACGAGCTAAGGCGAAGACGAGGTCGGCGCGTGCGGGCCTGCAATTTCCCGTGGGGCGGGTGCATCGGCTATTGCGCCGTGGAAACTACGCGGAACGGGTGGGTGCCGGAGCACCAGTCTACTTGGCTGCTGTACTCGAGTACCTGGCTGCCGAAGTGCTCGAGTTGGCGGGCAACGCGGCGCGTGACAACAAGAAGACACGTATCATTCCGCGTCACCTGCAGTTGGCCATCCGCAACGACGAGGAGTTGAACAAGCTGTTAGGCGGTGTGACAATCGCCCAAGGCGGTGTGCTGCCCAACATACAGGCGGTGCTCCTGCCCAAGAAGACGGAGAAGCCGGTAGCCAGCAAGGAGTAGTGGGCCGTTCGCCTGCTTGCTCGCTCGCTTGCCCGTCTGCTGGCCTTAGTGAGGGGACGATGAAGTAGTCGGTAGGCGAGCATGAATGTGAACGTGATAACGGCCCTTTTAAGGGCCACCGGAAGAATGATTGTTGGCTAATTCAACGTGTGACCGAGTGATAGAGATGGAGGAAGGGCGTGTGTTGACAGTTGGACGGGCTCGGGTAGGCTGGGGTGGGGTGGGGTGGGGTGGGGCAAGATTTTGCGCAGGTGCGTGTGAGTAGTGTAGGTGCTGTCTGCAATCTCCCGTGCAAAAGGCCCGGCGCCTGAGTGAGCAGGTGAGCAGGGAAATGAGCGGAGGAGTTGGTGGATGTGCATTAACGCCTCGAACCGACCCGACCCGACCCGACTCGGCGGGGCTGGGCTGGGCTGGGCTGGGCTGGGACTGGACTGGACTGGACTGGACTCTGGTTGCGGCCACGTCCGAGGTTAGGGGTAAGGCTTGGGATGTGGTTGGGGTTGGGATCGGGGCCCATTGCCTTCGTTCGGGGCTCTCACAAATGGTGTTCCCCACTTGACGCAATTCATCGCGGGGCGGATACACGAGGCCGTACTTATTAACTGCTGACTCGGCTTGGTGAAGGAGGTCGTGTCGAAGCACCTCATGGGCACACGATTAAAGGATGGCGATGACGACGCATGATAGAGAACGACCGCCACATAACGATTTAATGACTGCAGGCAAATTACCTTCTCGACAGTATGCAGTTGTGCCATATCCTCCTCCTTATTTACTCACAATCAAAATTTCTTCTTAGACGAATATAAAATACAATAGACAACGTAACATTGCGACGAACATAGAATCGTGTATTAACTGTAAAAGTGGAGATATTCATCAATTAGGCGCATCGGACTTACATGTGATCGAATTAATGATTTCGGCTTAACATAATGAAGGTTGCAAAATTCGGGCTTGTCATTTTCTACTCACATTGTACTCGCGTTTCATAATTTTGTGGTAAATATTAAAATAACATCATCACATATAGAGCAGCATTGGTGTGGAAGAGAAGGAATTAGTGAATAGAGGATATTTGTTAGTTTGCGTCCAAGCGCGTTTGTGATTGGATGAGGCAAAAACTGGATGCGCTGGGAGTCGTGTAAAAGGGTCGACTTGCGTGGGCGCTGCCAGTGTGGACAGGAGGGAGCGCGCGGTTGCTACCCAGCGTTACCTGGTGTCGTTCGCGTACATTTGTTGTCATCTCGACTGGTCGACTGGTGGACTGTGGTGAGCCATGTCTGGTCGTGGCAAAGGAGGCAAGGGCCTGGGGAAAGGAGGCGCCAAAAGACACAGGAAGGTGTTGCGCGATAACATACAGGGCATCACTAAGCCGGCCATTCGACGTCTAGCACGTCGTGGCGGGGTGAAGCGTATCTCCGGCCTCATATACGAGGAGACGCGCGCGGCGTGCTCAAGGTTTTCCTCGAGAACGTGATCCGCGATGCCGTAACGTACACGGAGCACGCAAAACGCAAGACAGTGACTGCCATGGACGTGGTGTATGCCTCAACGCGTTTCTGTCGCCACAAATTTTGTCGGCTACATTCTCAGCTGCCTGAACCTATGGTGATCCAAACGGGCTGTGAAGAGTCTACGGAGACACGGAGTATTACAAAATGGGACTTAGTCGCCTTATCCTCTACATGGATTGACGAGGGGAGGGTTCTGTTTCTCTTCTCGCGAATTGCTCAGAACAATTGCCTTGTCAGTAAACGCGACTCTGTTTTCTGGCGACAGCGAAAAGACGGAGCTCTTAAAATGAATCTACTTCCACTTCGACGAAGTTTCTTTTCCGATCACGTGGTTAGTGCCACCGCCAGTTTTCCTCCAACGTTCACCAACTCGGTGGTCGAATTAGCGCTGTCGCGGACGCCTCTTTGTGTGCAGACTCAAAGTTGTGTGTTCGACGTCAATTTGGAGGGCGCAACGGAAAAAGGCCTAAGTCGATTAGCCAATAATATGAGTGCATCAGGTTGTAGAGCACATCGTCTTCCTTTCGTTCTTCCACGACTGTTTTACTTCACGGCTGCCATCCATGTGATTCGGGCACCCTTCTGCTCCTACTTTTATCCCTTTTCCTTCTTCTCCTCATCGTCTCTGCCCCCTTTGTCCTCCACCTCTTTCCACCCTTCAACACTGCGCAAATAAGGTGTCGAGGTGAAAGTCTTTTTTATGGGAGGGTACAGCTTTGAGCACATCCTGCGTGGACGACTTTTTCGCATGCTTTATTTTCTGCGTGAATAGAGATTTTCTACCGAAAAAGTATAAACGGATAAGTCACAATTTTATCTTAATTCTTTACTACTTTTCTCAATCCTTAATCTGAAAGGATGATGTCGCCGTCAGAGCTTCTTCGCTCCTATGTGATGAGGGAGGTTGCAGCCGCCGTTGTCAGCCTGTCGTTGTCGACTGGCCTTGACTTAAGAGACGACATAAGCCTTGAGGTGTTTCTTTACAACATAAAACGTACAGCTTTGCAGCCAAAAGTTTTATGCAATTGAAGACGACCAGAAGGAGGCGCTTCGATAGAAAGGGGAGAGTGAATATGAAATAGTGCCTTCAACGTTATTTAATCTACATCTGCGTCATCTGTCCATCCACACCTTGCTCACTCCAATCTCCCCACCTTCTTCTATGGTGAGCGCAATTTCATTTCACCTCTTGCTTAGTCTTAACATGCGAACTCAGTTTTCGACCAAACTGAATACTGATAACATCTCATTCGTGCCAATAGTTTTGTCGTAATTCTCGACATTCTCAAATGTTCTCCAATTCGCTCGACGAAGCACATGCCACCATAAAGTGATTTATATCCTCCTTCAGCCACCGAAGTAGAGGGAGAAAGCATTGCATACGGGCGACAGACATATCTTGAAAATAAAGAGTAGTCAAATACGCGGCAACGGTTAATTTGGACAAGGGACAAAAACACAATCACGAACAAATGCAGCTACGAAGGTGTGAGGGGGCTCTTGCGTCCGGCCACCCATTCCATCCATAAGCTACTTACGGGCAGTAATCTGAACTTGTTCGCCTCCAGTCGTGAAAAGAATTCAAGCGAGGGGGCACTTACACTGTGAATACTTTCATATCCAAGTGTTCTCCGAAACGAATCGTGCCAGCGTAAGGGACGGAGCCGTCGTGAGAATAATGAGCAGTGGCGATGTGCTTGCTCTTTTCGTTTTACTAATGAACGCCAGAACACGACCCATCTCGTCCGATGCGGACAGAGTTGAGAATAAAAGGTGGTGGAAGGGCTGATAATGGGAGGTGCGAAGTATGAAAAGGTATTTTTGCTGAATAAAGGAGAGCAGGCCACAGAAATCAACATCTTGGCGAAGAACTTCGAAAAAAACGAATCCAGATAGATGTTTGCTTTCACCCTAAGAGTTTAAATGTTCAGCAAACAAGACTGCGACTACCGATATGCAAGTCGGTTAATAGAAGGTCCACGGAAGAAATCGCCTCCTCAGCATTGAATGAGTCAATCGTCAAATATATTGTGCTTTCCACTGACCGTGAACAGAGGATGAGGGGTAAATAACAAATCTTCCACATCTCGGAAATCCTGCGCACGGCACGATTGATCCTTCGCAGAGAGCGATGCCGTCCATCTAAATTCACCAAGTCTTTGCCTCAGATCGCCTTCTTGTTTGTTTCATGACGTTCTAATTTCTCGATTTACTGGCTACTACTGTTCGACTTCCACTTCTGTTCCGTGGAGTCCAGGAGCATGTTCCATTGCATCTTACGGGTATCCAACTCGACCTTTTCGCAGAAGACGAATTCTTTCCTTTGGCATTGGAGTGGCCAATTCTCACATAAGAAGTTATCGGCAACCTTAAGAGGCTTTATAGTGATTAGTCCCAATTCCGGTACCTCTTTGTCCTCATCTCGTGGAGATCATTAACTCAATTTTTCTTCCAACGATTTTCTCCGCCTTTTCTCGCATTTTCACTCGATGTCGTTAGCGCCTTTGGGATTCAAATGTATTCGCTCTCTATTCAACCGCGAGGCCCCAAAGCGTCGCGATTGAGATATAATATGTTAGCGTATTGCGGGCAAGGACCGTTTTTCATTCAGTAAACATTATTTTGCCATTGCCTATACGCTTTATTAGCACAGTTTCTCTCATCCATCCTCCCGTCTACTCTCGTTCCTCCTCTTAACCTTATCGCGGTCATGACCGTTTGCTTTCATTTTCCTGCTCCTTTTTCCATTCCCTGTTTCTTCTTTGACTTGTGAATTTCAGGGCGCACAAAACTAGCATAGTATGGCAGTGAGAAGGCGAAGAGGTAACAAATGCTAGAATTTAGGTCGGCTACGTATATTACACTTACTGTATGTCTTATTCAAATAACTCTAGGGGAGGGATGGGGATTTAGCACCCTAACTACTAAACCAAACGAGTGGCGTGGATTAGAGTTACGCATTTAGCTATGTTATTCAAGTGTGTTCTTCGTTTTCTCACTGCCCGTCTCATACTCCGCTTCCGGGTTGCGTCGCTTCACACATCGGGCCAAACAAGTGCCAAGAGGCGGGTGGTATCTTCTACAATTGCAGGCAATAAGAGGCTATGTCGCCGAGGTGAGAGAGGAAGGGAGAGACGGCAAGAGAGGGGAGGTGGAAGAGGAGATAGTGCGATTTAGCTGTGACTCAATTTGCAAGGGGCGTCTTTTCTTGTCGCAGTCAATTCGAGTATTACCGTATCAACACCTCCCATGACCACTTTAGCGGCGACGTTAACAATTTAGTTAGGCAACTGTTGCAGTGCTTAGACGACATGAAGTGTGAGATGTGTGGTGGGTCGGAAGCGCTATCGAAATTGAACTGGGTTCTGGGGGTCGTAGTGTCGTTCGCTGCTTTCTTCTTGGGCATCGGTGGAGCCTCCAACAAGATAAATCGATAGATGTTGTTGTTCTTTTGTGACTGTTGTGTTGTTGTGTCCTCCTTTACTTGCTCGATTCTCGATGGGACATGTGAGCAATTGAAGGGGCTCCGTGAACGAGCTGTAGAATAACGAACAACACTCCTATACGACGGGCGGGTAGTGAGGGGTTCGCATGATCAGTTCGCAAGCCCTTTCTAGTCTCATCAATGTTTAAATGTGGATCCCAAGTTAAGGCCTTCGCACGGAGTAGGAGGCATTGAGCAGTGGGTAGGAAGGAAGTGGAAACTAAGACAGATTTGATGTCACTATCAATCTGTTACAGTTACATGACGTCGATTACCATCATTCGTTGTATTGTCCGTTTGGTTTAAGTCCCCATCGAGCACGATGTCGAAAATCGAGACATGGGCATGCGAACCGGGCTTGGGAGTTGTGGACGGTTTTAATTTGGATGGAGAGTGGACAAGTGGCACTAAAGGCGCAGAATGCAATTTCAGTGCAAGTGTACTTCATTCACGCGCTTTTGCGGAGAATATCTATGGTGAATTCTTCACCAGATTTATTGGTTTGCCCTTTCAATTTTTGGAGCCTTGCTGTCGCGACGTCTAGTGTTGGTCGAGAAAATCGCCACTCCTTGCTGGGCTAGACGTGGGAATGGTAGAAACTGTACACTCCATCTTCTTTAGCTTCTTACACTTGCCGACGCTGATCGCAGAATGCAGCAGAAATGGCGCTTCATTGTCGTCTGCATGCCTACTTGGTTGATTTGAGGCAAGCCCATTGCGGCCTTTAATTTAGGTTCCAAACTCGGTCAAATTGTTACCGGGAGGCATCGAGGTGGAGACCAGTGTTATCTTTCCAGTGTCGCGCTTTCAAGGCACATGTGTTGACTAGTTGATGGATTGTCGTTGATTAGTTTATTCCGGTTGGTCTTCTCTAGATTGAGCTCCGCTCACAACTATACATGAGCATTGTTCCTGCAGTTTCGGAGTGTTATCTGTCTACAGAAGTACAATTATGCACGTTAAGCGTTGTGACGTTGTGTCTCGAGACCGCGGTAAAGCACAGGGTGTAGAATCGCCGCCTTGTGAGTTATGACAGAATGACCAAATAGAGTCGTGGACCATTTACTTCCCTTTTTGCTTTTTCGTCACTTTCAGTCTCTTTCGGACCCTCGGTATCATCATCCACTGATGGTTTATGCTCTATACACGAGTGCATATCGTCTGCATATACTAATAGGTTGGGAAATCAGTTGTAGGTGTATTTGTACACACTTGACATTGCTACTACTTTGAATATCCTCTTCTTTTT